>CM052438.1:78440583-78475160 GCA_028533085.1 Varecia variegata
TCATTCCAACCACAAACCTCCATGAGTGCAGATTTGTGGTTAGGACACATCAGAGAATTGTTTTCGCTTTTCTTCTGCTCTACTTAGCCAAGCCTTGGAGAGGCAGTAATGCATACTCCCACTCTTTTTTGATTAGCTTTCTCTAGATTATTCCTTGAGTGTAGCCCTTCAGGAATTTTCATTTTGTTCAGCAATGAGCAATTCACCCTGTTACCCTGCACAGGCTCCGGGCTCTGTCCCCTGCCTCTGTCAGTTGTCAGTGGTTTTCCAAATGCAGGGATCTGCAGGGACCACCTGGGCAAACACCCCCAGTGCCCAGTGCCCCTTTGCCCCTCTAAGTTCTCACTTTCTTGCTCTTTCTGACCTCTAAGGAAAGTTCTTTCTTCTGCACCAGCTCAGCTATAAATTTAATGTTTAATACATGACATTATTTCTTCATTGATTTTAGGTGTACTGTACCTAACGATATTGCTCTGAGCATCTAGTTTGACATGTTGCCAGAAATAAAAATTCCATTTCTTTGTTACAGTAAATATTCTAGGTTTAGACATTAAAAAATGGCGTAATCAATGAGCACTCATAGACTGATCACTCAGCTTAAAAACATATTGCAAATATAAATGATATTCTCTTATTCCATCTTTCCCCATTTCTTCTTCAGAGCTAATGCTGATCCTGAATGCCTTGTTTTCAATTTTCATGTATATTTTTCTACTTTTACACTATTCGTGTCCATAAACAATGTATTAATATACTCAATATTTCTAAAAGTTTATAAGACATTTATCTACATGCCATAGTAGGTAAACTTCCACAACTTTGTTTCACTCAATGTTATAGTTTTACAATTTATCTCTGATGTTTTCATTTTCAGAGGTATGTAATATTCCATTATAGGTTTACTGCACAATTTCTTTACATTCTCCTGTTAATGGATGTTTAAGTTGTTTCTAATTTCTTGCTATTTCAACCAGTGCCACCACAAAGTTTCTTGTTTGCACTCCTTTATGAATTTGTTCAAGTTTTTCCACTATACACATAAAAGTAGACTTGTATGTGCACATTCAGCTTTACTAGTGATGATGCCAAATTGCTCTCTAAGCTGATTTTCACAATTTATATTCCCAGCACTTTTTCACAAGTTTATTTGGCATCCTAGTTTCCCCTTTGGTGAAGTACTATTTAAATTTCTTTCAGTTTTCTATTGGGTTTGACATGTGTATTTTACATTTAAAAACACGTTGTCTAAATTCTTGAGAAAGGTATAACAGTTAACATTCCCATCAATGCTTGATAAGACTGCTTCCATGCATCCTCATGAGCAGTTGATGCCATCTTTCTTTTAAATTTTTCCTAATCTAGTGAGTAAAAAGTGATTCTTCATTGTTGAATTATTTTCACATTTTTATTACTAGAGAGAGTTATCATTCTTTTGTGTGTTTTTTCTTTTGTAAATGACCTGTTCTTACATAATAAACATTTATCTAATTTATCTAAACACTGATACTCAAATAATACATATCAAGGTATTAGAAAGAAATGGCAAACATTGTAGAAAAATAAGCAATAGATATAAATAGTTTGAATAAAAAAATGGAATGAACCATACATAACTTTCCATTTGATTATGATACATTAATTTTTTGATGCATCACTGGATTTTTTGTAGTTTGGAATGAATATATATATATATTTTTTTTTTTTTTAATATATGTTTCTTCACTTTTTGGATTTCCAACCGAAATCCACTGAGACTGATAGTTCAGTGTTAGTGACATTATAGGGAGATTTTTATCAAGCATGGAACTCCATATTCATTGAATGATTTTTAGTACGGATAAGAATTATAAATATCAATTTGACCTAAAGTAAATCTGATCTGAATGAAATCAATATCCTGAAGTCTCTGGCTCATTTGTGATTGTTTTTCTTCCTGAACTTTGTAACTTCCAAATGCATCTTTGAAGAATTGCACAAAAGAATTTTGTTTTTAATGACTGGATTGGTGAAAAGGATTTATTTGAAGATTTAAGCTAAAAGTGAAAACTATTCTCTGTCATTATTGACTCTTACACATTTGCAGCCCTAAGTAATTAGCCCTTGCATATTTCTTAAATCCCTTTTGATTTAAATATCAAATTAAAAAAGGATGAATGTGTTGGTATATATAGCCATGCCATAGCCAATATTGTGCAGTGTATTTCACTATCACTGATCAGAGATTAAAGCTCATTTCTAGAGGTTAATTATAAATTTTACACCTATAGTTAAAGTGTCAAAATCTGTCTTTTTCAGCCTTGAAGAAAACGAGTCTTTTCCCCAAGGGTACATTGGTCAGTTTTGTCACTAAAAAGACTGCTTTTCTTTCTATATCCTGTAAGAGTAGAAGGAAAGCCAAAAATGGAAGATTAAAAATCCACTTCAAGTGTCTGTAACCCTGTGTCTCTTATTATTATTATTTTAAGACTATTTTGTTATGATACAGAAAATTTGACGACAGCCTCTCAAGAATGTATTGGCTCATAGAGAAAATAAATAAGGAACTAAAATCAGTAAGCATATATAAATCTCTATTTCCAATTTATGCAATTCTGTTTACTTATGGTAAACTGGTAGAAAACAATGAAAAATATAATACGCATGTTTAATTTCCTCATGTAATATAAAAGCTATAGAGAAAGACAATTCATGAATGAAGAAATGAATACATTCAATAAAACAAAAATTTTAAGCAGTAATACCAGATACAGAAAGACAAGTATCATATGGTCTCGCTTATATGTAGAATTTAAATAAGTGGAGCTTATAGTAGCAGCCAGTAGAACAGAGGTTACAAGGGGCTGGAGTAGGGGTGGGAGTGGGAAGATTGGGGAAGATGTTGGTCAAAGGACACAAAATTTCAGTTAAATAAGAGTAAGTTCAAGAAATCTATTGAACAACATGATGACTATAGTTAATAATAATGTACACTCAAAAATTATTAAGAAAATGGATTGTATTTTCATCACACACACAAAGGATAAGTATCTGAGATAATACATATGTCAATTAGCTTGATTTAGCCATTCCACAGTGTACACATATTTCCATACATCATATTATATACCATAAATGTGTATATTTTTGTCAATTTAAAAAAATAAAAAAGAATATTAAAAAAAGAAGATTTTTGAATGTCAGTGAATTGACATCTAAACAGATTATGAAGGAGAATTGAACTATTAATAGAGAGACAAAATAGTTACATCACTTAATACATTTTCAAAGAAATCTCTTTTGGGGAAAATGTCTTTAAAATTATATAGAAAATTTATATATAATATGTCTCAATACATAAAACTTTTTGTTATTATTTCAAAATATTATGGAGGTAAAATGTTTTTGGTTACATGTATCAATTTTGTTAGCTTGAGTCAGGGTTATAAGTGTGCCTATCACCCAGATAGTATTCAGTGTACCTGTTAGGTAGGTTTTTGCACATCTCCTCCTTCCCCTAGCCCCCTGCTTGATTTCCACTGTGTTTTACTTCCCTCTGTGCACATGTGTGCTCATCAGTTCATTCCAATTTAATAGTGAGTACAAGTGGTGTTTGTTTTTCCATTCTTTAGATACTTCACTTAGGATAATAGTTTCCAGTTCCATCCAAATTATTGCAAAAGACCTTAATTTATCCTTATTCGTGGCTAAGTAATATTCCAAAGTATATTATACATATACCTCATTTTATTAATCCACTCATGAATTGATGAGCACCTGGGTTGATTCCACATCTTTCCAATTGTGAATTGTGCTGTAATAAACATTCTATTAATTGTAGGTGTCTTTTTCATAAAATGACTTCTTTTCCTTTGGGTAGATACCCAGTAGTGGAATTACTAGATCAAGTGATAGGCCTACTTTTAGTTCTTTGAGGAATCACCATACTGTTTTCCACAGAATTTGTACTAATTTGCAGTCCCACCAACAGTGTATAAGTGTTCCTTTTTCTCTGTATCCACACCAGCATCTATTGTTTTTGGACTTTTTAATAAAAGCTGTTCTACAGGGATAAGGTGCTATCTCATTGTGGTTTTAATTTGCATTTCCCTGATAATTAATGATGTTGAGCATTTTTTCATATGTTTATTGACCATTTGTCTTTCTTCTTTTGAAAAGCTTCTATTCATGTCTTTTGCCCACTTTTTAATGGGGTTATTTGTTTTCTCCTTGATAATTTGCTTTAGTTCTCTGTAGAGTCTTGTTATTAGCCCTTTATTGGATATATAGCTTGCAAATATTTTCTCCCATTCTGTAGGTTGTCTATTTGCTCTGTCGATTATTTCCTTAGCTGTGCAGGAGCTTTTTACTTTAGTCAGATCCCATTTATTTATTTTTGTTGTTGCTGTGATTGTCATTGGGATCTTCTTCATAACTTCTTTGCCTAGGCAGATATCTAGAAGAGTTTTTACAACATTTTCTTCTAGAATTCTTACGGTTTCATGCCTTACATTTAAGTGTTTTATCCATCTTGAATTAATTTTGTGAGTAGTGAGAGATATACATTCTGTCTCATTTTTCTGCATGTTGCTATCCAATTTTCCCAGCACCATTTATTGAATATGGCTTCTTTTCCCCAGTATATATTGTTGTCTGCTTTGTCAAAGATCATTTGGCTGTATATGGATGGTTTTATATCTGGGTTCTCTGTTCTGTTCCATTGGCCTATGTCTCTATTTCTGTGCCAATACCATGCTGCTTTGGTTACTATAGCTTTGTGGTATAGTTTGAAGTCTGTCCATGTGATGCCTCCAGATTTGTTATTTTTGCTTAAGATTGCTTTGGCTATTCTGGCTCTTTTCTGGTTCCAAAAAAAGTGTAGAATTGTTTTCTCTAGATCCATGAAATGTGACTTTGGTATTTTGATAGGGATTGCACTGAATCTGTAAATCACTTTGGGTAGTATGGACATTTTAACAATGTTGATTCTACCGCTCTATGAGCATATATTTTCCTATTTGTTTGAGTCATCTGCAATTTCTTTCTTCAGGGTTTTGTAGTTCTCTTTGTAGAGGTCTTTCACCTTCTTGATCATTTATTTATCATTCACCTCCTAGGTATTTTATTTTCTTTGTAGCTATGGTGAACAGTACTGAGTCTTTGATTTGACTCTCAATTTGCTTGTTATTGGTGTATAGGAATGCTGCTGATTTGAGTACATTGATTTTATAACCTGAGACTTTGCTGAATTTATTTATCAATTCCAGAAGTCTCTTGGTAGAGTCTTTGGGGTTCTAGATATAAGATCATATTGTCAGCTCAATAAATGAAACATTTTTGAAAGTATGAATTTATTTCTACCTAAAAAAGATGTTGATCTTTGGAAAGAATTATCCTAGAAGTGTGTATTTTATTTTTACCTTTGGTGTCTACTTTCACATTTTATTCTTGAAAATACACTTTTATGAAGTAAAATATAAGCTGATATTTTAGCAAGGTCAAAACTACAGTCATGCATTGCTTAATAATGAAGATGCATTCTGAGAAATGTGTCATTAGACAGCATCATTGTGCGAATATCATAGCACATACTTACACAAACCTAGATGATACCCAGCCTACTTCTTGCTCCTAGGCTACAAATCCATAAAGGACGTTACTGTACTGAATACTGTAGACAACTGTAACACAATGGTAAGTATTGGTGTATCTAAACATATCTAAGCACAGAAAGGTAAAAATATGGTATTATAATCTTATGGGACCACCGTTGTATATTCAGTTCATCATTGACTGAGCTGTTATTGTGCAGTGCATAACTGTATAGTAGTTTATATAATTTTTATTAGGGGCATTGCAAATATTTGTTTTTATATTTTAAAGAAAAATTGCTAAGTTACATTTCTATAAGTACCATTGCTGGATGTTGGGCTATGTAATATTCCAGTTAGAATTCTGTTTAACTGTGTTGAAATGAATAAAAAAAATAAACAGGAGAATATGTATGTGAAAAATATTTGAAAATTTTTAAAAGAGAAAATGTTATAAAAAACATTAATAACACCTATAACATTTATTAAGATTTAGTGTTTATTAAAATAATTAAATCTAGTGTTTATTAAAATACTAGAATTGTATTTAGTATTTTTTTTAAAAGAGTGGCTATACTCTGGTTAAGAACTTTTAAAATTTTCCCATGTAAGGATATTAAAAAGTAAAACCACCTACCAGCTGTAATCATTAACATTTTATGAACTAAAAACATTTCTATTAATACAAAGAAAAAGAAAAAGAAAAACAATTGCAAACTGAACAAACCTTGAAAAGTATAGACTTTGCTTTGTAAGAAAACTCACTCTCTTGGCATTTTTCACGTTTTTAGGAGTCCAGTAAGAGCTTTGTCACAAATCAATTCCCAGTGATGGCTTCACATGTGAGTCCAAACTTTACACAGCAGCTGTGGTTCCCCCCCCCGCCTCTAATCCAGCTCTCTACTCATGGACCTTGTTGAGGCATATGTGCTTGAGAGACTCTGGGAAATCTCTCCGTCCTTGCTCTACTGCTTGCGTCCTCCACCAAGCGCATGGTCTCCAGCTATGTGGACACGACTAGAATTGATTCCTAATTCCTCTGGTTGAGAAGACTCTGGGACACCACTAACAGCTACTGTGCTTCTGGAGTGTATGTAGAGAGCTTGTGAAGCTGGGCTGTCCCAACTGTGAGCCCCGACATGTCAGCCACATGTCAGGCTCCAGGACAGTCAATGTTCTGCGCCTCTCTATGCCCTTGCTTATGCTGCAGGGCATTGATTCCAAAACAGTTCTCTGAATACCAATGCCTAGGGTGTGTGTGTGTGTGTGTGTGTGTGTGTGTGTGTGTGTGAGATTCCTTCCAGTGTTTTTATTTGCAGAATCTCTTTTTCTAGGACTTCGGTATAAATTCTTATACTTGAGTCCAGAAAACAAATCTGAACAGCAAAGACAATGTCCACTGTGACAACTGGAGCATTGTTAATTTTATCGAACAATAGTCATGCGCTTTCCATAATATATTCTATTAAGACAAGTTGTTTTCCTGGTTCCCCTTCAATTAATCCCTTGGCACGATCACCATTCCTCCAGATATGCACATATGTATTTCTGAATGCCCCAAGCCCTAGTTCATTATGTGTTTTGAGGCAGTTCCCACAAAGGATGTTTTGAGAATCTACCTCTGTGGATCATTGCCAATCAATCACAGAACTCCTGCTTCACACCAGAAATGTATTATTATGAATCATGATTTTCCAGTGAAAACACTGGGTATATGTGGGTGATTTTCAACACTAATACAACATCAGAGAGTACTGTATGGATCATAAAGTCCACCAAGGTGTAATGGGGGCACTTGTGGGAGAGAAGTTACTGTGAGACCTCATTACAGCAAACACACAATTCTAAAAATGTTTTGTTTAAACAGGGGGCTATTGGAAAAATAAGATGATTTCTCTATCCAAAGGAGGCATTATATATACTGATTTAAGGGAAGAGGTTCTATTGCCAGACAGTCTAGAGCTGAGTTGAAATCCCAGCTTTCTCCTTTACTGGGTTGAAATTCCAGCTCTATCATTTGCTTGTTTTGTAAACCTTTAGCAAGTTACATGACCTTTCATTTATTACCTGTAAAATGGAGATAATGTTATTTCCTTCTATATATATCCATTAGGATTAAATGCCTTAGTTTACAAAAAAGTCTCTGGGACAAAATAAAAAACACACAGCCTGCAGAATGTGGGGCTAACATTTTGATCCCATTTTCCTGGAACAGTCCGGCAGAGCTGCTGCTGAAATCAGAGATGGGATCTGCTACGGTGATACTTACTTTTTCTCCCCAAGGAAAGAAATAAAAAATATGCCGATTTCCACAGGTAAATGTACGTTTGTGTTGATTCTCTTTTATAAATATCCTTAATATGTTCTGACTCCTTTTTCTTTCAAACTTTCCTCTTCATCCTTTCTTTCACATATACTGAAATGTGTTCAGATTTTGCAGGATATGAAAAAAAATTGGTGTTAATCAGAGATTTTAATTTTTTCAAAAAAGATTGATTTGATCAAATAAAAATGCAGATTAATTTTTGGCAATTAGTAGGATATTTCAAAGTTTTCACTGAGCATTGAGGTTTTTAGCAGAAACTTGAGGTTGCCCAATGAGGGCAATAGTTAAATCTCTAGGAAGGTGTCTATTAATTTCTGATTCAAGTTTGACTCTATAAAGCTGTAAGGACATGTGTTGGTCACGGTAGCTTCCCTGTTGACATCCATTTGATGTTTTGAAAATAACATAATACACTATAACCAGCATACCTTCTTGAAAGCCATCAAAAATTGGTAAGAGAGAAACTGCCACATTTCTTTAAGATGTATACATGTGTAAGAATTCCAGTCTTTCAGTCCATCAACATATCCACAGGCAAGGCCACCATGTGAACATTTCCTATTAATGTGCCCTCCCACATAGACTTCACACATTCAACTTTGGGACCTGACGCAATTGGATTCTATGTGTCTCTTTTTACCCCACCACTTCAAACCACAAGCCACCAGGAGACACAGTTCTACTTAGACCTGATTTACTCTGAAACCTCAGCTTGAGTTCTTACAAACACTCATCTATGATCTTACTTGCTCTTACACTTATATTTTAAAAGATAGAATTAATTTTGAGTGTTAGTATTTTGCATCTTAAAATATGTTGTCTATATGTTAAACCCACTGCTTTTTTGTTGATCTGTTACCAATGAAGGTGATCTTTCTTAACGATATTCTAGTTCTCTTATGCAATGGCTCTCTCATAAATTGAGAAGGTTGACTACCCTTTCAAGCTTTCTAAAAACCTTTTTCCTAGCATTTTTCTGAGTTGTATGCTAGGAGATGAAGAAAGAAATATTGTGACTAAACATGCACCTAGAAATTCCATACCCTGTACTTTCAGTTGCAAACCTCATGGGAAAATGATTGATTACATTTCCACATTAAGGCTAAAAATTTCCTATGTATAAAATCCCTTCATATTATACCAAGTCAAGCCTTAGATTTTGGAGAATTGATAGTAACTGGGTATTGAAGATTTCCTGTGAGATTCTTTGTTTCTCTACTAAAAAGGACCAAAGTAAAATTTAAAAAAATTTTCTATTTCAGCAATTCTACTTCTCATAGTGGCCTCTGGGAGGAAATATGGGAAGATTGTTTTGGAATTGCAAAGTGGTGGCTACTACAGAGCAGTGATTTTCATTTCACGTTGTAAGCCACGGCCACCCTCCCGTTGACGTAGGTGGCGTGTTGACCCTTCAACCAACAAAGTCTTACAATAGAAGGATCAGTGAGTCTGTTCTTTCCTTCCACTTATTCCACAGATGACTTTCAAAAAAACTTTCTGTCTACTGAGTCTTGAACAGTTTGGTACCTTTTTTCCCAAAATAAGGAAGGTAGAACTTCCTTAGAAGCCAAGTAGGAATTAATGAGACCTCACTAGTAAACTGTTTAAAGCCTAAAGATAAAAGACCTCCTAGGAGGGCAAACAATTATCTTTTCCAAACTAAACCACCCATCCCATGAAAGCCTCTGCATATCAGCTGATTCAGATCTTCTAAATTGATGAGATCATCTGAGGATGAGAGGTTTTCACTTTTTAATTCCTTGATGGTAAGAAATGAAATAAAAAAGTTTCAGTTCTTTAAGTACATAGCCATTTATCTCAATATAATTTAAATGGTTCCCATTGGAACTAAATGAAAGAGTAAGATTTTTATCACAACTGTTTTAAAACAGGATGATATTTTTGTCAGGAAAAGTAGCAAAGAGATCTTAAACCCCTTGCCCTTCACGAAGAAATGTGAAGTTCCTTTTATTTCTATTGGCATTTTAGTGAGCAGACTCTCTCTTCGCTCTAAACTGGAGGTCACAATTTGTTTTGAATTTGAGCTGGAAATAAGATAACAAATATTGCCTAGGGCTTTATGGGATGCCTTTTATATCTGAATTAGATTAGACAGTCAGAAAGTATTGCAAATCCTTTATTATTTTGTCTTTAAGCCCTAAAAATCAAAAGCAATGCATGCAGGCAAAGTACATTTAAAAAGGTAGCATTATATCATGACGGCTTCGTATACATCTTTTCCTATATTACTCAATTTATATAGGGAACGAACAAAATCTCCCCTATTATACCCAATTTTTAAAAATCATAGGTTTGTGCTGTCATGGGTTATCATTTTTAGTAAAGAGTGGGAGGCAGATGTAAACTTTAGTATTATTAGAGAAAAAGTTTTATTTTTTTCCTTTTCATTGGAAAAATTCATGTTAATTATTCCTCTGCACCTGCCTAATGGGGCTGAAGTAATTCGATTGTCATATTGTTGTAGATTGTTGCTTTGTGTAATGTATCACCCCTGCTGTTCCATTAAAAAAATTCTATACTCTTTCATTATTCAGCAAGGCCTAATGATTATTCCAGCATTTGTACATGCTGCACTGTTATTTTGATTTTAATTGACTTCACTTTTTTAATTAAGCACATTGGTTTTAACACTGTTGTTGACAAGCTTGGTTTTGTCATTATCAGTATTTGCTTCCATGTACACTGCATACCTATTGACATTTTATTTAGATTCATTATAAATGATAAGAGCACTGTGTACACTGAAGTTTATCATAAACTCTAACATGAATTCATGTCGCATGTTATTTATATATAATAGTCTGCAGAATATGAAAGGACCATTTAGTCTGTTTAAAGTATTTTAAAAATTAAATTGTTAAATCTTTAGTTTGAAAATTAAGCATAGAGATTTGACAAATTTTAAATGTGTAGTAATATTTCAATAGAAAGAACACATTTTACACCATCAGTTATATTGTCACATGTAACAAACATACATGGTAATATAATGTTGTCTGTGTTTAGCGAGACACATAAAATTATGATTTGTATATATATGAAAATGAGTCATTTATGGCAATCTTATTTTGGAGGAGAATTGTGGGGTTTTTTTGTTTAAATTATTTAAAGATTTATACCTGATTTACTAAAAATAAATCCTTTAAAAATATTTATCACAGACATTATGTTCTTTTAAGCATACCACCCTGAAAGAAAATAACAATATCCTTGTGAAACCCATTGAAATGTCTCTTTTTGAATGCTATCTTGGTCATTTATCACAACACAAGATAATGAAGAATGGCCTATAGACAGAATAATTTAAGCTTTATTTAGCTAAGATGCTAGAAATTGGTGAACTGAAAGAACTGGAGTGAGAACAAAATAATGGTAAATTTTAAGATAAGTGTTTAAATGTTTTAAAATAGTATGTGAAATTTTTTTTCACACTTCTCAGAACACAAATCTGTCCCAAGTATGATTTGGAAAACTTCATAAGTGGTACAGACATATCTTATTACAGAGAAGGTTGACATGAGAGCACTTATTTCCCCTTAGCCATTTGTGTTTTGTTAATGGACACGAATGAATGGATGGGAGGGTGAATGAATAGATCACATGGGATTTGACTGCCATTTGGTCATCCGAGGGACGGAGGACAAAGATTTAGAAGTGGGCCCTTCTGCCCTTGTTCGGTGCAGCCTCACTGCGGCAGTTGTGATTGTTGATGAGCCTGCTGCCTGGGATTTATGTCCAGCCTCTCCTTATGCCTCGGTGTGCCTGACCCAGCCCTATTTGCATAACTTCCATTCCCAGTGACAACATGAATAAAAGATGACTGGTGTGACCTCAGAAAGTGCCAAGATGGTATTGATGTACTGAGCCCAATATCCACTGTTTTATGCATTGCCATACAATAGCCATCTTAATAAAAGGTTAAACAGCATTATAATGTGTGTTTCTTTGATGTCTCTCTGACTCCCTGACTTCACTTTTTCATTCACCATTGCTCCTTTGAGAATCACCAATGATCTAAGTTTTCGTCTGTTTTGTTTTTGCCACATTGTCAGTCCTTTATTTTTGTGAGCTTAAAACAAGGCAAACAAATGAAAAAAGTTTTGGTTTCCTAATCTCCTCAGTTTCAGTAAATACTTTTTCTTTTGCTTGGCATTGCCTTCTGTTTGACAGCAAACATCATTGTTCATAAACTGTAGAAATTACTGCATATCCTCTGACTTGAACACTCCATTTTAACATTTAGAATTCTGCAACTACCAGTTCATCTTCTTGGCTTTCCACATTTTTTTTTTGATTGTGCAAATCTAAAATATGGTCTTATTACTGGAAGCCCCTCAATACCAGACTTGTATTGATTGCATTTTCTCCTCTTTATCTTGATATATTTTAAAGACCTGTTATGTATGAAGTTCTTAGATGTGGATGCCCTGATTATCTTGCTCCAAAAAGCCCAGTGAAAAGAACTACAAATGCATGTAGGAAAAGATCAAGGAATCCTCTCTTTCTGGGGCTTTCTGACCAAAGCAACACCAGTCAGTTAAAGTTTTCATCACTGCTCTGTGTAAATAGGCTGTGTAACAGGCAGGAAAGAAAAGGAAGATGAGAACATAGCAGGCACGTGTGTAAAGTAATATCACACCTTGCCAACAGCATCCTTCATTATATTTTTCTTTAAAAGCAAAAGCACAACTAGACTAATATTCACCCTTTTAACAACAAAGAGAAAATGGTGTGCTTTTTATACTTCTTTTAGATAGCAAATCACAGGGGCTTTTATAATATTATCTTTTGCTTTCTTGCAAGGTCTGTTACTTAGGTGATCTGGAAATATGACAATATGTTAACAACTAGCACTGCGTATCTTTGGACCTTATAGGAAGATTAAAAAACATTTAAAAACAAGCTATAGCTGAAACATCCCACTACTCCAAACCTCAAGTTTACCGCTTGACGCACTGGTTGGGTAATTCTACATTTTGAAAAGGTGATGGCGAGGCAGCAAACAGGATACAAATTTTTCAAATATCTACTATGTTGCCTTAATCATATCATGTCTTGTTGGGGCATTGCATATCTAACGGAGCAGAGAGTGATCCAATATGAGTTGACATGACATTATTTTAGTAGGCAGTGCTGTCGAAGACGTGAAATGGTAGTTTGGGTATATCAAAATGCAAAGTTAATTAGAACACATTCGTTGGGGTTTTCTCTCAGAAAAAAATTTACCTTTATATCTACAGCCTCTGTAATAGGATACTTGAGTAATGAGAAAAGTATGTAGTATTCCTAAATTTATTGAAGGCTCATAGGTGATTTATTTTTTAAAAAAACATTCCAACAACACTGTTTCCTTCATCTTCCTTCAATCTGATAGTGACTCTAACCAATGATAGTCAATAAAGTTTCTTGTACGGGGGAAAATTGTAGGAAAATGGACATTCTCCTAATCATAATTAAGGTGGTATTTGCTGTTTAAAAAAAGAGGAGAGAAGAGCCAGGATTCTATGACACACAGTGTGATGTAGTTTATTACACTACTTAAAGAGGGATACTTGATGAGGTTTAAGTGGATATGAACACAGACCTACAAAATCCAACCTTAAGATTGCCAGGAAAAAAAAAAAAAGTCACTGGCTGCTAAAAAAATTGAAGCAGATGTCAGATGCAAGCAGCTGCAGCATAGGAAATTCAACAAAATTCCAATATTCAAATTGCTTCTCTGGATAAAAACTGCTTGATAGCACAGTTTCAGATTTGATCTGGACTGTCAGTGAACCATCTGTGTAAAATGAAAGTAATCTGCTGACACTGTCCACACAGGTAGGCATCAGCCTCATTTGGTTGGGAAAAAGAACACTACTAAGATGTTTTCTGGTGAGCTTGTCAGGAAAGTATTAATGTAATTAACCCCAGTTGCTAGAATAGTGAACACCAGAATAAAAAGAGATTAAAAAAAAAAGAGTGTTTGTCTTATTGTGTAAGGACTATTTGAAGAAGAAAAAAAAAAGCCTGTACCCTAATTTTAGGCTCATAATGGAATATCCTGGGTAGAGATTGAGGTTGGGTAAGAATATTGGGAAAAAATTACATTCCCAGCACTAAGAAAAAGAGGACAATAAATCTGTTAAATCTGACCTTGTGGAAATGATAGAAATGTATAGTAGGTTAACAACGAAATTGTTAGGCAAATTGTGAGCTTTAAAAATTCAGTATCACAGGCAAAGGAATCATTCCCTGGAGGGTCAGAGAAAACACTTTTTATTTTATCCAGCTATGTGTTGGATAAAATAAACATATGTAGATGCTGAAAGGTTGCTCACAAATAGGTCAGCTTGTGGTGGAAGTCTTTCATAATTCAAGATACATCAGCCTTGGCAGTAGCTGAGAATAAGAGCAAGTAATCAAAAGTGACCCAAACAATGACACCAGAGTTTCCAGATGGTATAGAAAAAAGTCTATGATTTATGATTGCCGGTGCAGTAAATAAATCTAAAACAATAGGCGTGGATGGGGAAGCAGTCACAGCTGACCAAAAGAGCAGTTGTAATGCAACCCACAGAAAGCTTGGTGCCAGAAGTAATTGACATAGTCGTCAAATCAATTTCCTAGGGTGCAGACACTCAAGCACTCAATCTGATTCTGTATGCTGCACAACATTTGGATTATACAGCTGCCTCTAATTCAGATAGCCTTAGCTCAATGTGAATCCAATTCAAGGAATGGTCTGGAAGTGAACAATAATTATTTAGGCTTCCTTTCTGCAAGTTTACTGTTTTCTAGTCAAATGACTCTGTTTTAGAATTACATACATTTCATATTGTTTAACATTTAGCTGATATTTTTTTTCTCATGATGTGTCACCTGACTCAATGACATCCACAAAATCCATGATCTTTCTTTCCAATGGCACTGGTGGGATGCTGTTCCAGGATAAGAAAGGCCTATACACAGCATATTGTTATATACATTGACTATGGAATCAGCCACTTGATTGCAAATGTGTCACACCCATGCAGAGGAGGATTATTAAGGAAAGAATTAATTATTCTGTATTTCAATTCAATGCATGTGTTCAAAGATAAGATTAAATAATCTTTTGCTGCAAATAATTTTATTGGCATCCATCCATTCATTCATTTATCCAATGTTAAGGGAGTGTCAGCAGCCCACCCAGTACTTGATTAGACATTGGGTATAGAGATCAGAGACAGAGATCCTGCTTTCAGAGACCTCATAGTTCAGTGATCTGGCAAGATAGGTAAGGAGTCATGCAAGAAGAATTGAAGAGCAAGTACAAAGGTCAGAGGAAGGCACAGAGAAAGCCATTAATCCAGCTATAGCTGGGGTGGGATTGGGAGAGCAGGAGAGCACAGATTTTGGAGATGCCAACATTGCCATTGAGATTTTAAGGATGCGGCAAACTTTGCCAGGTTAAGAGGATTGATAATATTCCAGGAAGGCCGAACACCAAAAAGGGCATAACATTTTCAGGTCACACACCTCTTCAGTGCAGCTGGCATAGGGGGGTTGGCAACACAGAATGCAGAAAGCATTGAGGAGAGAAAAAGGGATAAGTATGGATCAGATGACAAAGAGCAAGGTGTCGGGGTGCTTTAGAGTTTACAGAGCGCTTTTACTCACTGTGTTTGACTTGATGCTCTCAGCAGCTAGTGAGAACATGATTGCCCATATTTGAAAATGACCGAACTGAAAAAGGTTTGAACACTTACCAAAGTCACAAAACTGGGAATTAGGCCCGCATCTGTCTGCTTTAAAGAAAAGTCTGAATACAGCATCACTTAGTTTCTCAGTCAAGGGGTTCTATGGTACTGTGCTCAGCCACTTGTGACAAGTTTCAAACTTTTAGAAAACACAAAGGTGGGATGATGGCTCTGACAGCAGTATGCAAGGAGAAGGTGAAGGAGAAAGAGTAAGTGAAATAGGAAGTAGAAAAGGAAAAAGAGGAAAATAATATATATTAATTTCAGAACACTATAAAGCCAGTAGCCTCTGGGGAATATGGAAAGAAGGGGATTCCACAGGGACTGCACAGTCAACAGAATTTCTATTGCTGTAAAAGATCTTTGTGAGAGCAGATTATTAACAGAAGATGATAAATCACATCATTAATGAGCTATTTGTTTTCTATTAATTTAACATTCTGTCTTTAGGAATACGGAAGGCTGAAGGGTCAGGAAAAAGAGATAGCAAGTTGTTTATAGGTGCAAACTGGTTCAGCCACCAACAAGTTCAGAAATGGAAACAAAGAAGCAGGACTTGACAAAAGCTAATGGTATTAAGGAGGCAGTGAAGACAAAAGAACAATGATGGGACTTGGAACGCAGGAGGAATTCTGGGAAGCAAATGAAAAAAGAATGATGAAAATAGCATAGCTCACAAAGCCAAAAGATCAAAACACAGGGGGAAAAAACAGTTAAATCAAGAAACTTGAAGTTAAAAAAAACCCTAAAGATATAATTTTGAAACAATTTTTAATAAAATGCACCTTGTATATATTTACAAACATATGCAAATTGTATAAAAAATAGAGACTAAATGATAATAGAATAAAAGAAAAAATATTCCTAGTTTCCTAAAGAAGTTTGTATTTTGATAAATTTACTTCTAGTCATTGTTTGGCAGACATTTTTACATAACTGTGATCATAATATAGGAATTTTGTTATCCTTTTTCTTCTAGTATTTTAGAATAAATATTTGCAATACTACATTATCAATATTTATAACTATTTCCTTTCAGGCATGATTTAATGGTGTTGGAAAATAGCTTACAGTTACTTATCTTTGAAAATAAATATTTTAGTGCATAATTTCTAAATGTTTGAGATTGCCTGTTGGTTTATTTTAATATTTTTATGGCCACAAAAATAATTTCACTCTCAAAGTTGAGATATTTAAACGTAAGTAAAATTAGAAAGTTTAATGAATAAATGACATAAACACAAACTGTATGCATACGTATTTTCTGTTTTGTCCAGTAATCCCAATAATGAAAGAAGTTTATTTTTCTACTCTCCATGAATTTTATGAATACAATTCACAGGCAGGTTGGAATCCATGGTCCCTGTCATCCACGTACATGACTTATGTCTGGAATCAAGTTGCCCACTAGGAGAAAAGATGTGCTGTGGGAGAAGGCACAGACTTCACTGTATTAATACAGAAATGTAAAGTCACACAAAACAGATAGTGTTGAAAACACCTATTCCACTACTTTTTCCAGTAAGACATCTGGGCTGACCATAGCCCAGTGGCATATCTCAGCAGCTATCAGATTCAAATACACTAACACTCTAGTTGCATGGGAATTTGTAACTCTGTGGAAGATGTACTTGATAAAATTAATTTTTCCTAGTTCTAAAACAAGTTTAATTTATCACAATTACTGTTTAATAAACCATTGCCCAAATTAACTACATGTTACCTTTCAGTTTCTATATTAGTTAAATTATTATTTCAAGTTAAGTTTTGATGCAATATATGAGTCTTTATCTAGCATAAATAAATTGATCCTTCAGAGGAAGAGAATGACAACACCAGCATTTTTAAAAATTGAGAATGAGATGATAATCTGAAATCCCCAAAAGAGGAAACTTATTGACAAAGTAGTAATTCCTTCACAGTGTTTGCATTGAAATACACTATAAAGAATAGGCCTATTCCAATTACAGTAGCATACATTTCAGGGAGCAATTAGTAGAATTGGACTATTCGTTTGGACTATTTGTATGGACTGTATGTATGACTAGATTCAAGCTTTCAGGTGAAGAGAATCATTTGAAAAAAAAATGATGCCTTTAAAATGCACCTGCTTCTAAGTGGAATTCCATTGACACGAAATGATCACTACATTAGTTCATTTAACAAAACGTATTCCTGTCACAACCTAACCACTGAGTAAACAGAAGTGAACAAAATAAACATAGCTTCTGCCCTTATAGAGCTTTGATATGACACATTTTCAAAAATGTTCTCCAAATGCCAAAAATAGCCAAATTTATTATATCATATACATACTATATAGTACTAAGAAAGCACATGAGCTGCACTATTTGACACGTGTATGTGTAACAACTTGGCTGCCTTGGTAGTAAAAGAGGGAGGACTACTGATATTTAGAGTTTCATGTGAGAATAAGAGAATAATGACAAACAAAAACCCTATACCTGAAAATATTCCAACCTCTCAAATTCCATGTTTAATTGTCCCAGTTGTATTTTTGATATTTTAAAGCACTGGGCAATCTTTGAAGAAAAGATTTCTCTTTGATCTATAACATTTCCTACAATATTTGGTAGTTATATTTGGGACGCATCATGTCTTTCTCAATTCCCATATATACGCGCGCGCGCGCACACACACACACACACACACACACACACACATATATATATTCAATCTAAAGAACACATTTTTAAGCTAATGCACTACATAAAGAAGGTGTTTGAAAGCATTATTTTATTAATTTTAATTCGTATTACCTATTCCTCTCCAGTGAATATCTTAAATTTTAAAGCCCTAGGAGCAATGAAACATCTTTGGTGTAAATAATCAATCTAATAATCAATCTCAGAATTTTTCAGCACTAAACATGAAAGCCAAATGAATCTGTATTGATGAAGGAAGCTGGGTATGATGGCTCAGACCTGCTATCCCAGCACTTTGGGAGGCCAAGCTGAGAGTATCACCTGAGGCCAGGAGTTTGAGACCAGCCTGGGCAACATAGCAATGCCTTGTCACTACAAAAACTAAGAAAATAAAAATTAAAAAAAAACAAACAAACTAGCCAGGTGTGGTGGTGTGCACCTGTAGTCAAGCTACTCAGGAGGCTGAGGCAGGAGGATCGCTTGAGCCCAGGAGTTTGAGGCTACAGTGAACTGTGATTCTGGACCTAATAGCCCTAAGGGTATCAAATATTTTTCTCTTAGTCAAGGAATGTAACAATTATATGGATTTTTTCAATGTGTATGTGTGTTTTTAAGGAAACTTCTCTAAGCAGTTTTTCATGAGTGATGATCTTGGTAGTGATCTTTCCAAAGCTCATGCTGAGAAACAATTTCTTGTGACTTTTGTTCTGTCCAATTGACTTAATACACTTATTTCTGTGAGGGAGATGACTAGCCTCTAACCCCCACTGTCAGTATCTGATTTCAGACAGCATTGCTCACCATGGAGTAGTTACTAAACACTCTTTATTGATGCAGCTACCAGATCTAATTGTTGAACCAGTTCATTATCCTCCTGTTGCTAACAGAGTGTGGTACAAAACAAGGATGTGAGAAACTTGTTGACTCATCTATCTTACTCCCTATGCTTAGGGTGGGGAGCCTCAAGATGTCACCATCCTTCAGTAATTTGATTTCATTAAAAGTAGAATTGACTGCATTGTACCATTGTTCAGACACACAATTTAAGATAAGAATGATATTTGTCTTTCCTATGTGACAAACATAGATGGATGTGTTAGCAAGTACTTTGAAAACAAACACACATTTTTCTACCATGATCATAAAATCAACATATTGTCTAGGAGGAAATGTATTTTTTTAATAATAACCCAAGTGGTGTGTTAGTGGGCATACTGATACAACGTATGTGAAACTTAACTTGAAATGAGAAGCCATGCTGTCTGGGCAACAAGAGGTTACATGATAAATCTAGAAGAAACCAAATGTTTAGCTAAAATGCCAATTAAAGCAGAGAGCATCAAAACTTTCTAAGATTTATGGCTTTACCTTATACATTTTTGGTGGGTATCTGCCCACAGGGAAGACATCACAAGAACTACGCAAGGTGTTAAGGTAACTCTGGAGAAGACGGCAGTGGCAAAGGTAAAACTAGGAAGATGTTAGCTAATTTAGAAGCAGAGTTCACCTTATTTATCTCTTCATAGAGACAGTGCCTCCGTCTGGAGCAGAGAGCAGATCTGTTTGCTGCCCAGTGTCATAAGGATAATGTATTCCCTCTGGGGCAAAAATTAGGAAGGTTTACTTGATGAAAGATTTGACTGTCCTAGTTCAGGATTCCTCAGCTGGATGTAAAGCCACTGTATGTGCGACATCTGTCTATCACCCTGGAGGGACCTGGGGGACAAGAGCAAAAAAACATGCAACTCATGCTGCTGCTGTGTGATGAGTAACAATGTCCTGGGATGCAGGACAGTGGCAGGCAAACTTGTGAGGTGTGGATGGGACACAGTCTCAGACCCTTCACAGTGTGGACACTTCATGAGGAAGCTTTTTGAGGCCGGGAGGTTATGTAAGTATAATTGTTCATTTTCCAAACTGAAACAGTTAACATATTTTCCTCATGTTTTGGATTTGCCTTTCCTCTCCCACCTTGTCATTCTCTTTCTCTTGTGCCTTTGCTGTTTTCACATCTGCTGGGTAACGTTTTCTGTACCACCCACATCACTCCCTAAGCTCATTACAGTCTTTGCTGACAGCTCTTACTAGACCCATAAACGCTCTTACCATGTGTTTCTGCCTGTGCTCGCACAACGCCCATTGCAAAGAACTCACTGGAGTTACAATAGCTCGCTTCGTGAGTAGGTAAACGATGGCTCCGTGCTCTCTGAACAGGCTCTGCTGTGCTTCCATCAAGCACCCAAGTGGTCCAGACAGGAAGGAAAACCTCTGTCTTTGGGTGATATTTCAACTGTTCAAACAGGGAGTTTTGCCACAAAATGAGCCCTGTGTCTTTGGAGTGCTAGAGCTTTTTTTGTTTTGTTTTTTTTAAATATAATGACTAAGAAGAACCAAATGTTGCATTGAATATAAATATATGGAACCAGATATTGAAAGAAAAGTTGCTCATGATGGAAAAATCCCTGTATCAGTTGCATAGCTGACTGGAGAAGCCACACTTGAGGTATTTCTTTCTCTAACGGACGTCAAGATGTCACCTTAAGATGATTCACATAAAGTAATTCAGCATATAAAAATTTAATTCTGAGATTTCCTAAGACTGACTATAAAAGTGCAAAAACTAAGTTTCAGTGCAGAAAAACACTGGCCCCTTGTTCTATACTGCTGTGTACAGACATCGTGCACCGTGGAGGAGTTTCAAAAATCATGCTTCTCAGTGTGGCATGATATTAAATTTAGTCAATGTGTGAAATCTCTGCAGAAAATAGGTGGGAGGAAAGATGCAATTTTATTCTGCCGAGTAATTCCTCTGAGCCATGAAAATAAGCACTAGCCATGAGTCTGAATAAAACCAGGGTGATGCTAATCAAAACATTCCACAAAGTAGTTTTATATGCTTAGGCAATTCTTTTAGGCTTTTTCTGGTTTTATTTTCCAGAAACTCTGTTGGATTTCCCACAGGCAGGTATTACACACTGTTAGCCTTTTGAAATTTATTGTCTCAGGAAAACAAAAAAGAAAGTGAAGATGACTACACCAAAATATAGAGACCCTCAATGCTGCCCTGGAGTCTATGCCCTGAGACTAGACTAAAGAAGCCTTAATATGAGGTTATTTTAGTAGTTTCTAAATTAATATCTAATGTGTACATGTTCATTTGTTTTTTGGGGTTCCGTTCTGGAGCAAAAGGTGATCACTTTGATCAGTTCCAAGATGTTTGTAAATGGGAGCAAAGTTAGTAAAAAAAAAAAAGAAAAAGAAAAAGAAAAGTGAGGATAAAAGAAACTTCTACAAGTTTGATAATTTTCTTAACTTTTATTCAACGTCAGATTAATTTAGGTCAGTTTACAAATATGTCTTCCCTTTGTCCAGTAAAAGGAGCATCCAGTATGCTCCTAGCACAGGAGCAAAGAGTTTTGCCACAGCGCACAGACGGAAGAGTTTCCTCTCGGTTTAGTCCTGAGGACCCTGAGAAATTACCCACAGAAGAGAATGCCCTTCTAAATTAGATCTGCTATGTGTTGAATCTGATCCTGCCTAATTTCACATCTATAATTTCCCCTTCAAAAGCGACAGTTATAATCAAGGTCATGACATTTCCTCCCAATAGCACACAATTGATTCCTCACTTCTGCTTTGTTTTGAAAATGCAGAACAGGCATTCGGGGGCTACACATCAATACCATGAAAAATGGAAAGATGTCAGGAAGAACCATTTGCAGCCGACCATGTGCCTGCTCTGAGAGCCGGTTACACAGCTCAGCAAATACATGGCATGCACTTGTCTAGAGGAAGATGGACTGCAAATAAATTATTAAGCTTTTCCTACTGGCAGATAGGACATTTTCACATAGACTGCAATGCGTGTCATCACATACGGCAAAAGGATAAACAGGCATAGACCAGCTTGAGAAAAATTGATAGTGACTGGTACATCCTTATTCATAACCACTTCTTTCCAGATTAAGAAAGCTTTAAACAGCAATTTCTATAATAATCCTATAGAACCCTTACAGATCCCCCAAATCAAAGAAAACATAAAAAATAAAAATAAAAACCAGACCACAAAAAAACCCGCCAACTGATTAGATACTAAGAGTTTTAATTTGCTGGCTCAGGTACGTTCTGAGTTGCCAAACCAGAGTGTATTTTAACAGACGCGAATGAGTTGGGGAACACAGTTGGCTAGAAGGTAAAAGATGAAAACTTATTGTTTTATTATTCTATACTAAGAACATCCAAATGGCTCTTTTCA
Source organism: Varecia variegata (assembly GCA_028533085.1). Lineage (NCBI taxonomy): Eukaryota > Metazoa > Chordata > Mammalia > Primates > Lemuridae > Varecia > Varecia variegata. Next base: position 78,463,140 of record CM052438.1, read on the forward strand.
GTCTCATGAGCAATTCTGTTCTCGTGCTGTCGTGGATGCCTCTTTGCCTTTGCCTATATTGACAAAAGGAGACAATTTGAGGCAATAGGTGATCAGCAACTTTGATTTAGGACAAGGAAACCATAGAAGCTAGTGCAGAAATGAGACCTAAACAAACACTTTTTTTTTCCTATTTCAGAAACGAGAGAGTAGAAAGTGCTAAGAAGTGGTGAAGAGACCAAGAACCACCCTTCCCACAAAAAAAAAAAAAGAAATAAAAAGAAGAAAAGGAAGAAAAGAAAAAAAAAAGCCATGCACTGTACTTCAGTGTGAAAAAGGTGTCATGGATTGGAAGTGGTAGAATATAAAGAAAAAAAAGTATTGTAAGTCTACCTTTTGACAAATAGCAGGGAAAGCCATTAAGAAGAATTTTCTGGGCAGCCCAAGCTTCAAGTCAAAGCAAGACCGCTGAGTTGAATTTATGTTCCATCGCTCCATCCTCTGCGTTCTGTTTTCTGTAAGGGAGCATGTGGTGAGAGAAATACTTTCATAGAGTTTCTGGCCCACGATAGGTACTTAACAAATCTTACTCGAATCTATATATGCATGAGGGATTTAGAAGGTTTTTTTTTTTTTTTAATTCTTGCCTATGGATGAAGACCTGCATCTGATTTGAATAGTGCGATTATACAAAGTACCGGATTCTATTGAATGTATTATAACATTGCAAGGATTGAGAAAAGTTGCACTCCTCCCCTTTGCGGGTATCTCTAGAAATATCAGGATGAAATTTAAACTCTGACTAAATTTCTCAATGTGACCTCACCATGGCCACTCGCCATTTGGGCAAATATATTTAAAGTAAGTGACAGGAGATTGTACCTAGAGAACTTTCCACCGTCACTAACATCATATTCTGTAGTTTCTTTGGAGAGGACACAAAAGGGGTATGAAATCATAACAATGTATCACAGATAAATCTCCATGGCCTGAGAGGCCTGTTTCCTTCCTGCTCAGTAGCTCGGCCAAAAGCTGGCCCCGTGGCTGTGACTTATTAGCTCAATGGTAGAAGTACTGATTCTAAAGACTGAGGCCTGGAGGCTTCCTGGATCAAGACTTTTCCACTGTTGCCTCTGTGCTCTGAAAGCTGGGTGCCTCTTCTAGAACCTTGTCCGTGGTGCAGGCTGCCCAGCTCTACCTGGCTTGAGTACCTCTGTGACCATCAGAGCTAGGTAAACTTGTATGTTTTTCTGCTTCTCAGCTAATAAATTTGTCTCCCTAAATCTTATTGTATTCCTACACCTTGTGGTACTGATGGTGTGTGTGCATGTCCAGCCCTCTTTGGAACAGCAACTATTAGGTCATTAAGTATGAAATGTCCGATTTCCTGAAGTGCTAAGTTTGACAGTTGATATCTCTGACATTTCACTTGGACACTTCTTTTTTTTTTTTTTCCTATTGAGAAGGTACATTCTCAGTCTTTCAAATGCATGGTTTGGCTTGTGATTATCTTTCAAATTTTTTAGAGCAATTTTTGTGAACCCATGGATAAGTCAAAAATTTTTGAATATGAATTTCATCATGAAACCAATGCAGTACAGACAGCTCGAAATATCAAAGTGTTTGGGAAAGATGTGGCTAATGAACGCACGGTATGTTGATGGTTTGAGAAGTTCCATTCTGATGATTTTAATTTTGAAAGTGAGCCCTGTGGGCGACCTGAAACCAAGGTGGATAATGGTGAGCTGAAAGCTGTAGTGGAAGCGAATCCATCTCAACCTACGTGTGAATTAGCAGCAAGATCTGACGTTACTATTCCAATAATATTGAACCATTTGAGACACATTGGCAAGGTAAAAAATCTAGAGAGATAGGTACTGCATGAATTAAACAAGTATCAGAAGAGAAATTGTCTGGAAGTTTGCCTTTCTTTGCTGCCACAACATAAAAATGAACGATTTCTACACCATATTATTATGTGTGATGAAAAATAGATTCTTTTTGAAAATTGAAAGCAGTGGTTGGATAGAGATGAAGTGCCAAAATACAATCCAAAACCAAAGATATTCATCAAAAAATGTTAATGGTATCTATTTGGTGGTACAGCCGCTGGTATGATCCACTCCAGCTTCATGAATCCTGGTCAATCAGTTACGGCAGAGATCTACTGCAACCAGTTGGACGAAATGATGAGGATGCTTGCTATTAAGCAGCTGAGATTGGTCAATAGAGACAGGCTAATCCTCTTGCAAGACCACATATGGCAAAAAACAATGCTGCTCAAACTACAGAGGCTGGACTTGGAAACTCTCTTATCATCCACTATATTCACCAGACCTTGCACCAACTGACTACCACTTCTTCCAGAATTTGGACCACTTATTGAAAGGAAAAATATTAAATTCTCAACAAGCTGTGGAAAACACCTTTTGTGATTTCATCACCACTTGCTCTCCAGGCTTCTTTGCTGCTGTCGTAAACAAGCTACCCTTAAGATGGCAAAACTTTGTCGACAGTTTAGGCACATGCTTTGATTAATTGTACTGCTTCTTGTTTGAGATATAATAATCTACACTTTTGATTCAAATCAGACATTTCATATTTAATGACCTGATATACTACAAAATTAGCAAAAGCTAAGCTGGTAACTAATTTCCCTCCTTCAGAAGTCAGAGTGGCTGCTGTCCCTAGATACTCTGTCCTGGTCTTGGATGCACCTTAGCTGTGATCTTGTTTTCTAAACTGTCCCAGGACTCTGAATCAAATCTGCCTTGTTTTATTACAGAAACCAGATGTGTCTGTTTGTATGTGTGTTTTTCTCTATTATTTTAATGAGAAAAATTAATAAAGCACTTTTCCATGTCAGCTACTCTTCTAATTGCCTCACAAGGACTAATTACTTTAGTCCTCATAACAACCTTATGAGGTAGGCAATATTATCAGTCCCACTTTAAAATGAGGAAAACAGGCTACAGAGTCAAATACTTTTCCCAAGCTCACCCAGCCAGGAAGTGGCAGCCTTTTCTTTAAAAAAAAAAATTAAATAAATAAAACATTCCCACAATATAAAACCCAAAATGTAATGTACAAAATATTCTGTGAATGTTCTTTTATGCTCCTGTTTCACAGCCTTCAAGCTTTTCTGCAGGCCACCACTGCTGTTGCATATTAAAGTAGCTTTTAGAATTATTCTATGTAAATATGAGTAAATATAGCATATATATTTTTTTCCTTTTTTAAATGCAAAGTTTAGCTTATTAAATACATTACTTAATATTGTGGACTTTTTTCCACTTAATTTTGAAGCTCTTTTATATCAGTTTATGAAACACTGCTTCATTCTTTTTAAAGGGCTGAATATTTTCCCCTGTCTGAGTGTAATAAATTTATTTGACCAATCTTCAATTAAATTATACAATTAAGTTATTGCAAATCATTTGCCATGCACAATGTCTAACATGTCAAGTTACACGTCTGTGAATTTTTCAGTTACATAATTTCTGGAAATGTAATCCTGAGTTTAAAAATATCTCTGTTTTTAATTTTTATTGCCAAATTGTCCCTTACAAGGGATGTATTAATTTACATTCTCACCAGCAACATGTAAGGGTTTCCCCCACACCCTTGCCAACATGGTCTACCTGTGGACTCTGCCAATGTACATTTGGGTCTTTGTTGGTCTAAGAGGTGAAAACAGTATGTCATTGTAGTTTTAATATGAATTTTTATTTAATTAGCCTAAGCATTTTTCATTTTGATGAATTGCTTTTTCATGTCATTTTCAGATTTTTCTTTTGTCAGATTTTACTTACCCATTGTAGGAATATGTTCATGTTAAGGGGCTAGTTAACCCTTTGATATTATATAAATTGAAATTATTCTTTCTCTGATTAGCATTTATCTTTTAACTCTATTTATTTTGAATCATAAGGAATAATTTATATGTAGTTGATTGAATCAATCATTTGTTTTAGTGATGTCAGGTATTTATTCCATACTTAGAAAAGCCTTAGCTTTCCTGTAGCAACCTTAAGCAAAAAGAAAAAATTGGGAGGCATCAATTTACCAGACTTCGAGCTATACTGCAAAGATATAGTAACCAAAACAGCATGGTGCTGGCACAAGAACAGAGACATAGACCAATGGAACAGAACTAAGGACCCAGATATAAAACCATCCTCATGTAGCCATCTGATCTTTGACAAAGCAGATAAAAAAATACACTGGGGAAAAGAATCCTTATTCAATAAATAGTGCTAGGAAAATTGGATAGCCACATGTAGAAGACCAAAACACCTCTCACAAGAATCAACTCACAATGGATAATAGACTTAAATCTACGGAGTTGAAACTATAAGCATTCTAGAGGAAAATGTTGGAAAAACTCGAAAAAAATCAAACAACCCCATTAAAAAGTGGGCAAAAGACATGGACACAAACTTTTCAAAAGAATACATACTAATGGCCAACGAACATTTGAAAAAATGCTTAACATCTCTAATCATCAGGGGAATGGAAATCAAAACCATAATGAGATATCACTTAATTCCAGTGAGAAACGCTTTTATCAAAAAGCCCCCAAATAACAAATGTTGGCATGGATATGGAGAGATAGAAACACTCATACACTGCTGGTGGGACTGCAAACTAGTACAACCTCTGTGGAAAGCAATATGGAGATACCTCAAAGAGCTAAAAGTAGAACTGCCATTTGATGCAGCAATCCCATTACTGGGCATCTACCCAAAGGGAAAAAAGACATTCTATGAAAAAGACATCTGCACTCGAATGTTTAGAGCAGCACAATTCACAATTGCAAAGATGTAGAAACAACCCAAGTGCCCACCAATACATGGGTGGATTAATAAAATGTGGTATATGTATACCATGGAGTACCACTGAGCCACAAAACACAATGGTGATCTAGCACCTCTTATATTATCTTGGATAGAGCTGGAGCCCATTCTACTAAGTGAAGTATCCCAAGAATGGAAAAATGTGCACCACATGTACTCGCCATCAAATTGGTACTAATTGATCAATACATATGAGCACATATGGTAGTAACATTCATCGGGTGTCAGGCAGGTGGGAGGGGAGAGGAGGAAATGGGTATATTCACACCTAATGGGTGCAGTGCACACTGTCTGGGGGATGGACACACTTGTAGCTCTTGGGTGGGGCAAAGGCAATATATGTAAAATGACATATTTATGATTCTTCAAAAAGAATCTGTAAAATGTTACCCTAGAACCCCTAAGGAAACTTCAACAAATGAAAAGTCTCATTTTTTGGTAATACTCATCATCATACATCATATTAACATGGACATATAAATGTAAATTCTGCCTAAGTTAATATATAAAGTTAATGTGACTACTGAAAACAACTGGAATTTTTTTTAATTAAACAAAGTAGTTCTTAAATTTATACAGAAACTTGAACTAGCAATAATAACCAAAACACTCTGAAGAGGTGTGAGATGTGACTTGTCCTAGATATCAAATTGTAGTATACAGTGGTAGCAATTAAAATAGTTTTGCACTGGCACAGGAATATAGAAATCAATGGAACAGAATAGAAAATACATCATGGACCCATACAAAAAAATTTTGATATAATTAATATTTCAAAACAGGAAAGTAATATTATTTTTAAATAGTGGAAAGGCCACAGAACAAGATTGCTGTTTGGGAAAATAAACATACAAACAAAAAGCTAGATCTTTACTGTTTATTCAGAAATGAATTCCAGATGTATGGAAGATGTAAATGTAAAAATAAAATTGCAATCATGTTATTAGGAAAAAATTGATTTTTTTAAATTTCAGAATATTACAGGGGTACAAATGTTTAGTTACATATATTGCTTCTAGTTAATCTAGGTTTGCTTACCAGCTCATAGAAGCCATTTTTCTTGTCACAATGAGATTTATGGTCTTGGAGAGCACCCTGAATAAGTACAATGTACCAGTTTTTTCTGTGCTCTGCTGCAATGGGTATCTTCTCTCTTTATGCTCTGAAACCATGATTTAATTTTCATTATTTTTGAAGCCCTTATTCTAATTTTATGTTTCAAAAATCTTGGCTGTTTCCTATTTTGTTTGGAAATCAAAAGTTCATTTCTGTTTCATATTCTCTGTGTCATTTTCAAGTATTTTCCATGAGAAGGGAGTAATGCTGAATTTATTCTGCCTTATCTAATACCTAATAAACTGAACATTCAGGATATTTCTTGGAGTGGCACAAATCCTAAAACAATAACACATGTCCTATTGTTGAGTAAATAGCTATATATTATATAACAGGAAATATTACTTTTAGTATTATTAATAAACATATTACCAGATTTAAATATGGGAGTTACCATTTATAAAATAGTATAGTGATTTTTTTAAAAACATAACTTTTTTAATTCATTCAACAAATAGTAATAAAGCATCTACTATGTTCCAAGGACTAGGAGATGCACAAGAAAAACAAAAAGTATAAGTATATCAATGTTCTTCTTAAAGCGCTTGTAGGCTATTAGGAAAAGAGGCAAAAAGTGACACAGGAGTATAAAAGAGAGGTTCTTGACTCAACCTGAAGAATAAGGTAAGACTTCCTAGTAGAGGTGAAAGTTGAACTGAATCTTGAAGAATGAATAGCAGTTAACCAGGCAAAGAATTGAGAGAAACAGTTTCCTGTTAAAAGAAGTCTGTGATCAAAGACACAAATCAAGAAACAGCAGGTTGTGGCAAATAGTAGTTTCAAGTGTGAGGCTCTATCCTTTTGGAAATCCTGGATGTTTGCCTTAGAATTAGTATGTTATGTGAGCATCTCTAAAACATATTTTCTTCTGTTTTCAGTTTAAGACATTCTTATCATAGAATTGTATACTCTTCCTTACTGGCCAAAATAATAATAATGATAGTAATAATAATAAAAGTTATATGTGACTTGAATCTAAATTTAGTTTATTTCCATAAGCCTTTACTGAGAAGCTGTTATTTGCCTGACAATGTGCATAATTTGGGGAGAATGTAAAATAACAAGACTTTGTATCTACCCACAAAAGGTTAAACTGCTCATACTTGGAGTAAGTGTAAGGAAAATGAGTCTCCTTTGCTGTCACTGCCAAACTCTTTACTTCATCGGCTTTTGCTATTTATTGTATTATTTTTATTATTGAAGAAATAACTTATATAAGTACTCCTTATATGCTTATATACTTGTATCTCTTATGGTTTACTTTTCACATGGAAAGGTATTTTTGATATTGATATTAATGTAGATTTCTTAGTGCACTTTTTTCTGTGACCTAATTTGGCTCTGACATTTTGCATTCCAACCTTGCAAACGTTAAGAAACACTTTATGTGCATTATTTTAATGTTTATTCTCCTTATTTATCTATGAAAAACTAAGCAATTCTTTAATTTCAATTCAATTAGCTAATTATCTTTCTGAATCTTCCATTTATTCTTGACTTTTTCAATCATTAAAGAAAAACAAGGATAATTATATCACCCTCAGAAATTTTTGTTATTTGATAAAAAAAAAGCATTTAAAATTATGGATTCATTTTTCTGCTATTCTTTGCTTATATTCCAAATACATTTCTTTTAATATATACTTTTGCTACATGCAATAATTAAAATGCAAAGTGAACTAGAGAAAACATCTTAGCATTAGGATCTGACCTCTGAATCCATTCTTATTTTAAGTGGCTCTTTGGGAGACTAAAGCTGGGACCATCATCCCTCTACCTGGCATGTGGATCAGTGGATCAGAACCAAGTTGCCTCCTAAATGTTTGCCAAAATTTTAATGTTGCAATAGTTTGAAGAAAATATCAGCATGGTAGCTGCTGAATGGAGTAGCTACCTTGGGTCCACACTGATTCCAAGTCTTAAATGCAGGATAGTCACCAAAAACTATTCTGATTTATTAAGATAGTGCAATGGAAGTCTGAAGGTAGGAAAGATCAGTTTGACCCAAATATAGATGCTAGTTGTCTAGAGATGATCCAAAAATGCCTAGTTTCCCTGAGAGGAGAAGAGCTAACAATGTTTTCATTTAGGTGTTTCTGAGGGTTAGAATAGCTAATTGATGCTGTAGAATTCCTGAGCATGCTGGGCAGAAATATCAATGTTTAGCAGATCAAATGCCATGCTTTTGAGGAATTAACTAGCTATTCATTTAGTTTTTAAGGATTGTTGCGACATGACTTACATTTGAATTTTTAAAATGATTATGAACTGGCTAAAGGCTGAGAATAAACCTGCATTTCTTTACCACTGCCATGGGAAAAGGAAAACCTTAATTATAATGCTTGTCTTTGAATAATATTTCAGTTGTAACAGCACTTTTTTTTCCAATTTTGCATGATAAGCGCATTAATATTTATTCATATTCTATGACCTTTACATAATTCTCCTGGGCGCTATTTTCCAAACTATGATGTTTGCTCTTTTTAAAAAATTCTTTAATACTTACCATTTATGCATTTCTAGCTACTCCATATTTTATGAGAGTGTTAGGACTATTTCAGAACAAGCTGGAATGAGACATTGACTCTGGCTCCTTTTCGCCATTTTTTAAACTTCTGGAGGGAACTTATGCTCATTATTAATCAATTGAAAATCAAGATGAATTCACTTGTTACCTTTGGCAGACTTGATTTTAAAACAAATGTCTGACACAAAAGACTACATACTCAGTGATTCCATTTACATAAAAATCTGTAAAAGGAAAAGCTACAATGATAGAATTTGATCAATGGGTCTCAGAGGCTTGAGCATGAGAAAAGAGAAATACTGCAAAAGGGAACCAGAGATCTTTTGAGGGTGATATAAATATCCTATATCATGATTACGGTGGTGAGTACACCATTTTGTATACTGGTCAAAAATCACCAAATTGAGTGACATCAGCAAAAATGACAGACTAGGGAATACAAAAACTCCATCCCTCCACAGCAGCAATGGATAAACTGGCTAAAACTACCATAACTGTTTTGGAGCTTTGTACAAAATTACCAAGCACTTGAAGCAAGCTGGTGAACACTTATGTAAAGAAAAGAAAAAAGCAGAATCCTAGTCAGAGAGGTTGATGGCATTTTAATTTGCCCTGCTTATGCCCCTCCTCCACACAGCCAAATGGTGGCCCTGAAACAACAGCCCATAGCTAGTATAGAAGCCAGGACCAAAGGGAACCTTATCCTCAAAAAATTTTGGTTGTTTGTTATAACCTGTCTAGCAGCTCTCTAAAAAACTGGTTCAAAGGATTACTTTAGCCTACCTATGTCTGAAGTCTCCCAGTGCTGAGATGGGGCATTTGTTGAAAACATTTAAAGGCAAATGTATTTGTTTCTGCTGCCTGGGGAAATGCGTAACAATCAACAATCAGAGTGAACAATAGACTAACCAAATACCTAGGAGGGAAAGCTGAAGAATGAGAAGCTTAGGAGAAAAGGGATGGGAAAAACTCTGACATATTCCTGGGAATCTAGAATGTTATGTGCATGTCTCAGGCTGGGTACATGCTCAGGAAAAACTTGAAAAGGTCTTAAATCTGTGGATATAGAGGAATAAGGCTTTTATACAGTATTGAAGCTGAATTGATATTAATCTTACTTAGATTATTAAAAAATAACATATTAATTATAATTCCAAGGGCAATCACAAATGAAATAATTCAAAAATATATAGTAAAAATGTCACAAGGGAATTAACCTGGAAAGATAGCAGTAGGCAAGAACAGAGAGGAACAAAAAACAAAAGTGATATAAGACATTTAGTAAATGAATGTTTATAAAAACATTAATCCCATTCATGAGGGCTCCACCCTCATGACCTAACTACCTCCCAAGGGCTCCACTTCTTAATACTGTCACCTTGGGGGTTAGGATTCGAACATATGAATTTGGGGGCAGGGGTGCAGCACAAACATTCGAACCGTAACATGTATCTAACAATAGAGCCCCAAAATGTATGAAACAAAACAGAAAGAATTGAAGGGAAAAATGGACAGTCAACAAAACTTGGAAACCTCAACATTCTACTTTCAATAATGTGTAGAAAAACTGGACAGAAGATTAGCAAGGAATTGTAATAGTTGAACAAAATAATAAACCAACTAGACTTAACAGACACACATAGAGAATTCCACTCAACATCAGGTAATATACATCTTTCTCAAGAGTACATAGGATATTCTCCAGTATAGATTATCTGTTGGAAGACAAAAGCAATCTCAATCAATTTAAAAAGATTAAAATCATTCATAATAACTTTTCTGACCACATGGAATGAATTTAGAAATCAATAACCAAAGGAAATCTGGAAAGTTCACAAATACGTGGAAATTAAACAACACACTCTTAAATATATAATGGATCAAAGAAGAAGTCACAAGGAATATTAGTAATTACATTGAAATCAACAGAAATAATTCATAACATACCAAAACTTGTGGGATGCATTAAAGCAGTACTCAGAGGAAAATTTATACCTATAAATGCATACATTAAAAATGAATAAGGATCTCAAATTAATAACCTAAGCTTTCATCTTAAGAAAATAGAAGAAAAGAGCAAATAAAACACAAAGAAAGCCAATGGAAGGAAATAATAAATATTAGAGCAGAGACAAATGAAATTGGGAAAAGCAATAGAGAAACTCAATCAAACCAAAAATTGGTTCTTTGAAAGGATGAAAAAATTGCTGGCCCAGTGGTTCACACCTGTAATCCTAGCATTTTGGGAGCCCGAGGTAGGAGGACTGTTTGAGGCCAAGGCATAAAGCCCAACCTGAGCAACATAGCGAGACCTCATCTTTACATTTTTTTTTTAATTTTTTTAACTTTTTTTTCTTGAAACAGAGGGCTCTGACAACTACAAATATTTTTTAAAGAATTATCCAGGCATGGTGGTGTGCTGTAGGCCCAGCTATGCAGAAGTTTGAGGTGAGAGGATGGTGTGAGCTCAGGAGTTTGAGGCTGCAGTGAGCTATGATGATGCCACTGCACTCTAGCCTGGACAACAAAGTGAGATCCTGTCTCTAGGGCAAAAAAAAAGGAAAAGAAAAGAAGGGATCAAAAAATTAACAAATATTTGGTGAGACTTATCAGAAAAAAAAGAGGAATTGAACTTACTAAAATAAGCAATTGAAGTGGGGACATTACTACCAACCTTACAGAAATAACATAATTATAAAAGAATACTATGAATGAATGTATGCTATGAAATTAGATAAATGAAATTAATAAATTTCTAGAAACAAAAAAAAATACCAAAAATGACTCAAGAATAGGTAGAAAATCTGAATGGAGCTATAAAAAATAAATTTATTGAATCTGTTTAAGGTATCTCCATAATGCTTTCCATAGGGGTTGCACTAGTTTGCAGTCCCACCAGCAGTGTATGAGTGTTCCTGTCTCTCCGCATCCACCCCAACATGTATTGTTTTGGGACTTTTTGATAAAGGCCATTCTCACTGGAGTTAAGTGATTGTGGTTTTGATTTGCATTTCCCTGATGATTAGAGATGTTAAGCACTTTTTCTTATGTTTGTTAGCCATTCTTATATATTCTTTTGAAAAATTTCTATTCATGTCTTTTGCCCACTTTTTGATAGGGTTGTTTGATTTTTTCTTACTGATTTTCCTGAGTTCTAAATAGAATCTTGTTATCAGTCGTTTATCTGACGTGTAGTATGCGAAAATTTTTTCCCATTCTGTAGGTTGTCTGTTTATTCTCGTGACTGTTTCTTTGGCTATGCAGAAGCTTTTTAATTTAATCAGGTCCCATTCATTTATTTTTGTTGTTGCTGTGATTGCCTTAGGGGTCTTCTTCATAAATCCAGCAATCCCCATTATTGGGCATCTACCCAAAAGAACAAAAGTCATTCTATAAAAAAGACACCTTTACCTGAATGTTTACAGAAGCACAATTCACAATTGCAAAGATGTGGAAACAACCCAAATGCCCATCAATTCATGAGTGGATTAGTAAAATGTGGTATATGTATACCATGGAGTATTACTCAGCTATAAGAAATAA
>CM052438.1:78475260-78503641 GCA_028533085.1 Varecia variegata
GATGGGGGGGACATGGGCAATATATATAACCTGAACTTTTGTACCTCCATGATAAGCTGAAATAAATAAACAAACAAAAAAAAAATACATTTATTGACTCAATAATTAAAAAACAACCACTATCACCAACAGAAAGCCCTGGACCTGACAGCTTCACTGGTGAATTCGACCAAACATTCAAAGAATTTGAACAAATTCTTCTCAAACATTTCTAAAAAATAAAGCAGAGGTAAAACTTCCAAACTTATTCTATGAGGCCCACATTGCCCTGATGTCAATGCCAGATAAGACATCACCAAAAAGGAAAACTAAAGATCAATATCACTTACAAATATAGATGTAAATATTCTTTTAAAAACACTAGCAAACTGAACTCAGTGGCATACTATTATGACCAAATGGGATTTATTGCAGGAATTTATCCTAGGGATTTATGAACATATGAAAGTTCAACATATGAAAACAATCAATATAATATTTCATATTAGCAGGAAAAAGGAAAAAAATATGATCATCTCATTTGATAGAGAAAAAGCATTTGACAAGATCCAATACTTTTTTATTATAAAAACACTCAAAAAACTTAGAGTAGAAGGGAATGTCCTCAGGTTGATAAAGAATATTTATTAAAAATATAAAGCCAATATCCTTCTTAATTGTGAAATACTGAAAACTATTTCCCTAAGATCAAAAATAAGACAAAGGCATCTATTCTATGACATGTATTCAACATTACACAGAAAATTCTAGAAAGGGCAATTAGATAAGAAAAGAAATAAAAGTCATCTAGATTTCATAGGAAGAAATCAAACTATATTCACTGATGCCATGATGATATGTATTTCTGGATGCAATATCAACAAACAAAAATCAAAAATTATATTTCTATATACTATCAATAGAGTATACAGACCTATTTGAAAATAAAATTAAGAAAATAATTCTCTTTATAATAGCATCAAAAATACTTAAGAATAAATTTAAACAAGGAAGTGCAAGATGAATACATTAAAAACTAAAAAAATATTTTTGGAAGACATTAAGAAGACCTAAATAAATGGGAAGACATCCTGTGTTCATTATTGAAAGATTTAATATTATTAAGATGAAAATAATCTCCAAATTGATCTACAAAATTCAATCCAATACCTGTCAAACTTTTAACTGCCATTTTGCAGAAATAGACAAGCTGATTCTATAATTTATACTGAACTGGAAGTTATCCTAAATAGTCAAAATTTTTTAAAAAGGAGAAAAATATTGAATCCCCCACACTTCCTGATTTCAAAACTTACAATAAAGCTACCATAATCAAAACAGTGTGGTACTGGTCTGAGAACAGACAAGTAGAACAGTGGAATAGAATTCAGAATTCATGAATAAATCCATACATCTATGGCCACTGATTTTCAACAAGGGTACCAAGGCCATTTAACAGGAAAATAATAGGATTTTCAACAAACAGTACTGAGACAATTGTATATCCACATTAAAAAAATTAATTTGGATATCTACCTTCCATATATACAAAAATTAACTCAAAATAGATCAAAGACTTTAAATAATAGTTAAAAATGTAAAACTCTCAGATGGGAACACAAGTGTAAATCTTCATGGTTTCTGGATTAGAAAACAATTTCCTACATATCACATATGTAAGAAAAGAAATTTTAAAAAGCAATCAAAGAAAAACTGGATACATTGGACTTCATTAAAATTTAAAACTTCTGTACATCAGAGAATACTATCAAGTAAGTGAAGTCAACCCACAGCATGGAAGAAAATAAATGCAAATTCTATTATCTGACAAGGGTCTAGTATTCAGAATATATAAAGTATCATTAAACTCATAATATTCATAAAAACACAAACAACCAGTTTAAAAATGGGCCAAGGATTGAATAGATAATTATCCAAAACAGATACAGAAATGACCAAATATACACATGGAAAGGTTTTCAAAACCATTAGTTACTGAGGAAATGCTACTCAAAACCACAATGAGATACCACTGCACATCTGCCATAATGGCTTTAAAAAAAGTAGAAAATAACAAATATTGACAAGGATGTGAAGAAAGTATTCATACACTGCTGGTGAAAATGCAAAATGGTGCAGTCACTGTGGAAAACAGTTGGCAGTTCCTCAGAAAGTTAAAACATAGAATTACCATGTGACCCAGAAATTCTACATATATACCCAAAGGAAATGAAAACAATTGTCCAGACAAAATCTGTACACAAATGTTTATGCAGCACTATTCATAATAGCCAAAAAGTAGAAATAGCCCAAATGTCCACCAACTACTGAATGGATAAATAAAAGCGGTATATGCATACAGTGGACTATTGTTCAGCCATAAGAAGGATTGAAGTACCGATATATACTATAACATGGCTGAACCGCAAAAGAAGCCAGGCAGAGAGGTCACATGATGCATGAGTTCATTTGTATAAAATGTCTAGAGTAGGCAAATTAATAGAGACAGAAAATAGATTAATAGTCGTCAGGGGCTAGAGAAAGGGTATGTTAGTCAGGGTTTACCAGAGAAACAGAACTGATAAGATACACACACACACACACACACACACACACACATAAAATAAGAGAAATATTCAGCATCTCAAATCTGAAAATTTGAAATCTGAAATGCATCAAAATGTGAAACATTTTGAGTGCTGACATTCTCAAAGGAAATGCTCATTGGATCATTTCAGATTTCAGATTTTCAGATTTGGATGCTCAGCTGGTAAGTATAATGCAAATATTCCAAAATCTGAAAAAATCCATAATCCAAAACACTTCTGATCACAAGCATTTTGGATAAGAAATACTCAATCTGTATTTCATATATATATGCATACATATATACATACACATACATATAAAATATATATTTAACTCTGTTTTATATAGTATATGTAACATAGGACATATACAAGCTTTTTATATATATGGAGAGAGATTATCAGGAATTGGCCCATATGATTATGGAGGCTGGGAACTCCCACGATCTGCTGTCTGCAATCTGGAGACCCAGTAAAGCGGGTGGTATAGTTCAGTCCCAGCCCAAAGGCCTGAGAAGTAGGAGAGCCAATGGTATAAATCGTAGACTGAGGGCAGAAGAACAATGTTCTAGCTCAAGCAGTCATGCAGAGAAAAAATAACTTCCCTCTTCCTCAGTGTTTTGTTCTACTCAGGCCCTCAACAGATTGGATGAGACCCACCCACCTTAGGAAGGCCAGTCTGATTTACTGAGTCACTCATTTAAATGCTAATCTCATCCAGAAACACCCTCACAGACACATCCAGAAATAATAGTTAGCCAAATATGTGGACATGTATGACCCAAAGGAAGAACTGGGATCAACTGCTTAATCAGTACAGAATTTCTTTCTGGGTGGTAAAAATGCCCTGAAACTAGATAGTGGTGATGGTTGCATTGTGAGTATTACTAAAACCATTTATTTGTATATTTTAAAATGATTAAATTGATAAATCCTATGTAAATTTTATCTCAATTTTAAAAATCAAATTGTGGACTTAAAATTAGTGAATTTTTCTTGTAAATTTTACCTCAGTGAAGCAGATGAAATCAGTGTTACAAAAATAAATGTAAGTAGATAACTAAAATGTTTAGAATTGCATATTAACTGAAAATAACTCTGTTATTTCAAATTTAAATAAGGTTTTTTTCCTTGTATATTTACTGCAGATATTTTATAGGAGAAAATATAAGATAAATACTATTTCAAAATATTTTCAATCCATTACTTTTAAAGAAAGTAATTATTTATCATTTATTTTGTGTTGCATAAAATTAATTTTTGCCTTACTTTCAAGCTATAATTTTGAAATTTTATTTTAAGCAACAATACAGATTATTTCAGACTCCCAATTTGATATGCTGTCATTATAATTAATCATCTGCTTTTTGGTGTAGAATTTTTGACCTGAAATGGACCTAACATTTGCCCTTTGAGTTTATCCAACCTCTTGATATTCTAACTGAAAATATACGAGGCCAAATATACTCGCTTGCTTTCCCTAGGTCACACAACTGAGATCTGAAACCTGGGCTCACTATTTCTTCTTAAATTACTTGTTTATAAAATATTCTGGATTCTTTAAAAAAAAAAAAAAAGCCAGTTAGTTAACTTATTGACGTGTATATTGCAAAAAATGGGATTAATCTATGGCAGAAACTATGGCGTAAGACACTATATAATACACACTATACACACCATATAAGACCGAGAAAATCTGACAGGAAACTATACCAAGGGAGTTGATACAGGAGAATCAATTTGATAGAATCTGGTCGTTCTGAAAAACTAGAAAGAATTAGATTGTTCAATTCAGTGACATTGTTGATTTAAATTTCGTTTTGCAATACAAAATATCAGGAATCTGATTATAAAACAATAACATAAAAAGAGAATGAGACATCTGAATTAGACTAAGGTCAGAAATAAATTAAAAGAGAATGTAAACTTTCCTTGTTTTTAGTAGTTTTTCAATTTCTTTTTTTCTATTTTTTTCTCTATTGTATTCCATGATTTATCTATGTTTAAAACTCATTAATTTCTAATTATAATTTGAAATTCATAAGTTATATAAATACTAGTTACTGAAGACATATGCTTAGAGTTTTGGTTTTTCAAGATCAAATCATATTACTCTACATAATTAGCAACATAGAGAGCTCTGAGAAATAATTAAGCAAAGTCTTAAGAAATTTACTTAAAACCTCAAATAATAATGGAGATGTTATTTTTCTACATGGGGCAAAACTTATTATTCTATGGGGTGGTTTTGGTGGGGGGGGGGATGAATTTAGAATGTTATAGAATCCTCTGGAAATTGAGAAGTCAAATTCCCTAGCAATGTTTGCACTTGCAATTTGAGTAGAATAGAACAGTACCAAGATACCAGAACTTGGAGAATGCACTGTCAACTGGATTATTCCTTACATTGAACAGTTCTCGTACCAGATGTCTGCCTGGCAAAGTTTTTTTGTGTCCTCACCCTTCCTTTCTACCTTTCCCTATCATTCTTTCTCCTCACTTACTGGGGGGAAAAAAATCACTTTTCAACTTACCAGCAATGAAAATATGCTGAATTTCACAAGGGAACTAGCTGTAAATTCTTTTGCACCAAGATGATATTGATGACTACATTTCAAAATATATCCTTGTTTGGAGGCATTTGCATTTTATCAGGTGGCAGAAGACCTGCAAAGGGTTGGATCTCTGTCAGTAGCATTTTAAACATTTGATGTAGGTTGCTCTTAGACTTAGGGATGTTTCCAGAACCCCTAAGCTTTTACCATGTGGGTGTACACCTGCTCTGACCACCTTCAAGTTGAACCCTGTGTCTGTTTGGTGCTCAGATCTCCCCTTACCACCTGGAATCTTCCTTCCAGCAAAGCTCTGTGGTTGAAAATATTTCATCCTGTGCTTCAGTTCTGTTTCTCAGCATAATAGGAGATTGAGAAGGGCATTGGTGGAGGTTGGGGGTTTATATAAAATTTATCCTGCTCTTCTGGACTTTTCTTTTCACTCCATAAGGTCTTGTAGGCACCGGATCTGCAGGCAGACATATTGCTGTGCCTGGGCTCCAGGAGATCTGTGGCAGATGCCGCAGGCTCCTTCCACTCGGTGCCCAGAACTTGGCAGCACCAACAAAAACACACAGCAGGCATAAGCTGATGGGCAAAAGAAGCAACTGCCCTTGTCACAAGTAAGAAGGGTTTGCTCTTCGTGTGGAGGAAAGTAGGGCAAACAGGGTGGTGAGGTGCTGAGAGCTAAAATGTGTTCTTTGAGCAGCGACCTCTAGAGATGGTTCATCCTTCCTACGAGGGCTAATATGGACAGGTTTTTATGCTCTCTAGCATAACATAGTCAAAAGAGACTATTTCCTTAACAATTATAGCTAGTATTGCTCTACATGGATGACCATAAGGGAAAGACAGGAATAATTAGAATAATCAGGTATTTGGGAACAGAATTATAAAGACAGGAGAGGGGGCGGTGACAGGGGCAGGTCTCACTTTTAGGCTGACAGTAATGTGAACAAAGTAGGTGGGAGTGTAGAAGGAATGAAAGGCAAGAGGAGTAGCTCTGGGAAGGCAGGAAAGCAACTGGGGGCAGTCATTGCAAAGGAGAAAGCATACTTGTCGGGGTCAACAATTTGGGAAACTGAAGACAGGGAACAGGCTTGACTTAAAATTAGAAAACCTAAATGATGTCAGAGGAAAGGATATTCCAAAACCAAACCAAGTATCTCTTCCTGGAGTTTTAAATTTAACTTTGAATAGTGAATTCAGTGAAAGGTCTTTCCAAGTGCAAATGAAAAGCCAGAGAATTCAGCAGGACTTTTAGGGGAAGTTGTATTTTACATCTTCTAGGTTATTTGTAATTTCATTACTTCTAGTTGGAAAACTGAGAACTGTCCTTGTTTGTAGTCATAACCAGATAGTAATTTATTTAATTTTCAGTGCCTCCATTTTGAAACTCTGGCAGGTCTACCCAGAGAGGACTTTCTATCAGTATTTGAAGAGGGCAAATTTCCTCTTGTGCAAGAAAATAGAGCTTATCTAATTTTCTCATGTCCTAGGGGTACTATCTGATATCTTATATTTACTCTGTAGGAAACTAAGTTCCTCTTTTTTTTTTTTCTTTTTTTAGGTTCACTATTCCCAGAGTAGTGGAAAGATATTCAGATATTCAGGTAGGTTGGCACTGGCTAAATAATACCTGATATTTATCTGCATATCAGCAAATCGGTCCTTTATTTCCATTCTGAATAATTTAGAAAAACAAAGCTGGCCTCTCACTTTGAATAGAAGGATTCCTTTCAAAAACAGTCCCTCTAGATAAACCCATATCTCAAAGCTGTGTTAAAGACTGTTCTATAATGTAGAGAATCAAAATTAGTATCTAATCTTGCACTTGAACCTGCACAAAAAGGTTTTTGTAGAAGAGAAGAAAAACAATGCTGGAGAAAACTATACTTCTCAAGCTTTTCAAAGTGTTTTAATCACAACACAGCTGAGATGCTGCTTTCTGAGTAATGATCCTTTGTTTCAAACAATTATGAAACTTGTTTTAATGTAAGTTTGATAATAAAATAAATAGCAACCCAAACCAATGTTGAAGAAGCAGATTGGTTGCCAATTCTTCTCTTGGCTGCTTGGTTCTTTAACCCTTGCCCTTGAAAACTACAGAAAAGTAGAATAGATTAGACACTGAGAATTGCTAAAGATGCTTGAGGTCAGGGAAACCCACCTTCTTCTTTTATTATGAGTAAATTGAAGTTTAAAGGGTCAGGTGATAGCTATGGGTGGAGATCTAGTTAAGTGTATCTCTCTGGTTAGTTCTCAAGATTATTAAAAGGTGGAAAACAAGGTTGCAGGTTCTTAAATAAACTATAGTTAATTCTATAAAGGCTCTCTCTCCTCCGTAACTGGAAGCTTCTTGGAGGAAATCTCCCTTTTTTATTCCTCTTCTATATCCATGCTTATACCCCCCCAGTTCCTAGTATAATGTCTTACACAGGGCAGATAAAAAGATTTGTAGATAAAGGAATAGTCATACTCTGCAGCTTTTATGGATTGCATATTTGTGTCCCCCTAAAATTTATATCTTGAACCCCTAATCCCCCGTGATATAGTATTTGGGAATAGGGACTTTGGGAGATTAGGCCTTGAGGGTGGAGCCCTCACAATGGGATTGGTACCCTTACTGGGTGGCTGGGTGGCCTCTGGGCTGCCTCATGCTTACAGAATTTTGGGGGGAACAAAGTTTCCCAAGAAGTGTTTAGTTAAACACTAGTTTCTTGAGATATTTCCAGAAATAAGAGTCAAATAAAAGATCGAGTGAATCTGAATGTACTGCACATCGGACCTCCATTTGGAGATTCCCCAAATGCACAACTGCATTTCTTAAAGTGTCCAAATTCCTGAGAAATCTATTTATATCAATTCAGTATTTCAAGACATTTTTAAACAAGAAGATTTTTTGAAACCTAAAACTTCTTAACATCCTATAACACCATTTTTGGAAAGGCTATACAAAAAATACAAACATAAACCATGAACTGCTCCTAGTTAAATATTTTGAAAAAGAAAGAAAGAAGGAAGAAGCATTAGACAGTAGGACTTAAGGATCCTATTACAATAAGCAAATACTTATTTTTGAAAAAATGATAATTTTGAAAACACTCATCTCAAAAATTCAAGATTGTTGCCCTCGAACTTTAGTTCAATAAATGCAACCGTAGGCCATAATGTTGTCATCTACTTCCACTTAACAAGGCTGGCTTATAATTCTTTTAATTTATGTGGATTTTCAAAGCATTTGCCTGACAGATTTTAGATGAGCAGCTAATCTATCATTTACAGAAGGGACAGTGATGAGAGAGGGCACTGCTTACTTTATTCACATGCTCTTTTATCTGTGGATTTAATTTATTTAGTTCATTCTTTATTAAAAGTATTGACAGAGGGAAATATTATTCACAATCTTGCAGGTTAAAAAAAAAAAAAGATGCTGATATCAGGCTCAGGACAGCAGGAGAAAGCTGGGATGTTTCTGATCCCAGGAGGAAAGGAAAATGTGATTGACTGATGGTTATCTGACCTATTTTATTCTAAATTGTCATGGATGCCACAATAGTGGTGAAGAGCTTCATGCATGTGACAGGTATTCACCAAAGGCTTTTTCTGCATTGTGTGTAATCATGAACACAATTTCTCACCCATATTGTTTTTAGAGTTGAATTTTTGATAGGGTCGTGATTGTTTTAGAGTTTTTGTTAGGGTTTTGATTGCTCTGGAATGCTTTTTAGAGTTGTCATTGCATCAAATCAGAAGCCAGAATTATGATAATATTTTATATATAGAGAGAATGTCATTTCACATTGTCTGGCTGTTGAAGTTTTTGTTTTTTGTTTGTTTGTTTGTTTGTTTGTTTTAATGTTGGTTCTTCTATTTTCAATTATAACTTTAAAAAATTTAAATTTAGTTCTCAGAATTCTTGCTCATTGGCCATGAAGCTATCTGGTAACAATAGACTATGTAAACTATAAAAACTGGTTTTGTTTTGTTTTGTTGCTTTGGATGGTTATAAAGCCAGAGGTAAAAATATTTAAAATAGTAGGAATAGGATTCAATTTCTAGTCTTAATAATGATTTGTTTCTCAGTAAAACTGAGGAAAATCACCCCTATTAATAATGTGATTTTATTTTTTTTGGTCTGGTTGAAATCTCCCCCTATGGATTCTGTAGAAGGGGAAGTTTTGGCTTGCCTACAAATCATAGAAAAGTAGAGATCAATTTAGTGATTCCTTAAGTCAGCACAATCTAAGGTCCTATAACTTTTTTGAAGATTGGTCTTGGACTTTGACTTGCTTCTGAATGAAGTTCTTGAAATCTTATCCTCCAGTAGGAATTTCTCTCGGATGTCTATCTGCATGATCACATGGTCACAAGGTCACAGGTAGAATAACTTTTGCAAAAGTGCCAAGTATCTCAGAAACATTGGCCTAAAGAGCAAATTTAACAAGTATGTGTCCATTTAATAAGTACATATTGAGCACCTACTAAGATATAGAAACTACCAACTACTGGGTGTTGAGCAGTGAAGGAATGAGACTTGATTTCTGCTGTCGTGGAGCTTACAGAGTAGTGGTAAAGATAAGATATAAACAAATGAAGTACACATATACTGTCTAATTTTGATAATACCAATAAATCAAAAATGAAAGCATTTTTTGAAGGACACTAACCTAAAGGATTAAAATCAGATGGAAGATGGAGGTCAGAGATGCTCCTTGAAGAAGTGGCATTTAAGCAGAGATAAGAAAGATGAATATGAGCTCACTGAGACAAGAGACGTTTTAGAGGGTTGCAGGTAGAACCAGAGGAAGGAGGAATGGTATTCCACACAGAAGGGCAGAATATAAAAAAGGGCTTCCAAAAAGTGCATGCAACTTCTGAGGAACTAAGAGAAAGCAAGTGAAGATGAGATTACTGAAGGAAAAAGTATAACAGTTAAGAGAAAAAGGTCCAGGACTTGAACAAGGGCATTTAACATTTAGAGTGTAATGAAGAAGAGACAAGTGCTCTGAGTACCGTTGCTGTTTAACAAACTATCCCAAAATTAGTGGCATAAAATAATAACAATCATTTACTAGTATTATGTCTCACAGTTCTGGTGGTTGACGGGACTCAGTGCATGTTTTTTACTCAGGGTGTCTCATGTGATTGCCATCTGTCAGTGATGAGCCTGGACTAGGTGAGGCTGCCTTGGTTTGTCTCCATTTCAAGGTGATCTCTTCAGCACAGACTTCTCACCTACACCCAAAGCTTCTTGAAAAAGAGAGCCAGTCTGGTATGACTGCACTTGAAAGTCACAGAGGTGATCTCATCTCTAATTCTATTTGTTAGAAATGAGTTACTGAGCCCAGCCCATATTTAAATGAAGGGCATTTAGACTCCATCTTTTGAACAGAGGACTGTCAAGGAAGTTGTAGACAAGGCTTAAAACCCCCACAATAAGTTCAAAAGCACAGACAACCCAAGCAAAAATAGACAAATGGGACCATATCAAGCTCAAAAACACAGCAAAGGAAACATTTAACAGAATGAAGAGACAACCCACAGAATGAGAGAAAATATTTGCAAACTATTCAATAGACAAAGAATTGACAGCTAGAATATATAAGGAATTCAAACAACTCAATAGCTCCCCCCAAAAAATATCCAAATAATCTGATTTAAAAATGGGCAAAAGATCTGAAAAGACATTTCTCAAAAGAAGACATACAAATGGCCAATAGGTGTATGAAAAAAATACTCAACATCATTAATTATCAGGGGAACACAAGTCAAAATCACAATGAGATATCATCTCACCTTAGTTGAAAGGGCTTTTATCAAAAAGACAAAAAATAATGGATGCTAGTGAGGGTGTGGAGAAAGAGGAATGCTTGTATATTGTTGGTGGGAATGAAAATTAGTTCAATCACTATGGAAAACGGTATGGAAGTTTCTCAAAAACTAAAAATAGAACTACCATATGATCCAGTGATTTCATTGCTGGGTATATATTCAAAGGAAAGAAAATTAGTATATCAAAGAGATATCTGCACTGTCATGTTTATTGCAGCATTATTCACAATAGCCAAAAAAATGTAAACAATCGAAGTGTTCATCAGTGGATGAATGGATAAAGAAAAGTGGTACATATACAAAATGAAATATTCAGTCATAAAAAAGAATGAAATCTTGCCATTTGCAACAACATAGATGGAATTGGAGGATATTAACATAAGTGAAATTAGCCAGGCATAGAAAGACAAATATTGCATGTTCTCACTCATATGAAGGAGCTAAAAAATTGCTATCATGGAGGTAGAAAATAGAACGATGGTTACCAAAGGCTGGAAAAGTTAGTAGGAAGGAAGGAGGGATAAAGAGAGGTTGTTTAAGGGGTAAAAAAATACAGTTAGACAGTAGGAATAAGAGTTAGTGTTAAGTAGCGTAATAGGGTGACTATAGTTAACAATAATTTATTGTGTATATTTCAAAATAACTTGGAGTGGATTTGGAATATTCCTAACATAAAGAAATGATAAATGTTTGAGGTGATAGATATCTCAACTGCCCTTATTTGATCATTACACATTGTATGCTTCTATCACATGTGCCCCATAAATATGTATGACTATTATGTACCCATAAAAATTAAAAATAAAAAAATAATCCAAAAACCCCACAATAACTTATGAAGAGAGAAGAATGTAGTTTCCTGAGAGCCAAAGGAAGAAGTGGTTTAGGATTTTCTTTGCAAAGCTTCTATTTCACTTCTTTCTGATCTTCCCTTCTGTGATTTTATAGAGAAATTGATCTGTATCAAACAACCTGTGTTACCTACTTTAATCCATGATTGATTATGTAAAAAGAAAGAGAATAATATGTGCTCTCAAGAAAAGTCAGTCAGAAGCAGAAGTAATTCAATTTATGAATTTAATATTGCAAACTATTGAGCCAGAGCGGGGAGAGACGACTCTGCTTTGAAGATTGTTTGTTCTCAACTGAATCAACTTGGTGATGTCAATCATTTTTTCAAACGTGTTTTGATGAAAAGATAATGGAACCAAAGGAAAACATTTGATTATGTGTCAGTGTGTGAGTGAGTGAGCACCGCAGAGCCAATCTTCAAGAGGTGCTTCATACACTCACTAAACTGAACAAGCAGAAAAAACGTCGGCTTCCGGCGCTGAGAGTTGGAGGTAGTCAACAAGCACTTACTGGGCCCCCAGAGGGCAGCCTCTGGACAAAGCCTACGTGGAAATCATGAACCGCTGTCCTAGCTAGGGAGTCTCTGGCTTGGTCTCTTCCTTAAAGTTCTGCTTTGTTTAACGCTCCCACTCCCCCTACCCACAATATATATATTTTTAAGTTTAAGGATATGCTAGAGCATTATATGATGTGCTCACAGCATTATTGATGTGAAATTACCAGATATGAGTAAATAAAATGTTTAAGATTATGCCAACCTGATCCACTTTTTACCCTTTCCCACCCTGCGCTGTGTCCTGGGAGGCTCACCTTCTACGATTGTATAAACAGCTGCGTGTTTTGTTTTGTTTTGTTTTGCTTCTCTTGCCCTATAGCTTCAA
Source organism: Varecia variegata (assembly GCA_028533085.1). NCBI lineage: Eukaryota > Metazoa > Chordata > Mammalia > Primates > Lemuridae > Varecia > Varecia variegata. Next base: position 78,487,948 of record CM052438.1, read on the forward strand.
GAGCAGTGCAGGAGTTCTGAGGTAGGGAGGAGAGTGACTGTGAGGTGTTGTTTTCCTCTGCACTCCCACGCTGTGCTGAGGGCTGGCCACATCCATTGACTGAAGGACACAGGTCCTTGGGTCCTTTCCACATAGCACTCCCTGTCTCAGGTTCCAGTAACCACTCACTCCTGCTGCCCCTTCAGAGCTAGGAATGGGCTCTGGGTTCTCAGTGTCATTATTTCAGAAGTACTACAATATTACATGGTGGTTTCTTTGGATGGGACCCTCACCTTTGTAAGTAATTCTTGGCTAAATCCTCTGTAAATTATATAACTTGAGTATGTCTGGAATGACTTCCAGGTTTATGGCTTAGGAAACTTGGAAGATAAAGATGCCATTTACTGTGATGAGGAAGATCAGAGGTTCGCCGATCAGAGGAAGATCAGAGTCATACACAGTACGACTTTCAAGACGTCCATGACACTTGAGTAGATGTGCAAATTGGAAGTTGAAACCAGAAGAGAAATCTGTGCTGAAGATAACAAGTTCAGAGATATCAGATAGGTGACTCATGCCAGAACCCTGACTCATACAGGTGGAGGTCCCGTGGCCCACCTGGGTGGCAGGCACAGATAGATGGAGAGCTGATGAGTTGCCCAACAATGGAAAAGTAAACACCTCATCAGGCAGCAGAAGTGCCACATTTCTTGTCCCCAAGCAGAGAGGAAAGGAGAGTTGCCAACTCCAGTGAAGGCTGGTAGTGAGGGGTGGCCATGGGCTATGATTCAGCTCTGGTGCCTTCCAGGCCTGAGAACAAGGCCTGTCCTGGAGGCCTTTATTAGGTCCAGTCTCTCAGCTGTGTCTGGACTTTCCCATATGGGTCTTCTTCCCTCTCACCTGCCCCTAGTCTCCCAGGCACCCCCTCTGCAAAGCCTACCCTTCCCTGGTCCATTTCCCTAGCTTTTCCATGTAGTCTCAGGGAAATCCTTTTCCTCATTCTTGTTTGTTCCCTTCCACCATGCTTTGGAATCTTCTTTTTCTCCTGCTATTACTTAATAGACTTTGATGGACCATTAAACCCAGAGTACAAATCATTAGCCACTGAAAAACTCATTCCTCTTCCCAAAACCTCCCTGGGGAGAAAATATTTGCATCCCATCCTTTAAGTGCAGCAAAGAAAGGAGAAATGTAGAGCCCCTGCCCCACTAACACCTTAAAGAATTTCAAGGAAAACGGATAATATGATCTGAACCCTCGAGGTTTTACAATCTAATGGAGTTGGGGGAGGTTGGCTAGGGAGATAAAAATATAAATTTCACAATGAAATTGTAACATGAGTAAATTAATGTATAAAAGTCCACCTGAGAAGGAAAATTACAGATATTGGGTTAGTTAAACTAGGAAAGTTTTAAGGAGGAATGAAATTTTGGATGGCAATTGAAGAAAAGAAAAAAATGTGAATCATAAGAAAAGAAAGAGGTTATCCCTGTAGTGTAGGAAACAAGGCATGTTTGAATGTACAGACAGCAACAAGCAAGCTGTATCTTGGATCCCCAAGCAGGTTTTCTTTGTATTGACATAACTGGTGATACAAAGCAGCAGAACTAAGAAATGAAGAAAGTTTAAATGAAGTTGAGCATTTATATCTTAGGCCCAGAATTTAGGATAGGCAAATAGGATGTTCTCTTTTTGGCATCATCAGTAACTGCTGTGTAAATTTAACAGGGCTTTTAACTTCCCTGTCCCTCCATGTGAGAACCTGTGTATGTCGGTAACTTCGATTCATCTGATTTCCTTCCAAACCATGCCACTCTAAGAACAAAGATGAGAAAACATGGCGGCCCTGGGTGGATCTCCGGGCCTCAGACATCCTATCAGGTTTACACTTAGTCGACTGAAAACAGTTCATTTTAATCAGAGAAGAACCAAGCCAAAAACAGCTTATGGAACTTTGGAAAATACATACACAGAACACATTTATTAGAGAAGGATGAAGATCTGGCTTGGTGAGATCTAATTGACAGTGCTCAGGGTAAGATAAGCTGCAGATCCAAGGTAGTCCCTTTGGATTGGGAGGATTATTGGACTGAGACTACATAGAAAGGCATTGATAGCTTATTGTAATACTTAATTCTTTATATTATTATCATAATCAAATTTTAATTTTGAAATTCTGTTATGTCTTCATAAAACATAAGTATCTGTAAAATCAGCAAGAAGTTGAGTAAGACAAATGCAATTGGGCAAACTCTCTATTCAAGTGAACTGACCTGTGTTTGAGGGATATGAATGAAGACTGCAGTCCAACAGAGGGATGTGGATGTGACCTTGTGTTGACCTAGGCTCCTATGATTAGCAGGGAAGTCTCACCATCATTTTTATCTTTGAAACTTGGCTTCTTATTTTTTTCCCTTGTAAATAAGTCAGCTTATTATGTAAAAGCATTATGTTTTCTTTTATCTCAGAAATAAAATGCAACTTGAAGGAAACATTTTCTGTTGAAATGTGATACAAACTAATTTCTGCTTTCTCTGACTATTGAATTATAGATATTAGCAATGGAAACACATACAAGAGAAATAAGCCCATCAGTTGGCCAGAGAAGAATGAGAAAATAAGTAGAGAGTTTAAGAAAAAGACAAAGGGAAAATTACAAAACATATTAAATTTAAAGTACACTGCACTGCAAACACATTGAGCAATGAACATACTGCTCTTTGACTACCAAATTCAAATGTCTGAGGGCTACATGTGCTGAGGTACGTCTCCCCAGTCGTGCTGGCTATAAGTGAAAAATACATTAAGAATTATGAAAGAAAAATTAATAATGAAAATTGACTACAAACTCCATAACATTCAAATGAAGTGCAATTAATTAGTTCATTTAAAAAAGTAAATAAATAAAAAGCTCCCAGGAAGGTATGCCAAGACTCAAAAAAAAGGAATCATAATATTCTTGAAAATTACTACACTTTATAGTATCTTTCTGGTAATATATTTCCTTAGTGCGTCTTGGGTAAAACACATTCTTTAAAAATTTTAAGGATGAATGAAAATGATGTCCTAAGTCATTAGAAATTAGAGGATAAACTAACAAAGGAGAACCTAAAAAAAAAAAAAAAAAACCCTCAAAAAACCCCCACAAAGACCTATTCAGCAGAGGGTTAGTACACGTTGTCTCGGGTGCAGATTTTGGCAGTCACAGTTGCGACTTTAGTGAAGAACATAATTTCCGAGGTGTGAACCCAAGACCACAAGCGCCACGAGACACTGCACCTAAGAAGCCATGGCCAAATAATTTGAGGCAAGTCTGTTGTTTGTTTCTAACTACAGATCTTCACAGATCTTCTCAGATGCCACAGTACATTGTGATGTCTGGGAAGCGACGATGCCATACAGCATTTTCTGACCATATGTAAACATGAGATTCTTTTTCTTTTTTTCCACAGACTTATCACTAGTCTTCTATGGATTTTTGTTTCACAAAATACCTCATAATCTTTCACGGAAAATACTATTGGAAGTTAATAGTGTGAAAACACTATGATCATCAGCAAAAGAAACATTAGATAAATCATATAACAACCATGCGGTCCTGCAGTTTACTCTGCTATACATAAGTCAAGGATCTAACCCAAATATGGGAAAAGAAAGAAAAAAAAAAATTCTGCCTATATGTGCGGTAACTTTATCTCCTTTAGTGAGTGAGGAGAGAGGTGAGGACTGAGAAAGAAAGAGTAAGGTAGGGGTTGGAGAAGGTGTGGTCAAGGCTAGCAAACAGACAGCCTATCCTGGCTCAACCCCTAGCTCAGCAAATAGTACCTCCTTTAAATGACAGCCACTCTACTGGAGAAGATAGAGAAGACACAGCTCCAAGAAGCTAATGATCTATCTGGAGAGAATTATAAGAAGTTCATCAAATACATCCAGTGGGACAATTAATATAAACACAAGGAATTAGAAGAAGGTATAAACTGGTTTTGGAACAGGTGGGAGCTGAGAGCTTGCTCGGTGAAGTCTTTCCAAATAGGCAGTCATGGAGAAAACTGAATCCTGAGGGATGAGTGTGAAACAACCAGAACAATTTGGGGAGGAAGGATGCTTTATACAGAAGGATTTAAATAATCACACATGAAAGTATGGACTACTCAAGAAGGCCAAAAATTACTGAGAATCTTGCACTCAGAGAGGTGGAAAAACAGTTATCCACCCATGTTGAGTAAATGGAAGATATCTTGTCTAAGAATTAGATGGTATATATTAGATCTAATATATCTGAGTGACTCTGAGTCTAGGGTCCTGAAAACATTTGAAACCCTAGCTTCTCTGTCTCTCTACTAATGGTTAATTATAAGACTAGATGACCTGGGAAGGTGATTTCAGCTTTTAATAACTATATAAAATCAAGCAATATTAATAATTAATGCTTTATAATGTTTACCAGACATGGTGGTTAACATTTTGCATACAATAATAGCTGAGACCCAGAAGATGTAAGTGACTTTCTCAAGGTCTCGCAGTAGCAAGACAGAACAGAGATTCAAAATGAGACAGGCTGGTTCCAGCATCTGCACTCTTAACCACAGGTTAAATTCTTTCTCAATTATGGAAAATAAAGGTAATAAAAATTATCAGATTTCTATTATTTTCATCAAACTAATAGAGAGAAACAAGAGAGAGAAATGACATAAGTAAACTCCTTTAAATATAACATATTTAATTCAAAATATTTTCTTAATATTGAAGCATTATGAGGCTAGATAGTACCACATAAACAGGTAAGTGAATATCTCAAATATATTCTAATCACCTAGGAAAAGTGTGATAATCCAGGTCTATTATTTCTAGAGATTCAAGTTAACATTCCAAGCAAAGTCTATAATATATAAAAGTTGTATAATTGTCAGAATTGACAGAAGCACTGGAACAAAGACAGAAAGATAAGCAAATCCCAAATTAACTTTGTGATGCAAACATTAAATATAACCTACCCTGAACCCTTATTGTTGTGCCGTTTTTGAGGTTTGTACCAAAAGATATTTTCAGAGAATCCACTATCATAGATCCCTTTTTCCCTTCAGTAACTAATTCTCCATGCATGAGTTCCAAGATATACAAGTCTGTTTATCAAGAATATTACAGTAAAATTTCATTATTTTTAAGATAAGTGGGTGAATATCTTAAGGCAATTCTTTCAAATGTTCCTTTAACTTTATTCTTGCTATGAAGTGTTTTTTATATATTGTAATGACTAAATGTATAAAAAAAAACACCAAACAACACAACAAATAATGATCCTTGGATTATCAATCATCCATGAGAAACATCTATCTTTACAACAAGGTTTTTTTTTAAAAAATTATAGAAATAAGGATATTTCTTCCTTTGCAAAGAAGGGACATTTCTGGGGATACTACATAGGGTGGAAAGAACTTAAGTGTTGAAGAAACTGCACCTCTCTCATTTGCTCAGGGAAAATTATTTAACTCTGCTGTGCCTCAACTTCTTCATCTATAAAATGGAAACAATAATACTTTGCAACATCGAAAGACTAAATGTGAACATTAATGCAGTCAGGATACACGAGTCCTGTAACATACTGTCTGGCATATAAACAGCATTCAATGAAAGTTATATTATGATTAACATTATTAAAATTATTATTAGAATTCATAACCAAATCTCAAAGTCAACTATAAAATCCATATTTTGACCGTTAGTGTTCTATTTTATCATTTGAGAAATATATTTTTATAAGAAAATCAGAGATATATTTGATGCCAATCCAAGTTATACAATTTTGTTAGCCATTTGTGTAGATGGACATATTGATTCAATTCCACAGAATTAATGCTGAGTTTCACTGAAGGTTAGAAAAGAAAATAAGACCTACTTAAAAAACAAAATGAGAAAAAAGGAATAAGGATGTTGATGAGAGCCATTTGAGGATTTTCAGTTCACCATTGACAGTAAATATGCTGTAGCTTCTTTGTCCTAGATGAAATAAAATAGTCCCTATTGAGTAATGGAACTTTAGTTTCTGTCTTGAAGGAATAATTACAGAATAATAATGGGATCACTAAGAAATTTATGAGAGTAAAATACATGTCTTTACCATAATACCAAGATATGATGAAGTAAAGAAAGTCAACAGACTCAGCTCATCAAAGCCACTTGAAAGTGCTAATGTCTTCCAAACGTCAAAACAACACAATTTAGCTAAAAAATAGTCAAATTCCTTGAGTGTGTGTTAACAAAACACATGAAATGTATGCTTAAAAGACCAAAGTTTTCATTTTTAACCAGTTTCTTTGAAGTCCTAAGAAGAATTTCAAGGCATTACCCCATCCTGTCCCTCATGCCAGGGCCAGCTCTATGGCATGAAAACAGCGCAGTCACTTAGGGCCTTGTCCTGAGAAGGGTCCCATGTTTGTAGCTGCCATCTTTAAATTTCTTAAAAATTTTATCTTTGAATTTATTGTGTTGTAATGAAATCCAATGGGACAATGGAGTGTGTATCACACACAGGATTGGAACCGTGGTTCACACATAATCCTGCCTCCTTCCTGCCCCCTGATGCGGGTTCCAGACTACCCACTCTCCCATCCCTGGCACTCTGGCACTACCTAGCCCGCTCCTTGATATCCCTGCCCCCACTTGGTTCCAGTGTGCAGGGAGGGCTGGGGTTAGATGCATGGACTCCTATGATGGGTGGAGCCTGGTGACAGTTCTCTGGACTGAGGGCTGGGAGCACCATGGCACATTCCCAGGTGACTACCAAACCTATCATCCACACCTGGAGCAGTGCCAAGCATGCCTTGGCACAGAAGCTATAATTTCTTAGGGTAGACTGCCCACTCTGAGTTGTGGCGGCTATCCTGTGGGAAGAAAAGATGTGTAGGAAGTGGAGGTATCCTATTACCTGAGGGAGCATGACACTAAATAGCAAATAAAATGTACCAGGACAGGTCATGAAAGAGAGTGAAATTAAAGACTTGATGTGTTAGTATATTTAATGGCATTTTCCCCTGCTTTTTGAATACGCAGCTCCGCATTTTCATTTTTCACTTGTACCTACACATTATGTAACCAGCTCTGCCTAGTGCCTGTGATGCCAGGTGCATATAGGTATTCAAGACATATTTCTTCAATAGATGATGAATCTAAACTTCATTAAGGAAACTGCCACTGTCAACCTTGACAATTGTCACTTATGAAGTGACGAAAAGTCTCTTTATATTTCTCTGCCAAGGAGAATACATTCTGTTAGTTACAAAGGAGGGGAGAGTGACTAGTGTCACAGTTTGGGTTCATATCAAGAACCTTGATATAGTTCTTGCCATAGAAAAAGGCCAAGATTCAGGACTATGCTATACCTGAATCCAGCACCTTTTACTCTTGCTTCATTGCAATAATTATTAAGGAGCCCAAGGTATGAAGCCCAAAACATCTTTTCTTCAAATAATTTCAGTTTTAGCCAGGTGCAGTGGCTCGTGCCTTTAATCCCAGCTACTGGGGAGGCTGAGGCAGGAGGATCCCTTGAGCCCAGGAGTTTGAGGCTGCAGTGAGCTATGATTATGCTACTGCACTCCAGCCTGGGTGACAGAGTACGACCCTGTTTCAAAAGAGCAAAAAAAAATCACAACAACAACAACAAAATAACTTCAGTTGTATTCTCATTTTGACTGACTTTTGTTCAAGATTTTCCTTGGGAAAAAAAAACTGAAAATCACTACTAGAAGAGGACTTTAAAAAAATAAAATCTGGAGACTTTCACTTCTGAGAAGATGAAGTGGACATAATTTTTATAGTCCTTCTAAGTACAATTAAAACCCCTGGACATTATATATTAAACGAATATAAGAGGACTTTGAAAGGCAAAGAGAAGAAGGCAGACCAGCCAGGGACTTTAAGATTCAAAATATGACACTGTGACAAATTCCTTGCATTTTCTTTTTGCCTCATATATTCTAGACTAGGTGCAAAAGAATCTGGCAACTAAGAAATGCTGACAGGCATAGACCAAAAAAAGAAAAAGCCCCATGAAAATCCTGCAATCCTGCTCTCTCTAGACAAAGGATGAGAAAAAAGGGTAGCTTACCAAGACAGAAACCTTTTAGATAATAATCATTTTACTCTAGCCAAATACCACAGAAAAAACTGTGTTCCCACCCTCAACCATGCCAGCTAATTCTGAGTGGGGAGCCTAGAATTCTATGCTCATGCTGTAACAAGGTGCCCCAAACCACTGCCAGGGTGCTATCAGAAAAAAACAAGTACGGAGCCAAGATTTTCATCCATCTGGTAATGAGCATCACCCCCATTCCTCACCCAGTGCCATAGGAAACAAAATGTGATCTTGAACTTCCACCTCCTCTCAGCAATAATGACATGTCCATCCTCTTTACCACTAGGGTAGTGTCAGAGGAAGCTCAGTGGAAGGTCAGGATTTCCCTACCACTAAGAACTAATGAGGCAACCCCACTGCAGTATCAGTGGAAGCTATGTGGGGAGCTAGAAATCCCACCCTTGGCCAGCAGCAATAAGCCCCCTACCTCAAGTACCTGCAAAGGCTGAGTGGCACTAATGAGGTGGCACCTTCCTTCCCCTGCCATAGCAAGGTCACAGAAGACTAGTTTAATGGAAAGCTTAAATAAGATCTAGTGTCTCTTATCATAATGTCAAAATGCCCAATTTTCAATAGAGAATCATTTTCATTCTTAGATATAAGAAGATCTCAAACTACATGAAAAACAACAATCAATAGATGCTAACAGGGAGATAGATGGTAGGCGTTAGAATGATCTGACAATGATTTTTAAAGCAGCCATGTTAGAAATGTCTCAATAAGCAATTATGATCATGCTTGAAACAAATGAAAAAAATTAGGAAGCCTCAGCAAAGATACAGAAAACCTCAGCAAAGAAATAAAAGATATAAAGCAGAACCAAATGGAAATTTTAGAACTGAAAAATGCAGTAACTGACATAAAATGCTCACTAGATGGGCCAAGAGAGCAGAATGTAGGAGACAGGAAAGAATCAATGAAATCAATGAAATGGAAGATAGAATAATACAAATTACCCAATTTGAACAGCAGTGAGAAAATAGACCAAAAAAAAATGAATAAAGCCTCAGAAACTTGTAGAATATAACAAAAGATATAATGTTCATACCATCGAAGTCCCATGAGAAGAGAAGAATAAGGGTAGGACTGAAAAAGTAATCAAAGAAATAATGGCTGAAAAGTCTCAAATTTGGAAAGAGATCTACACCTACAGATTCAAGAAGCTGAGTGAACACTAAACAGGATACAACCAAAAATATCTATGCCAAGACACATTGTACTTACATTTCTGAAAACTAAAAGCAAGAAAAAAAAAAAAACTTGAAAGCAGTAAGAGAAAAAAGACACTTGCATATAGGGGAAAACAATTTGAATGACAAAGAGGATCATTTATCAGAAAGCTCAGAAGTCAGAAGAAAATGGCATGATATATTTCAAGTGCTGAAAAACAGAACTTTCAAGCTAGAATTACATACCCAGTAAAAATATCCTTCAGCAATGAATGGGAGATAAAGATATTCTCAGATAAAGGAAAATTAAGAAATTTATTGTCTGCAGATCTACCCTAAAAGAATGCCTAAAGGAAGTTTGGTGAACATAAAGAATCTGCTTTTTATAAAAAGGAACCTTAGAACATCTGAAGGGAAGAAAGAACATGATAAACAAAATTATGGGTAAACTCGATTGGCTTTCCTTCTCTTGAGTTTTTAACATAATGTGTGACAGTTGAAGCAAAAATTATAACATTGTCTGCTGGGTTACAAAAATGCATACAAAAAATATTTAAGACAATTATATTGTATACAGATCTAGGTAAAGGGATGTAAAGGGAGTTGTTATAATACTTTACTTGAATTTGTATAATGATGACACTAGTCAACTCTATATTTAGTGGTTGCTATAAAGAGAGACACTCAAAAATACTATAGATAAATTAAACTGAAATTCTAATAAATGTACAAGTAACCCACAGGAATAGAAGAAAAAAACAAATTAATAATAATAATAAAAAGAAAGAACAAACAAGCAAAAAAAAAAGGAAATGTTTGACTTAATACTCAATTATCTTAAATGTGAATGACCTAAGTAAAACAATAAAAGACAGAAATTTGAAGAATGGATTAGAAAACTTTACCAAATATATGCTGTTTTTCACATTCTCACATCAAATATAATTCTATAGGCAGGTTGAAAGTAAAAGAATAGAAAGAGATATATCATGCAAACACTAATCAAAGAAAAGCAGAGGTAGCTTTATGATTATCAAATGAAGTAGACTTCAGATAAAGAAAATTACCAAAGGCAGAGGGGGATGCTATATAATGGTAAAATGGTCGATTTACCAAGATGACGCAGCAATCCTAATCATGTATGTACCAACAACCGAGTTGCTGAGTAGAACTCCAAGCCTCTTGTATTATCCTGGATAGAGCTGGAGCCCATTCTACTAAGTGAAATACCACAAGAATGGGAAAATAAGCACCACAGGTACTCACCATCAAATTGGTATTAACTGATCAACACTTATGTGCACATAGAGTAGTAACATTCATCGAGTGTTGGAAAGGTGGGAGGGAGAGGAGGGGATGGGTATATTCACACCTAGTGGGTGCTGTGCACGCTCTCTGGGGGATGGACACACTTGAGGCACTGAACAGGTGGGGCGAAGGCAACATATGTAACCTAACATTTGTACCCCCATAATATGCTGAAATAATAATAATAAAAAAAAAACAGAGTTGCAAATATGTGAAGCAAAAGTTGATAGACTTGGAAGGGAAAATAGACAAATCCTCAAATAGGAAACATAACAATCCCCACATAAATCCTTATGTAGGGAGATTTTAATACCCCTCTCCCAACAATTAAAAGACCTATTAGACAGAAAATATGCAAAGGTATAGAAGAACTCACCAGCACCCCTAACCAGTAGGATCTAATCAGTATTTATAGTACACTCCACCCAATAGGAGCAGAATGCACATTCTTTTCAAGTGCCGTTGGAACTTGCATGAAGATGGAACTTATCCTGGTCAGGGGTGCAGAACATTTTCATGTTAGAAGGCTGAATTAATTTAGCTGTGATCAAATAAGGCCAAATTCAAGAAACTTCAATTAGACATACTTAAACATGTACATTATTTTGTAAAAATCTAACTACTATGTAGTTAAATAATTTCAAAAAGTGAAAACTATTTGTTAATTTTAAAGTTAGCTGACCTTTTAATGACTTTGTTATGTATGCTTTTTGTTGAAAAGCATTTGAATATTTGGTTGCACCATGAAGGTCCATAGTTTCAGTTGATCCTCTAGATGGGTATCAGTCATTTGTGACCTTAAGGGGGTCTTGATTTGGGTTAGGTAGAAGAACATAGATTCACAACAATAAGAGGTTGAAAAGCAAGAAAGCATTTTTCCATCATGTTGCTGAAGGCAGGGGTATTCTAATGCATTTTTCCATATTTCAATTGGATCTTTCTTAGCAGCAAACAATGACTTTTTAAATGTCATCTACTGAGAGCTCAAACAATTCCATCTATAGTTCTTTGGGTGCCTTGGTGATATCAACTAGGTGAAGCCGTAATGAGTGTGATGTCATGATTCTCAAAGTCAGTGAACGTTTCATTGTATTCTCCAATTAATAGTTCTATAACAATTACATATCTTTCAAGTGATTCAAATATATCATCCTGCTCATCATGAACCTTTGCTAACTGGGAAAAATGTTCATCCAAAATTTCCTTTTGAAGAAGTGTTTTGATAAAATATAGCTTTTTTTTGAAATGCTTGGATTTTTTGCCACATATCATATATAGATTTAGTTTTACCTTACAAAGACATATTCAAGTCATTTTGATTGGACATGATGTTACACAGAAATGCTGCATTCCTATAGGAATCTTCTTTCAATAATTCACTTTACTGATTCTGTTCTTCCTAAAATTTAACTGTATGTTCTTGCAGGAAAAAAAACTTTGGCTAACACTTGTCCCTGTGACAGCCAACACACTTTACAATGATATGGCAAATCCACATTGAATACCTCATTGTTCTACTTTAGCATGTTACCAAACTGGCAATGCCATGTTGCATTTGCACAAACGTGGTCAACAATACTTATAACTTGTTGCAAAGTGTCGCTTAAAATAGAAGCTTTAGCACAGAGATTTTGCTGATACAAGAAGATACAATGAAAAGAAATGAGAGCATCTGGATCTATTAGTACTGTTTTTTATATCTGTGCAATAAACCCTTCATGTTTTCCTGTCATGGAAGGTAAACCATCTGGACATACACTCACTAAATTTATGAAATTCAGTTCAACTTCATGACATTTATCTTGAAAGTTGTTGAGGATGTCTATTCCCCATGCTCTGTTCTCAAGAGTGTCCAAAGCAAGTAACTCTTCATAGCAAAGAAAATCTTCTGTTATGACCTGAATGAAGTACAAAACCTGTGCCAAGTCAGTAGTATCAGTTGATTCATCCAAAGTGATTGAATAATATATATTTTCCTTTTGAAGTATTACATGAGGTTTTTCTATTAAGTGGAAGGCTAATTCATGCTGCTGATCAGTTATGGTTCTCCTTGAAAGAGGCAGTTGTTTGTACTTTGAAATGTAATCAGGGTCTAAACATCCTACAACTTCAACAATACATTATTTCACAATTTCTACATCACTGAATGGCTTCTTTTTTTTCCTGAGTATATAAGCTACTTTATAAGCTGCTTCAGTGGCATTGTTTCCAGGTCTTACTGCTGCTCAAAAGAATTGTTTTTGTTTTTGCTTTGCATCTTTTAATTTCTGCAATACAACCTTTCACACCTCTCCCTCTAATTTAAAATATTTGTGGTCCTTATGAGTGTTATAGTGCTGATGAGCATTGAATTTATTTAATGCTGATATTGCAGAATCACAAAGCAAGCAAATCATCTTATCTTCAGCAGAAACAAGATAATATTGCAACTCCCAATCCTCATTAAAAATCTGTTTTCTTCCTTCAGCATTCTCTTCTTTGACATGATGGGCTGTTAAGCAAACAGAATTGAAAAATACTATTGAGCTGTGCAACTATTCACACATTCCACTTCAAACAGAAACACAGTACACCATTGTCAAAATATGATAACAGACTGGCATACTCCACCCCCATAAACTCTTGCCAACCAACCTCATGCAGTAGTGATGCCAGTCAGCCAGAGGAAGTTAGAACTACATCATGAGCATCACAACCATCAATTTAGCCCTAGGGCTTACTAATGTTCTACTTGTGCTGGTCAATCTAGGAGGATTGTTTTGTTGAAACTTATTTTATTCTTTGATATTTTAGATATGTTCATTTTAAAATTAAATAAAAACATAAAAGACAAACAAAAATGTATTAATAAAAATAAAAGGATTTGCTCCATGAAATCTGCATTCAGTCAAAAGGCTGCACTTAAGGACCCAGAAGGCCATATGTGTCCTTAAGGTCGCAGGTTCCCCACCCTGTCCTGGACCATCAAACAAACCTCAACAAATTTCCAACCGAAGGGAATCAGATTAGATATCAATAAGAAAAAATTTTTATATCTCCAAACACATGCAAACTTATACACCTCCAAATAATCCATGGGTCAAAAATAAAGTCTCAAGAGAAAAAACAATAATACATAGAACAGAATGAAAATACAACATATCAAAATTTGTACAACACAACCAAAGCAGTGCTGAGAGAGAAATTATCACACCTGTTGTCTACATTAGAAAATAGGAAAGCTCTCAAGTCAATAATCTGAGCACCCAAATTAAGAACCTAGGAAAAGAAGAGTGAAATAAACTCAAAAGAGGCAGAAGGAATGCAATAATAAATTACAGAAATCAGTGAAATTTAAAACTGAAAAATAGAGAAACAAAGTGAAACAAAGAGCTAGTTCTTTGAAAAATCAATAAAATGACTCTAAAGAGTGACAATGAAAAAAAATACACAAATTACCAATATCATAAATAGAAGATATTGGTACAGACCCCAGAGAATACTAAGAACACCACCACACACATAAATTTGACAGCTTAGAACAAATGGACCAATTCTTCAATAAGCACAATCTACCACAACTGACCCAATAGGAAACATATAATCTGAAGCCCTTTAACTTTAAGGTAATTGAATTTATAATTTTTAAAACTTCCAAAGAACAAGTCTCCAAACCTAGGTTATTTCACTATAACATTCTACTAAATATCCAAAGAAGAAGTAACACTAATCTCTTCTAGAAAACATAGAAGAGGAGAGAACATTTCCTAATTCATTTTGTGAAGCTAATATTGATACCCAAGCCAGACAAAGACTGTACAAAAAAAAAAAAAAAAAGAAAACCATAGACCAATATGCCTCACTAATGCAGATAAAAAAATCTTTACCAAATATTAGCAAAGAGTATTCCCAATATATAAAAGGGATTATACATCATGACCAAGTGCAGTTTTTTCCCACCCAGGGATGTAAGGTTGGTTAGGGGTTCAAAACCAATCAATATAATCCAGCATTTTAACAGGCTAAAGTAGAAAAATTACATGACCAGACCAGTTAATGGAGAAAGACATTTGAAAAATTTAACATTTATTTATGATTAAAGACTTCGAGAAAAATTAGAATAGAGGGGAATTTCCTCAAATTGATAAAGCCCATCTACAAAAAACCTTATAGATAACATTATACATCATGGTGAAAGATAATGTTTTCCCTAAGATAGGGAAAAAGCCAGGATATCTTCTCTTACCATTGTTATTCAACATAGTGTTAGAAGTTTAGCCAGTGCAATAAGATAAGAAAAGGAAATAAAATGCATACAGATAAGAAGGAAAGAAATAAAACTGTTCTTATTTTCAGATAACATGATTGTGTACATGAAAAATCCTCAGGAATTTACAAAATACTCCTCAAACTAATAAGTAAGCTCAGCAAGGTGGCAGGACTTAAGATAAACACGAAAGTTAATTGTATTTTTAAATACTAGCAATGAGCACAATAAAAATAAAAAATACAGTACAAATTACAATCACTCAAAGTAAATGCAATACTTAGGTGTAAATCTGACAAAGCATGTACGGGACTTGCATCTGGAACACTGCACAGTGGTAATGAAAGTAATCGAAGAAGACTTAAATAGAGAGATATACAGTGATCATGGCTTGGAAGTCTCAGCATACTAAAGATGCCAAATTAATATACAGTTTTAACATTACTCTAATCAAACTCCCAGAATGAGTTTTTTGTAGATACAGATGATCAAAGAAACTAATACAATTTTATTTTTAAAAAATGAAGAAGAAAATGGGAGGACTCAGTCACTCTGATTTCAAGACTTACATAATCTGTGTGAGGGTCCCTGGAGAAATAAAAAAAAAAAAAAAAAAGACTTACATAATCAAGACTGTGGTTTGGTGAAGGGGAAGACACAGAGATCACTGGAAAAGAAGAGAGACTCAGAAATATACCCACCCAAATTTGGCTGAGTTTTGACAAAGGTGCAAAAGTACACCATTTTGACAAAAGTGTAAAAGTTTTAAGTTTTGACAAAAGTGCAAAAGCAATTCAGTGCAGAAAAGATAAATTTTTCAGCAAATGGTGCTGAAGCAATTGCCCATCCATACAAAGGAAG
>CM052438.1:78504141-78529553 GCA_028533085.1 Varecia variegata
AATGTGTCACAAACATACAAGCACTGATCGAATTCAGGAACTGTTGTTACGGCAATTAATCACTTAGATTTTTCTACAGGCACATACAGCATATAAGTATATTGTGGTCAGTTCATGCCACTTGGAGAATCATTGACACCTCCCACACTCAAAGTCTTCTGTGATGATTTCTTTACTGTGTTCATGAGACCAAAATTGAACCATGACAAGGATTTTTAGCCTAGTGTAAACCAGTGTAATACCTTAATCTTTTTCACCTGCGTCTACTCTTAGTATTCTGAGTTTATCCAAAATAATAGTTTATAGTGCCAGGATTAGTTCTTCAGCAAACCTTCTTCTCTAGCTATAGGAAATCTATCTGTGACTTCTGATGGACACAATTCCCTAGGCCTTTGAAATATTTGCCTATAACATCTTTGTGCATAGGCACTGTGCCTACACAAAACGGATGGAATCAAATGCAATTCCACTTCATTCCTCTTGTAACAGGACCAGAAAGTAGGATAGGGCACCAAGAAGTTCCACAAAACTGGCTATATCATTATAGAACAAAAATCTGAAGTAATAAATGAAGCACTCAGCAGAGCAAGCCCATTTTAGTGCATGCCAGAAAAGAGCCTATCAGTAGTTTGAGGCTAGAATAACATAAATGAATGGAAAATCCATAATGGATTATGGATAACAGAGAGGGTGGGGAAGGCACAGGACAAGACCATTGGCAACATTTGAATGCTCCCTAGACATAACTGGAAGTTGATGTCATCACACCATATACCCACTCAAATACAGGGAGTTTACACAAGTTCATCCAAATTCTTTCAGTATATATTTGAATTTGTGACAATGTATTTTCTCTTTGCATAAGTTCTTAAACTCTTTCAGATCGATCACTGAAGTATAATTTTGTGCACAGAAGACAAATTTATTAAACTGTTAAATGTTCTGAACATCATGTGGAAGCTTGGAAACAGTTTACATTCTTTCATACTGTTTAATGGATCTAAAATAGCTCCCTGCCAAATGCTATATAAGTTTATTTTATTTGGTTGCATTAATTTTTGATGAAAACTAGGCTTTCAATTTCAGGTGCAGCCACATGTGAATTAAATGAGTATTATGTATGTTGCGCCACCCTGAAATTTAATGTTCATGCTTTAGTCACAAGTTTACCATCTCCCTTTGACTCAGAATCAGGTCTCTGTGCGTTCCACGTGAGCAGCTAAGAGTGCATCGATGCATTTGACGAGCAACAAGAAAAACAACTGAATCAAGAAAGAAAGAAAAAAAAAACCCACCAATTGATTTCCACCCATGGTAGTTATAAGATCTTTTTTACTTTGTGCAATTCCTGTGCAAAGTTAATCATCCTTTAACAATAGCTAAAATATTTGTCTTCTTAGCATGTTAATGATGTTTGCACCATATATTAAGAAAGTCAATAAAGTGTTGTGAAACTGGTTCAGCATTTCTTTAGAAGCCTACAGTTTCCTCTTTAATGCCTCCTCATCCTGGAGGGGCTGGTTGCCTCATCTTTGAATTTCCACCTCTTTTGCCTTTGTTGGATTTAGTCAGCACCACTCAGACCTCTAATGTTATTTTAATGTTGAGGGGGGTGTTGGTTTAATTCAAATATATTTTCATTTTAAAGTTATAATGACTAAGTACACCTGCTCACTTAAAAATTAGCACCTAGTTAGGCAGTTTTCAATAGCCTAATCATCTTTTGATTGTCTCTGCTTGTATTATAGGCAGTTCACCTGCTCTTCATCTAAACTTAAATGTTTCCTGTTTACACGTCTGAAAACACTGAAAGATGATAATATTTAGAAAACAAAGAAAACTGAAACCTACATTCAAATGCATTATTTATATAATTATCCTGTAATTAAAATAATTATAGATTGTGAAAAATATATAGTTTTTTAAAGAAATTTTCATTTAGAGATTTCTCATGAGATAAGCTGAGAACACGTAAAGAGCACACACATACACACTCACACACACTTACAAGTTCTCACTGATGTTATCTACACAATAAACAAATGTTACCTCCAGATTGAGGGATTTAAAATCTGTTATATCTTTCCTGAAACAAATATAACCGGAAAGCCATACAGTGAGTTAATCCTATAGAAGGGATTACCTAGATTGAACTTTGGGAAATCTTTAATCCTCTATAGTTTGAATGGCAACAATAAGAAAAAGTCACAGTTATGCCTTGCTGAGCTATACACTGGTACCAGGGTTAGGTGGCCATGCCATATAAATAGTGAGTCTCCAGCATTTCCTATAAGACTAAGACAGTGTCAGATAAGGCCACGAGACATGAGTGTGCTTGAGGGTGTGCAGGGGCAGTGCAGAATTTTCAAAGCAGTCTTGACAAGCACTCACAGTTGGATTTTCATTATCTTCAATGAGAAGGCATATCAGTCAGTTTTTTGCTATATAGTGCTATCCACATTACTGCTTTTTATACGATTTCAAAGTGGACAGCACAGTTTGTGTCCAGTTTTTCATTCTAAATATCCTATTCAATAGTTATTCTTCTTTTCTATACCTTTAAACATTTTTTTTAAACCACAGTGAGATCACATTACACTTTGGGAGCATTAGCTTGAAAGTGAGTTAATAGATCTGGCTTGCAGACCATCTTCAGAGGCTCCTTTAAAGAAATACTTGGAATTGAATCATGAAAGTTTTATTTTCTCTGTGTTTTTGATCAAGTTTTGTGGGAAGAAAGTGGAAAGTACTCAGAATATCTTCATGCAGTTTTCACAGAGAGATTCTATATTCTTGTATGCACCTCCATAACCCTCTCCAAATACCCGGCTTCAGCTCTGAATGTAAGGAGTCAGGTTGTCACATTTGTTGGTTTTAAGACTAAACCATCACCATTGAAATTAAAAGAAAAATAGACAGGAGAGACAGTTCTGTCTTTGATCCTTTCACTTTCAGGACACTCTAGTGACAACATCCCAGTGACACCCAACTCCTGGGAAAGATTGTCTAGGGGTTGTCCAACACCTGAAGCAACAGCCACTGCTGTCATTTGTTCCTTGATGGGTTGACTTCAGCAGCTCAGAAATAACAAGAACAGGAGAAAAGGAGAGGTGAAGCTGTCAACCAACAATGCTATATTCCCAAACTCCAACATTTTCTCAGATCATGACCCCAAGACCCCAAATCTCTCCCCACGGATGAACATTCTCTGCCAGATTGTCAAACAGGTGGTAAATATGAATGCAGTGGCTTGAAGTATCTTGGTCTTGTCCCTTCAGGGCATGTTCAGTCTTGGACCTCTGGAATCCTGAAGCCTGGAAGTCACCCCCTACACACACCCCTCAAACCACTCAAACTGCTTGGATTCCCTTTCAGGTTAAAAGTACTGAACCCACACTACCTGAAAACCACCTTCAATAAAATTGTAAGTACAAGAGAGTCCAGCTGACTGGATAGTGTTTATGACAATAGTGTCTGGAACTACCAAACACAGAGTTAGTTGTATTTAGTCAACCCAGTAAAAACCCAAGACTAATATTGAAAGGAGAAAAGGCCATACATGTGGGCAAATATGAGGCAGGTTCCCAAACTCTGTAGAGGCGAGACGTGCACTTCCCTCTTGGAGTAGCAACAGTTCAATTTTGGTGACCAATGTAAGACTGGAGAGATCTTAGAAGGAGTAAATTTAGGGGGAAAAGCTGAGTTGAAAAAGATGGGCCATGCTGCTTGTGAACTTACATGTGCAAATTGGTTCCAGATCTAGTGGATGGGCTCTGCAGTGGGCCAAAGAGAAGTTAAGAGCAAATATTGAGCAACCATCTGGGGTTTAGCTTCCTCCTCATACTCCTCCCACCCAAGAGCACTTCTTTCACTGAAACTTTGCTGAGGTCTTCTTTGCATGGAATATTTCTACCCTGGTCCCTGATCATTGTGGGCCATTGGTTTCTCTAAGGATTTGGAACAAAGCCACCATCTGGAAGACTATTTATAAAGTTACCATTTACTAGGCATTTAGTATATGTCAGGCACTATGTTGAGTGTTTTACACACTTTACACATTTGCTTATTCATCACAACAGGTAGAGGTTATCATTCCCATTTTACAAATGAGAAAACTAAGTCTCAGAGAAGTTAGGTAAGTTTTTCAAAGTCACACAGCTAGAAAACAGAGAAGTCAAGATTCAAACCCAGGGCCACCTGATTTCATAGTCTGTGCTGTTTGTCTACATGTGTCCTCTCCTATCTTCTATGGTAAACTCATTCTTGCCTTCCAGTTCTTTCAGCAGAGCATACTAATAATCACTGATTTTTCTCTAAACTGCTTTCCCCAAAGCTATGAAGGGATCAACGTTCAGCAAGGAACAAAAGTAAAATACTGGCCAAGCAATTTATTCCCTAAAAAGAAAAATTCAGATTTTAGCTTGTGAAAAGAGCCAGAATAGGAAAAAGACATTTTTCTTTCCCAGGCTATCAGAAACTCCATATTCCCTGGCCAAGATGAGAGAATCTGGAACACTCTTTCCACACTTCATTCACTTGAAAAGGCTTGATTTTATATTAGACTTAGCCTGGCAGCCCTACTTGAAAAAAAAATTTAAAAAAACTCTAAATGAATGTCTAAATTTAAAAGTCAACTAGCTCATCCTGATTGCTTCTGCCTCACACAAGTCACTGCTGGTAAATTCTTCTCACTACCTGAAATTGACATCTTCATCTCAATTCACACGTATGTGTGCATATTAATTAACCCATTTTTACCACTTTGGGCTTGCATCTAGCACACAGCATCTTGAATCTTTCCTCCTTGGGGGTTTGGATGTGGTGACAATTCTGGGTGAGGAGACCATTCATCATGGAACACACTTCAGTATCAGTTCCACGCAGTGTGTAGGTATTTTTTAATTAGCTTTTTCAGCTCAGAAAGAACTAATTAGTAGTGTACACTAGAACAACAATAGTCTTGAAGACAACAAATATTTCACCATGTTTCTTCCATGGTGTCTTTGGATAGAAAGTCTGCACTTGGCTTTCATTCTTGATTTTAGACAGCCAAGAATCCCATTCCTACTTCTCCATTCACACGTCCACCAAGCATATACATCCACCCAAGCTCTTCATCTATTTATTCTTTGTCCATGATGGCTGAGCACTTCTTATATCTGCACATGTGGCTGAGCCACTTAGAAGTCAGTCCCACAGTCTATTTAATCAATCTGACAACAATTTGTCACCAAGTATTCATCAAACACATACTGAACTGTCAATAGCATTAGGCTCAGCTGTAGGGAAAATAAATAGATGCAAAATAAAAGTAAAATACAAAGCTTCTGTCCAAGTTATTGTCAGTAATTTGTGTCCTTGTATGCTCCAATTACAAAAAATTACATATGTAATTGGCAATATTTCTCTGCTTTTTATATAACAAATGGCAATTTTATATGGTTCAAATTAATATGTTCACATATATAATAATTGTAAGTTTTTTCAATATAGATAATTGGAGACCAGCATAGAATAAAGCATTAATTTTAGGTAGAAAAAAATGAGTATAAAATAAGAACTAAAGATTACTTTTTAAATTAGAAATCACACATTTCAAAGGAAGTCAACTTCTGTGCTGGGCAAACATTTCAAATCTCAATTTTTCATCTGCTACACTACTTTATCCCATGCCATCAAGTGACTCAAGCAGAAAAACCCATGAGTGACAACTCCTGGGCTTCAAGAATGGAACATTCAGGAAAAATTGGTGAGTTCCAATATGACCACACATCCATGGACACAAAAAGAAGGCTTTAGAAAAAGTTCACGTTAAGTTTAGTAAATGGCTATTTTAATTTGAGTGAATTCCACCAAACATTTATCTAAAATGTCCAAAGGGTTGATTTTTGCTATAAATTGGATAACACTAAAGATCTGAGGATAGTGAAGGAGTTCAGAATATGCCATTGTGGCATAAAAAATATCTTAATTAGAAGGCATTTGAGTTCCTGAAATTTCTTATCTGCCTATAAGCAGAACCTCCTAAAAGAACTCAATTGTCATAAGCCCTCTCCCTGAGAGCAACTCCTGAAGATTGAGTCTTACCACTGGAGAATAGGCATCTCCACCCCACACCTAAACAGACATTGTCACAAAGCTATCATATCTCCCATCTATTCTCCTAAGGGCCCATTTATAATATATTTCCTGAAAGTCATTTTTATTTTGCATAAGTGCCTTTCTTTCCCTACATTCCCCCTATTAAAATGGTATATAATCCCCCAATTCTAATTGCCTCTTCTTGCCACATTTTTTTTGTGAACTTCTGTATGTACCTATGTGAACAAAAATTTGTCTCTTCTCTTGTTAATCTGTCTTTTGTCAATTTAATTCACAGTCCTCCAAGTACTGAACCTAAGAGGGTAGAAGAAAAATTTTTTCTCCTGGATATCTACTTCAGTTTATGGAAAAGCTTCATGATGTCATATGATAAATAGGTTCCTATTCATCTCTCCCCCATATTTTCTGCTGTCATTGGGTCATGATTGCCCGGACTTAGGCTAACAGATTATTTTACTGGGCTTCCACATTTGAAATTTGATGACCCATCTGTTTTCCTGTCCTTTGGAGCTATCTGTCTGATTAAAGCCATTGTTAAACAAAACAACTCAGGGTGGCACCTCAGAATGGCAGTTGTGTCAGATTGCAATTTACACCTTTAGAAAAGGATTTAGGAGAACAATATTGTTTTGACACATTCCTTTCACTTTCAAGTCTTCAGATTTACAGCTCTGTTCCTTTGAATCTTGACAACCTGGAGGAGTTTTAAACCGAAAAGAAATTTAATGTTCATTTTGTTGTTTTAAAAACATAATTTCAAAAGAGTTGGAAAGGACCTCTCAGACTGCCATTTTATAGTAACTGAGGTACAGAGTTTTTAGGGCTTTGTCCAAAAGTACACAGCCAGAGGGTGGCAAGCCAAGTTTAGAACTCAGATTCCCAACCCACGGGCCTGTAATTGCAATGTCCATGGCTTTATACTATAGGAATTATCCCAATTTCAGTTATACCGTGCTGACATTTTAAGAAACGAATTGCAAGACTCACAGAATCTGCTTCTTTAGATTTAAAAATTCTTATTAGATCAAAGTATTTTTTTATTGGCATTTAGATGCCTCATAAAAGAGTGCACAACTTTATGGTTTTCTCAATATATGAATGCTAGTCAAATATTAAAAATTATGATAAAACTAAGTCTATGTAGATTGTGTCTTCAGTTGTTCCATGCTGAATTCCAAGGATATTTGAATGGCAGATATGAGAAGGCTTTCTACCACTTACTTTCCTGCAAACTATGTGAAATTTTTCTCCATAAGAAAGTTGCAGAAAGTTCTTCCTCCAGATGTCATTTAAGAAGAGCAAAGCTTCAGAACCTTTCAGCCTAAAGGGAGGAAGCTGGAATGGTTGATTTCCCTGTATTTACAGAACTTTGACTGTCTCATTGGAATGCTTGTGTTGGTAACTATTTCTTGGTTCATGGATGGCGAATTTCAACTCACCTCAATTTAGTCCAATAAGCAGCCACTGTATGTACAGAGCAGTGTTAGGCACCAAAGAGGTGGATCCATCATTAACTTCAGTTGTCTATAATTCTTCAAAATACCTGTGCTTTCTTAGTTCCACACCATCGTCCCAAACTCTTTCCCTCCTCTGTATAGCTTTATGCCAACATTCCACCCAGTTTTCTAGATAGGCCTTCAGTCACCATTTTCATGAGGTTTTGCCTAATCTTTGTCCTTTCCTAAACTAAATTCATCTTTGTCTAAATGCACATTTTTATTGTACTTCCAACATAATATATTACATATTCTCTTTTATTAAAATTATTTGTGTACATATATCTCCACAACTAGATTTGAAGGGTCTTGAGGACAAAAAAACATATCTCATTCAGTTTTTGTTTCCTACAACACCTAATACAATGTCTTGCATGGAAGATAATTACAAAATTGACTGGCTAAATAAACAAATGTGTTTATAATTACTCAGTCAAATGGCTGAGCTCAGAAAATTCTAATGTTTCCCGGGTGGCAACATCCCCCCAAATATTATTTGTTCTCTGCTTAGACATCTTAGGGATGGATAAAACTCCTTGCTACTTTTAATTTTCATTTATGCCACAATATCTTCATTAAAAACAATACATATTGCATTGTGAAAGTACAAAAATAATCAAACATCAGCATGAAAACAATTTATTCAGGCATAAATTAGCTGATTCTCTATAAGTAAGAAATTAATAAATAATATATTTTTGGACACTTTAGGAAAAATGGAGCCTTCAGTTAAATGGTGTTATTCTATGGGTGCCTTTAGCTTTAGCAAATGACATTTCTTAAAGCTGGATATGTTGGATTCACCAATACTTACTGGATTGATTGTGGTTGTCAAGCATCACCTTTATACAGCAGGATCATAGCCATTGTAAAATGATTCAGGGAGTAAATTGTACTCAGAAATTCCTTTCCATAAAAAGTCACAAAATTTTTCTGCATCATGAGAACATGTTTTTTTCCTTCCTATACTTAGCTATATAATGTTAAATCTCCCCTTAATAGTTCAAAGCGACCTTCCATAAATTCACTCATATCTGTCAACTGTATTTACTTATAAACACTGCTTAACTTTGTAATGAACACTGAAAAAGAAATACTTTTATCTTTTCACTTAAAAAAGAAGGGTATAGAATATAGTTTCAATTATCAAATTTAGGCATATTCATAAAACAAAATACTCAATAATTTTAATTGGCTTTGGAATTTGCAAGGTATTTAACCTGCCATTGTTTATGAGCTTTGATGATTTTACCAATCTATTGAGTGCTTATTTTGAATCAGGCTACTCAATTTTCATAAGTGTTACTAATGAATCCAAATAATACTGATCCTTTTACCTCTAAAACGCTTACCGTTTGCAAGTTATACTGAGAACTGCATGCTTTCTTGAGATTATCAAAGCTTTTAAATTCTTTGCCACATTGCTTTTATTAGTAGACATGATAGGTTGGTTCCTCAGATAGCTTTAGATGTCCTTCAGTAGCATGTGTCCTGTTCAGCTTTCTGGCTAAGCTTAAATCAATGCTACAATGAAGTCTTTTCTTCCGCTCAAAGGAAAGTTTCTTCTTTTGTCTTATTCTCGATATGTTTCCTGGGCCTGGCAGAAATGTAAATATACTTGAGAGAGGAATGACAGAATGCCTTCCAGAAGGCATGTGTTCAGCAGGATGCTGCCAGACTGTAACGGTATTCTTTTAAAGCTATTGGAAAAACACATGATTTACCCTCTCACTAAATAGCTCTGGTCCCCTCTGTATTTTTTCTTTGGTCTACCTTGAGAGTTACTAAAACCTGAGTAGTATATTTGCCTCTAGAATAAAGAGATGAGGAGATATCTGGTGGATAACCCACTTACGGTGTAGCACAGAGATAACTTTACAACCTGCCGAATCTAAAATTACTTTTTGCCCAATATACTATACAGAGTGTTTTAATCTTTATTATCATCACCAGTGGCAAGCATATTTCATGAAAATTAAATAATAATCACAATACATTCATTGAATTCCTCTTATATGTTTCATACACTTTTAATAAATCAAATATTCTTCATAATAATTCTATTAGGTACTACTATTATGCACATTTAACAGATGAGGAAACTGCAACATAAGTTAACTTGGGGAGAAAAGCATTAAACAAATCATACAAATATATAGAGAGAAACTATACAAATGTATGTACAGAAATTATACATACAGATACATAGACATATGTATGTGTGTGTGTGTACATAACTACAATTGTGATAAGTGCTACCAGGGAAAGTATAGAATGTGGTGAAAAGGCATAGCAGGGATCTGGGAATTAGGAAAATTTTCTCCACGGAATATCAAACAAGCGTTTCATGCAGGGGTGAAAAAAAAAAATGGCAGACTACAAGCAGCCTGCCAGCACGCCACTCCCAAAGAAAGAAGTGGAAAGTGCAGGCAGCTGCCTACCTACGGATCACTCTTCTCTGAAACAGCATTGTGAAATCACAGAGAAGCAATGCGGGACACTCAGTGTGGGGGAAAAAAGGTGACAGGGTGATACATATAACAAGAACAGAGAATGTGCAGGGAAGAACAGGAGGATAGAGCGCTGGGGCGCGCTGCGCTCGCCTGCTGGCGAAATGTGAAATGGAAGGGGACCTTCCACCACCGCAGACCTCTACCTGGTCACACTGTGGACCTGCCTGGAGTCCGTGCAGAGCCATTGCATCAGACAACAGGCGCAGTGGGGATGGTGCCAGGTCTACACCAGGCTGGGGAGGGAATGGACTGATGGCTTCCCTGAGCCATACCCTGTGACCTGAAGCCGAGTGCTTCTCCCCTAGAGTGCAACAGGATCTGAGCGCAGGAATTGACCAAGGGCACAGTAGCCTCCAACTTGAGAGCCTTTGCACCACCACATCGGCAGGTCCTGGGTGGGGCGGGGAGAATTACAGAGTCCCTGGGCCGCCGGAACCAACCTCTGCCCTCCTGACTTGGCAATCACAGGGTTTCCAAGCCTGTGGAACAGCCTGCCACTTGCTCAGCCCGGACTCCGCCATTCAGGCCCCAACTGCCTCCTGCCTGCTCAGCCCTGACCCTGCCTTCCAGGTTGGATCAGCCTTCCAGGTTGGATCAGCCGCCCGTCTGCACTCCCTGCTTCTCGCTCAAAGGCCCTACTCAGAAGCTCTGCTTCTGGCTCCTCCCCAGTCCCGGCTCTGAGGCTCTCACGCTGGAGCCTGAGGCTCAGCGTCTGGGCGGCCAGAACTCCCACCCAAGACTACATCCCCAAGACTCTAGGGCTGCACCTGGACCCCAAGACCCCATCCCAGAGCATCCACCAGCACCACAGAGCCAGAGAAACTGCTCCAGAGTCCAAGGCCCAGCCAGGGACCCCCAGCCTTGAGCCGCCAGTACACTGTGACCCGGCTTGAGCAAATATCCACAGCGCGGGAACCTGTGACAACTTCACCCAGCTGCTGCTGTTACCTCTGTGGGGAGACCCTGGGTACAATAATCCCACAACACCAGCCTCAGTGAAGAGGGTCTTGCCAAGCTCCCAACTTGAACATCCTACAACTATCTACTGAACAATCCAACATTCATCACAAACAGCATTCTGCACAGGCTTGAGCAGAGGCAAATCACAGGCAAACAGAACAAATCAGAACAGCTAAATTATAGGCTCCTAATACACACACCCCTCCTCTGCCATGTCAATATTCCAGAGTAAGGACGGGGAAAAAAGGACCCCCCCCCTTACTCCAATCAAGCAGGAGAGTTTCCAGCAAGGAACAGGTGCCCTGCAAACCCCATTAGCCCTGAGTTGAGAAAGAGGTTTCAGATGAAAAGAAACCAGCAAAAAAAACTTTGGAAACATGAAAAATCAAAATATATTGGCATCCCCAAGAGATCACAATGGAGCTACAGCAGTGAACTACAGCTATAAGGAAACTGTTGAAATAGTAGAAATGGAATTCAGAATATAGATGGCAAATAAGATGAATGAAATTGAAGAGAAAGTTGAAAACCAACAAAAAGAAGCCAAAAAAATATTTCAGGAAATTAATGAAAAAGTCACTAAAAAACTAGACAAAATTAGAAAGGATATAACAGAACTTAAAGAAATGAAAGAGTCATTTAGGGATTTTCAAAACACAGAAGAAAGTCTCAGCAACAGATTAAATCAAAGAGAAGAAGGAATCTCAGAGTTTGAAGACAAGGCTCCCAAGCTAACCCAATCATTCAAAGAGAAGAGAAGAGAATGACAAAGTCAGAGCAATCACTTGGTACTATGCAAAGCAAACAAACATATGAATCATAGGTATCCCTGAGGAAGAAGAAGAAAGTGTTAAAAGCATGGGAAAATCTATTAAAGAGAATTATTGAAGAAAATTTCTCTAGTATCACCAGAGACCCAGACATCCAGATACAAGATGCTTATTGAACACCAGTAAGATTCATGGCAAATAGGACATCTCCAAAACACATAGGAATCAACCTGGTCAAATTCAAAATGAAAGAGAAAATTCTACAGGCAGCTAGATTGAAGCAACAACTGCCTAACAAGGGAAAACCCATGAGGCTAATGTCAGATTTCTCAGTGGAAACCTTACAAGCTGTAAGAGAGTGGGCCCCCATCTTCAATCTTCTTAAACAGAACAACTGTTGGCTTAGAATTTTGTATCCTGCAAAACTAAGTTTCACATTTGATGGAGACATTAAGTTTTCCAGACAAGCAAACGTTGAGGGAATTTGTCATGACTAGACCTACCCTGCAGGAATTATTCAGAACTGCATTATACACAAATCAACAGAAAAGAAATCCACCAGTGTAAAATCACCCAAAACCTAAAGCTCAGTGCCCATATAAAATAATGGCTCAAGAGATAAAACAAAGCAATAAGGTTCTACCCAGCAGGATGAACAGAACTTCATCCCACTTAACAATTCTTTCAATAAACATGAACGGCTTGAATTCCCCATTCAAGAGACATAGGCTGGCTGAATGGACAAAAAAATACAAGCCAAGTATCTGCTGTCTGCAAGAAACACATCTAACCCACAAGGACTCAATCAGACTCAAGGTGAAGGAATGAAAAAAAAATATTCCATGCAAATGGAAATCAAATGAAATCAGGTGTAGCTATTCTCATATCAGATAAAATAGGCTTCAAATCAACAATAATAAAGAAAGACAAAGATGGTCGTTATATAATAGTAAAGTGAGTACTTCAACAAGAAAGCATAACAATCCTATTTATGGACCTAACACAAGTATGCCCAGATTTATAAAGCAAATCCTACTGGATCTAAGCAAAGTGATAGACAGCAGCATCATAATTTCCAGGGACTTCAACATCACATTGATAGAGCTGGACAGAGCCTCCAAACAGAAAATAAATAAAGAAACACTAGACTTAAATGGAACTGTAGAGCAAATGGGTCTAACAGACATATACAGACATTCTACCCCCAAACTATTGAAGATGCATTCTTCTTATCAGCATGTGGAATATTCTCTAAGATTGGTCATATCTTAGGGCACAAAAGATGTCTCAGAAAATTCAAAACATAGAAACTATACTATATATTTTCTCAGACCACAGTGGCATAAAACCAATAGAAATCCACTCCAACAGAAACACTCAATTCTACACAAAGTCATGGAAATTAAACAAGATACTGCTGAACAATTATTGGGTCAAGGAGGAAATTAAGATTCCTCAGGATAGAGTAAATCAAAAGATTCCTCAAACTAAATGACAAAGAAGACACAAGTTATCAAAAATCTATGGAATTCAGCAAAAACTGTCCTAAGGGAAAAATTCATAGCCTTACATGCCTACTTCAAAAAGAGAGAAAGATCACAAAAAAACAATCTAATGAATCATCTCAAGGACCCATAAAAGGAAGAGAAACCAATCCCAAACCCAGCAGAATAAAAGAAATAACTAAGGTCAGAGAAGAACTAAATGAAAATGAAAATAAGAAAATAATACAGAATATTAGTGAAACAAAAATTTGGTTCTTTGAAAAGATAAAATTAATAGACCTCTCACTAGAGTAACCAGAATTAGAAAAGAAAGGACCCAAATAAACTCAATCAGAAATGAAAAAGGAGATATTACAACTGATACCACAGAAATAAAAAATATCCTCTGTGAATACTATAAAAATCTCTATGCACATAAACTCAAAAACATTGAGGAAATGGACAAATTCCTGGAAACACAAAACCTCCCAAGGCTCAGTCAGGAAGAAATGGAACTCCTGAACAATACTGAGCAATGACATTCAAGCATCAATAAAACATCTCTCAAGGAAAAAAAGTCCTGGACCAGATGGTTTCACAGACAAATTTTATCAGACCTACAAAGAAGAATTGGTACTCATACTGCAGAAATTATTTCATAACATCAAGTAGGAAGGGATCCTTCCCAACTTGTCCTACGAAGCCGGTATCACCTTGATATCAAAGCCAGGAAAGAACACAATCAAAAAAGAAAACTACCAACCAATATCCCTTATGAATATAGATGCACACATCCTCAATAAAGTTTTAGCAAACCAAATGCAGCAGCACATCAATAAAATAATCCACCATGACCAAGTGGACTTCATCTCAGGGATGCAAGGGTGGTTCAGCATATGTAAATTGAAAAATGTGCTTCACCACATAAACAGAAGCAAAAACAAAGATGATATGATCATCTCGATAGATGCAGAAAAAGCATTTGACAAAATTCAGCACCCTTTTATGATAAAAACTCTTAACAAAATAGGCATAGAAGGAACATATCTAAAAATTATAAAAGCCACATACAACAAACCCCCAGCCAACATCATACTGAATGTGGAAAAGTTGAAAGCATTCCCACTTAGAACTGAACAAGATAAGAATGTCCCACTGTCACCACTTCTGTTCAACATAGTGCTGAAAGTCCTAAGCAGAGTACTCAGGCAAAAGAAGGAAATTAATGGTATCTAAATTGAGAAAAAGGAGGTCAAACTATTGCTTTTTGCTGGTTATATGATCTTATATCCAGAAAACCCCAAATATTATGCCAAGAGACTCTTGGAATTGATAAATAAATTCAGCAAAGTCTCAGATTACAAAATCAATGTACGCAAATCAGTAGCATTCCTATACACCAACAACATTCAGGCTGAGAATCAAATCAAAGACTCAATAACTTTCACAATAGCTACAAAGAAAATAAAATACCTAGGAATATATTTATCCAAGGAGGTGAAAGATAGCTATAAAAAGACTACGAATCACTGAGAAAGGAAATTGCAGATGATGTAAACAAATGGGAAAACATATCATGTTCATGGATTGATAGCATCAACATTGTTAAAATGTCCATACTACCCAAAGTGACTTACAGATTCAATGCAATTTCCATCA
This sequence comes from Varecia variegata, assembly GCA_028533085.1. Classification (NCBI taxonomy): domain Eukaryota; kingdom Metazoa; phylum Chordata; class Mammalia; order Primates; family Lemuridae; genus Varecia; species Varecia variegata. The sequence continues at coordinate 78,519,126 of CM052438.1, forward strand.
AAATACCAATGTCATTTTTTGAACATCTAGAGAAAATAATTCTATGCTTTATTTGGAACCAGAAAATAGTTTGAATAGCCTAAGCAACCTTAAGCAAAAGGAACAAATCTTGAGGCATCATGTTACAAGACTTTAAGCTATACTACAAGGCTATACAGCACAGCATGGTATTGACAAAAATATAGAGACATAGACCAATGGAGCAGAACATAGAACCCAAATATAAAACCACCAACATATTGCCATCTGATCTTTGACAAGCAGACAATATATACTGGGGAAAAGAATCCCTATTCAATAAATGATATTGAGAAAATTGTATAGCCACAGGTAGAAGACTAAAACAAGATCCATATCTCTCACCACTCACAAAAATTAATTTAAGATGGATAACAAACAGTCTTAAACTTAGGCATTAAACCATAAGAATTCTAGAAGAAAATATAAAAACTCTTCTAAATATCAGCCTAGGCAAAGAAGTTATGAAGAAGACCCCAATAGTAATCACAGCAACAACAACAACAAAAATAAATGGGACTTGTTTAAATTACAAAGCTTCTGCACAGTCAAGGAAATAATCAACAGAGCAAATAGACAATCAATGGAATGGGGGATAATATTTGCATGATATACATCTGATAAAGGGCTAATAACCAGAATCTACAAAGAACTTAAGCAAATCAGCAAGAAAACATCAAACAACCCCATTAAAAAGTGGGCAAAAGACATGAAGAGAAGCTTTTCAAAAGAAGGTAGACTAATGGCCAAGAAACATATGAAAAAATGCTCAATGTCACTTATCATCAGGGAAATGCAAATCAAAACCACAATGAGATGTTACCTAACCCCAGTGAGAATGACTTTTATCAAAAAGTCCCAAGGCAATAGATGTTGGCATGGATGCAAAAAGAAACGAACACTTATACACTCTTGGTGGGACTGCAAACTAGTACAACCTCTATGGAAAATAGTATGGTGATTCCTCAGAAAACTAAAAGTAGACCTACCATTTGATCTGGCAATTTCACTCCTGGGTCCCAAAGGAAAAAAAAATTATTTTATCAAAAAGACACTTGCACTCGAATGTTTATTGCAGCACAATTCACAATCACAAAAATGTGGAATCAACCCAAGTGTCAGTCAACTTATGAATGGATTAACAAAATGTAGTATATGTGCACCATGGAGTACTACTTAGCCATAAAAAATGAATTAATACCTTTTGCAACAATGTAGATGGAACTGGAGACCATTCTCCTATGTGAAGTACCACAAGAATGGAAAAACAAACACCAGTGTACCCACTATTTAATTGGAACTAACTGATCATCACTCCTGGGCACAGATGGAAGTAAAACTCAACAAAAATCAAGCAGGTGGGAAGGGGGAGGAAGGGATGGCTGAAGTCATACCTCACAGGTACAATGTACACTATCTGGATGACTGGCGCACTTATAACTTTGCATCAAGCAGTACAAAAGCAATCCATGTGACCAAACATTTGTACTCCCATAACATTCTGAAAAGAGAAAAAGAATTTCATATCCATTTTGGAGAAAAAATGGTGTGAAAGGCAAAGGTAAATATGAAATTGTCTCTCTATTAAAGAATCATATAGGTTAGGGAGATATTACAGTAGAGAATTAACGCATGTAAATTCAGTATTCTAATAGAAGTATGACGTGCAAACTGTATGGAGAATAGAAGAAACAGTTACTTAACACCTCTGGACTTCAGTTATCTTACTGGCAAAATGAATGGGCTTGGGATGATCATTAATTTTCCTTCCCTCTCTAGCATTTGTATTTTATTTCTTCTGCTTACCTCAACTTTCCTACAAAATAGCAATGGTTTATAATTCCTGTTTTTAGTATGAATGCAGAGGCATAATGAACACCAGTAACTTGGCCAAAGACACACAGGGCAAGTTCATGGTGGGATTGAGTCAACAATCCAACCCATATGCCTTCTCATCTGTTTCTCTTTCTAAATATTAGCCTATTGCTTATTTTAACCAACAATTGACTCTCGGAAAAGTAGGTGAGTCAATGTTGGCTTACACACATTTAATAATATTTCTTACAATAAAATGTCAGAAAAATTAATAATATTTCTTTTATGTAAACACCTCAAAATATTAATATTACAAGAGATAAATAGGAATCAGGCAAATTTTTAGTTCCAGATAGGCTATTTTATTTTCCCATCATCAGAAGTTCACAAAAAGCATACTTCCAAGAGTGGAATAAAATAATCTTTTTGAAATAGTCACAAAACCCATAGGTTGGCAGTTATGCCCATTTCATGGTGAACCAAAATGTTTTCTTTTATGCTGGCAAGCCTAGTGAATGCCTGAGCTGCAGAGTCACTGCCCGCCTGTGGTTCCTGCTCATTCATGGTCTCTCCGCTTCTTCCTTAGTATATGGTCCATGGTGTTTCCCACAGCATCCAGAAACATCTGGGTTACCTGAGAAAGAAAATTTAATCCCCCAACAAAGAAAAATGAAAAGAAAAGATATAACCAACTAAAATGTAAGAGCAGGCCAACTCTCTGACAGCAAGTGCTCAAAGCCGTCAAAAAACCACACTGAATCTACATAAGACCCATTTAATAGAGTTCCCTGAATAAAAATGAATCAGTTTTTTAAAAAGCATTGTATAACATATCATTCGTCAAAAAGAATGGATACGTTTCTGAGTGTAATCCCTGGTAGAACACTGGAACAACCATCAAAAGCTTTTTAAAAGTTAACAGGATTTGTTAGTATTCCCTACGTGCCACTTGAATGTGTTCCATGGAATCAGTAAGCTCAAGACTATGTGAGACTTGCTGGGATAAAACTTCAAAACACTACCAAACAGTTGAAAATATTTTAACAAAGAAAAGATACTGTAAGTAGGCAATATGGACAATAATAAGAAAAAGAAAGCCAGTAAATATAAAATATATTCCATCAAAGATTATCTCTCTTCAAATAGAAAATGTGATTTTGTTACTACATAAATGTTTTATTTGATAAAATGTGTTTGCTAGAAAATTATATTGCTTCTTTATGTTTGCAATGGCTTGTTTGGAAGTTTTAAAAAACTTTATTTCAGAAGTTTTATTTTTGAAACATGCAAAGTTAATTTTTATATAATTCTTTGGTAAACTAATAAACTTTTAGCTACTAGATTAAAAATAAAGGATTACTAGGAACTTTAACAGTCACATAGAACCTTTATCTTCTAAATATCTTATGAAAAATAACTATAGCATAAGCATTTTTACTTTGAGAAAGAATCATTTTTTCTACCTTACATAAATAGCACAGTGGAAAATGTCTGAGATTATAGTTTATTCTAGTCAAAGAGGTGAGAAACAGATCGATTTCAAATTAGATCAAGTAAATGGTGTGTGGGGGGGGGGTGTGCGCGCGCGTGCGCGCGCGCATTGGGGATAATAGGAGAAAGAGAAAGGAAGAAGTTATTAAAGACTCAGAGTTTGCACATCATCCAAGAATGGCAAATGCAGCACAAATGGGTCTCCAGTATATTGGAAAGGTACCAGAACCCAGGCCACACTCTCTTTTACTTAAAGCCTATGTGAGCCCTTGGTCTTGCTTCTTTTATTCATTATTTTTTTCTGCGTATGTTTTGCTATTCTCCAATCCTTCCACCAGACACCTTCCTTTCTTTCCTCTTTAGTTTAAATGTGCTCCAAAATTGTGCACTCCATCTCCCAAGACCAACTGGCCTTCTAGTGTCTAGAAGACACCACTAACTGACATGAATTAAAATTTTGCCTCAATTTCAAGATCCCAAGGGAGGAATTCAAGTGGGGAAATTCAAGTATTTAAACTGAGTCTAATAGATTACTAAGACATGACTATCTTTGGTCCTACTGAACATGCTAAAGGAGGATTCTCATTTCTGAGGGCTCCGATTGGCATGGCAATGATTGTACTCTCTAACCCACCTCCTTTAAATAAAACCATTTAAAAATAGGGACTCACGTATGAGATTTAGGGAAACACAGTGTTTATATTAAACAAGTTGTAAGGAATCTGTGAACCCTCTTGGAGAAAGCTCATAGCACTCATCAGATTCTCAAAGTGCCTCCTTTCTCCCCCTGACCCCTGCAAATTAAGAATCATTTCTTTAAAGCAATCTTTAGGTTTATCTCCATAGTTTGTTTCTTTCCCCTCAATTGCACTTTAAATTATTGGTATCAATTATTAAGGATCACAAAGCAAATTACCAATATAGATAATTATCAGGTAACACACAGAAATTGTGAAGTCATTTTTGTTGTTGTTTTGTTTTTATTTTCTTTTTGTCTATTAATTTCCTGCATAATTGCTTTGTGTATCCACTTCTATACTACCAATATTGTTGGTAGTAATGATATGAAATGGAAATCTGCCCAAAAGGGCTTCAGTAAACTAATCAATGAACATTTATTGAATATCTATAATACACTTAGAACTACGCAAGGAGCTATAGGGTACAACAAAAAAAGAAGTCCCAGTGAATGTTCCTGGAAATCTTACCATCTAATTAAATAGACAGAGCATCCATACGTGAAATTGCTGCCTGCTGCCGAGCAAGACAACATTAGGAAAATGTTAAGCTATTTGTATAGAAAGGATTGTACAAGGTTCAGAGCTCCTGAAGGTCCCCTCAAGCTCCTCCTTATTTTACATATCAAGACCCTGAGGCCCAGAGATATTAAGAGGTTTATAATCGACAAACATAAACGTCTAAGCGACGTCTCTTTCTACTATACCAAAATAGGTGTTAATCATTGCACAAGGTGTTAAAGAACCACGGTGTTTATATGTACCGAACATAAGGGAAAAAAGAAACTACTTTTAAAAAATAGGCGCCAGACAGAGTTGAACACAGAGGTAGGAAGACACAGTCAAAGGGCAGACATTTTTAGCAATGGCTGGAAGTGCGAGTGAGCAGGGTGTGGGTTGATGAGATGTGTTGAAGAGGAAAAGAGAGAGGGAAGATTCAGTACAGAAATCAGCTCAAAGGGAAGTGAGGTTCATGTTGGGGCAGGTATGAAATAATTGATGAAACATTTATCTGCTTTAAGATTTATGGCCAAGTGTTGTCATCCTCATCATCACACATGCTTTTTGTTTTGGTCTGGTTTTAGTTTGCATGTCTGTGCTCACACATGTGTATGTGCACTGAGATGGATGTGGTGACATTGGTCAGAACTGTGAAGGGAAAGATGTGTAGCTTCCCCTTATTTCAATGTGCCTGGGTGTGAATTTGGTAGAACTAATTCAACTGATAGCACCTCATATTAATTACTAAATCCCCTTATTCTATTTGGTTATATTGTTTTCCAATTTTATTCCATGTAATGCTGAAATTTTCTATTACACATCTTGGGTTAATTCACTTATTCATTGTTGGACACAAAATTAACTTTAAAAATTACACCTTAAACCCAGGACTACAGTATATTTCATGAAAGAATAGCTAATCCAAAAGCATTAACATTTTTCCAGATGCCTGTCTCTTGGAACTGAAACTATATGCTAAGTACTTTGAACAAAGATTGCAGCAGTGGCTCTTTTCTAGGGGTTCAATTTTACAGTAAGACCAACCAAAAATATTGTAATTATAAAACCTCTATAAAAAACATGTATTTCAGCAACATCATAGGAAAAAAAGAAAATAAATTACAAAGCCTTTTTTAAACAGACATGTTATGTTATGCTTATATTTTAGTATAGATGCTACTTTTTTTTCTTTCTCTACAACTATTAGTCCACAGAAGAGAAATATGATGGGGAATATATTGGGTATTTAAGATAGGACTCACCTCTGACCACTCTCCAATTCCATTGAAATTAGAGAGACTGTGTGAATAATGAACATACCTTCTGTGTTTTACTGACCACTTTATGGAAAAGGAAGAAATAGAGTTCAAATATCTAAAATCTTTGATTATACTTTCACATATACACATTCTATTATCTCAGAGGTAATTGGCTGAAATATAATTATTATTCATCATCTATGCTGAAAAATTTAAGCAGAAGGGGCAAGAGGGTTTGCCCCCCTTAGCACCCCAAACCCTCCCAGCACAAATTACTGCCTGATTCTAATTACAGTTTTAACCACTAGCTGCTGATTCTTTTATGGGTGGTGAGGTAATCCAATCAGGTGGATTGGGAGCTCATGTTAAACACACCATACGTGGAAATTAAAGTATGACTGATGGGCTTAAAAGCTGTTAATCAATATGCTGGGATAGCTAATTCCATTCTGTCGCATTTCCCCCCTTCTAAATCATTGTCCAAAGCTTATTGGAAGTTCTCATTCTTTAATGGAAAGAAATATAGGTGTCAGGCTCACATTTACCTCTTTTCCAACTTTTCAGACTACTAGTAAGCTGAAATAGGTTTGCCTAATTGTTTTTTTTTTTTAAATAAATCAGAGGCTTTTAGGTAATAGTATATTCACGCAGCATATTCACAGGTCAAGGCATTCCAGGTTTCATTAATGTGCAGGTCTACACGACCATTAATCTGCATCCATAATATATTCGCTCTAAGATACACTGGGTTTATTTCTTGAAGTGCCTTTTTAACTGATACATTTAGAAGCATGCAAATAGCCAATTATCTTTACCTCGAAGACCATTAAAAGTCTACCGGCATCAGGGACAGGCAACAGTGGCCAAACCACGGTTATAAATTGGCAGCTTATCCAGAATATAAGTGTGAAGGCTGGGATGAGGCACATGGTAATTAAAAACATTCCCAAAGTCTAAAGTGTGTCTCCCTTTGAGAAATGTTCTTGATTTTGGATGGTGCTATATATGGGGATTTTGGCCACACATTCTCTTGTGGTGCGTGCAAGCAAGCCATAATTGGAGATATCTTAAAAGAGATTCAGCAGAAACAAATGTGCTTTTATTTTTTGATCAGCACACTCTCATTTTTCTTAGAACCCAAAATTAATGAGGGTTGGGGGAATGCCACTGGCTTTGTGATATACAGTATCTAAGAAGAATTTTGATTTAGAAAGTTATTTACTTTCCTATGAATTGCTGATTTTTTTTTTTTTTTTTAAGATTTGGAGCAAGAAGGAAACCTTGAAACGAAAGAAAAATTAGCCATTTTGAGCAATTTTTTTTACATAGGTTTAGAACGCCAATTTCAATCTAATGGGTTTTGTTTTAAATGCAGAATCTGTTATATTATAGCAATGTCTCGTTTCAGAAAACTCCTGAGATTCCTTATCACTGCTTCCCAAAAAGTGAACATTATATAGATTGACTTCAAATACAAATTTGTTCTAATTAATGGTCAATGATTTGTAATCAAAGTGCATGACTGTGAAGTGTTTTATTTCACGTGATCATTAGTGTATGCCAGCAAACCAAATTTTCAGTCTTCTGGTCTGGTCTATATCTCTTAATTATATCCACATTGTTAGAACTGAAGCACAAACTTTTACCATTGCCCGGACACCTGGAGTCCTCACTGCACCAAGCCTCACCCACCACCAGGACCTCCAGGTCCTACTCCCAACCTCATCTTTGTCCTCGAATATTTCTCATGTTCATCTGTTTGGCTCCAACCTTCAGTTCTGACTTTGACTCCCCCAGTGGGTCTTATAAAAATCCCGTAAGTTTTGCCCCTGAAATCAAGTGCTATATCCACATCCTGCCATAGACCCAGTCTAGTCTGTGGGACTCACAATTTGGTATGGACAGACTTGAAGAATTATTTTATTCTTTTCAGGACAATAGAATTACAGTTGCTGTACCTATGCCTTTATGAGATATAAAAATATTGTTGCTCATAACTGTAGTGTGTGGGAAAATACATGGCAGAAGATGAAAAAGTATGTAGCAGATGATGGGGATAAAGAAAGCACTGCTCTAAGACTCAGGCTTGACATTGACTCTTACCAGTGGCCTCCAATGGTTTCCTATAAAGTGAGGGTTTTCCAAGCTTATGGTGGCTATTCTTGTTCAGTGCTTACTCTGTGCCATGATTTTCTCATTTTTTAATTCAAAACAATTCTGCAAGGTATGTACCATTTTACAGATAAGTAAACTGAAACTTAGCAAGTAAGCAACAGAGCCCAGATGCAAATGCAGCCCTCATATGCATTCTTAGGCAATATACTAGATCCTTTCTTAATTATAATACTTCCTATCAGAAGAGACTCTGTGATAATACACATTTCAGTACAGATTCTAGTAGGAAAAAGAAAGTGCTTAAGAAAAAGAAATAAAAGAAAACAAGAACTATCTGCAGGTGTTTTTCCTTGACTTCTCATCCTAGAGCAGGTGCTTTTGGAAGGCAGGTACCACTTTATAGGTGTAACTAATTTCTCCATGTTGTTTAGGATCAGGCCTTGCACATCATTGACACTACAGTTATTGAATGAGTAGGAATTATATTGAACAAATAATATCTAACGTTAACAGGGGATGGGAGAATATTATAAACAGATACTAAACAATGAAAATGGGCATTTGACTTCTTACAGAATCAAGCCTTGGAAGGAAAAAAGAAAGCCTTTATATAAATACATAAATGTAGGATTATGTAAGAATATCCATTTATTAGAATGTTCTGGTAGTAAATAATGGGAATTCTGACTCAAATTGAGGTGAACAATGTAGTTTTTTTTTTTCTAATGTTTTTAAAAGTGTGGAAATCATGCTGGTTTCAAGAAAGGATTGATCTAAAATAGTTTTCAAGGTCTGTGTTTCTTTTCATCTCCCCACTGTGTGTATTGTGCTGGCTTCATTCTAAGTCTGCTTCTCTTCATTTCATGAGGCTGCCTGCCTCTTTATTCATGTTCAAGGGGGCAAGGCTTGGTTTTAGCACTCCCCAAAAAGGTGCTGAGACTCTCTCAAGTTGGTACGCCTGAAGTCCCATGTCCACTGTTGAATCAATCACTTCTTCCAGAATATTCTTTGTGGCTTAGCATAGGTCACATGTTCCATGTGAAGCAGGAATGGACACCTTCTCTGGGACCAGATGGATTACCAAGAGGCAGTATGGATTGTTGAGATGGACAAATGGGAATGTAACAAAAACTGTCCCTTAAAGGAACCTCTCTGACCAATCTTGAAGGCTGAGTGGCAGGTTCAGGGATTTCGGGTGGTCCTAGTTAACCAGTTACCCCAGGGGTGACTTCTCCCCTTTGGTCTGATTCATGCCAAAGATGAGTCTTATACACTGCCTGATGCTCAAGTAGCATATTCAGGATTCAGGCAGTGCCTTTACAAGAGGTGTAGCGGGAACAGGCCAGTGGCATGCACCAGGTACAGTCAGGGGTCAGATGACGTGCTGAATGGGTGGGTTTCCCTCTAGAGACCATTCTCAGAATTTGGAGGATCCTTCCCCCTTTCTTATACCTATATTCAGTCTGCGTCACTTACCAGGTGTTTCTTTCATAAAGGTAGTTGAAGCTACTTTTGTAAGGGTGAGCTTTATTTAAAGGTTTATGAAAGTTGCATCTGTGCTGAGGTAGTCTTGTCTCCTAGAAATCCCTGGGCCAGGGTTGGAAATCCCCTGGTCAAGTTGCATCATACTGCTAAGTGACACATAAGGTCAGCTCAGTGAGGCACATGAGAGGGTCATATGGTTATCATTATTCTTATAACTACAATATGTCTCTTAAAGTATACTAAACCGAGGGATTCTTTCTTTGTGATGGTTGTTCAGGACTCCAACAGAACCTGCATAGGTATTGTTTGCTATCACGGTAAGTTGACACTTGGCTAACGTGAAAATGTGCTGGTTGGTTGTTGCGTCCTTCACGCACACCCTGAACCACTTCATTTACTAATTACATTATTTTTCCATGTGTGAAATACTCTAGGACTTATAATTCCTCTAAAACATAAAATATAATCATTGTAACATCTTTTCCTAGCATACACTATTTCAAATGTAAATAACCTAGGGAAGAAGAAAATTTCTATTCTATTCTGAGAAAGACCTTTTCTATAAGGTCTCTATGTGTTCTATACATAGAGACAGGGCGGGGCAAAAACTAGCTTAAATGTCTCCAGGCATTTACAGTTTCTATACATTATTTTGTATATTTCTTGTGTACTCAACTTCTGATTATCCATTTTCTGTTGGGCTTTCTTACTTAAATACACTTTTGTAATGATCTTAACTCACTCACTAGATTTCCAAGGAACCTATATGAAAAAGGAAGCTAAATATTTTTAGCTACTGTTCAGATAATCAGTAATTTTTAAGGAAAAAAGGAGATTCTTCCTTTAGAAGACAAGTAATCTTGAGGGTTTTGACCTGAAGATGGATCTCATAAAGTTTATGAGCAAACAAAAACTGCATGCAAATATTTGTGTCTATGTGTTTTGTATTAGTCAGCAGGAGCTACCATAACAAAGTACTGCATACTTGGAAACTTAAACAACAGAAT
>CM052438.1:78530053-78545188 GCA_028533085.1 Varecia variegata
ATTTTGGTGGACCACTATTCAGTCCATAACATGTTTATTTGATTTTTCCAGAATGAAATTCCATACCACCATTAGATTCTGAAAATGATCTATGATCACCAAACAGTTTAAAAACCATACATTGGGTCCAAATCTTTTATTTTATACGTAAGAAAACTGAAGCCTAGAGAGGTGAGATGGTTTTCTATGTAGTTGAAGTGAGAGCCTATTACCTGATGCTTGGCCAGTGAATGCCCTCTGTGGGACTCTGCATCAGATTCACAATAACTGAAAGCTAATTTAATATGAATTCACAAGCACGACGTGTAAATGTAGTGGGGAAGCTAAGCTGAGCCTAAGCCAAGATTGCTTGACTTATAATAGATAAGGGCTAATGGAAAAAGAAGCCATTAGTACCTGATACCTTGTACCTGATACCTCCTCATAAGGAGATATGAAAAAGCAGAGACACTGTCATTGGGGGAGATGATCCTCAACCAGTCTGAGGAACTATTGCTAAGCCCGTATAGAGACAGAAAAGAGATAACTGCAAACAGATGGTAAAAGGGCCTTTTGAATAAAGAATATTGTGAGATTTAGGACACAAGCAAAGCAGTTTCAGAGTCCTAGTGACAAGCGAAGTCAAGAGTGGGGGATGCGATTTTCTCCATTTCTACCTGGAATTCACTGGCATTGTGTGGAGAATCCACAAGGAGCCCTCCCAGGAGAACAGCAAGCTGAGGAAGACTAGGGACTGCAGGGCAGCATGGACATGTTTCCCAAATGCTTTCCAGTCTGAAGGCTTCACTGAAGACGTCAAAATGAAAGAAAAAAAGAGCAGGCTATTCATGTGACATACCCCTGGGTACTCCCAGAAATAACTGGTGTGAATCTAACAGAAGTGTTGATGCTCTATAGTCACAGAGATATAGGCCACAAGCAAGCCAAATGTGGTAATTATGTTAATATGCCCTCGCTGATACTCAAACTGGGAATAGGAAGCCCAGGGATGTTCATTTCTTCTCTCTCTCTATTACATATTATTCTATATATATCTATATTATATATTATATAATCTCTATATATTATATAGATATATAGACATTATATATTATATATGTATATATAGATATATACACACATATATATAATATACAATATATAGTATATAATATACATTATATAATATATAATATATATAATATACAATATATAGTATACAATATACATTATATAATATATTATACATAATTTATACATGAATTTATACATAATTTATACATATATAACATATTATACACAATATACATTATATATTATACATAATTTATACATGAATTATGTATAATATATTATATAATGTATATTATGTATAATACACTATATATATATATAATGAGACAGAGACACACACATACAAATATATAGACTTTTCTATTGAGTGTACTTTTCAAATATGGATGAAATTCCTAAGGCAGTGAAAATTCCAATACAAATGAACCCCACTTCCATTTGCATGTACTGAGAGAGATATTGTAAACACAAACACTTTATTAATTTCCATTGCATGGCAATAATATATGTCTGCTAAGTGACTCTTTTTTTAGGATTAAATCATTTCCTCCAGGTGATCTGATTTTGTTCTCCTATCACAAATGATTCACAAGGAAAATTAAAGATGCTAAAAAGTGTTTTATGTTGTCTAGTTCCTATTATAATAAAAACTGTTGCATTAAAGTTAACATGACACATGATGGGTTCAGTGCTACCAGTACTTCAGGTAACTATTTCTTGAATTATTAAGTGGTACACAAGAAGGCTGAGAAATACAGTTCAATTTCCCAAAGAATCTGATATGTTTGAGAAGGGGTGAATGCTAACACATCTGTATCAATACAAGAGCCTCCTTACAATTTTACTCCCTTTATTTCTGCTCTGCCAAAAATCGGAGTGGCCTATTGGCCACCATCTCTTCAAACGTCACCTCTAACCTGTAGTAACAGGTACCCAAAAGAAATGATAAAATCTGGCAAAAGACAAACAATCTCTGCCTTAAAATCAGAGATTTCTTCCAGATTTCCCTTTGGTTTTGCCAAAGCTTCAAACCCCATGGTCCCCTGTACTCTGGGTCTTGCTTGCCTCTGAGCTCAACATGGGCTCAAGGATGGTTTAACTCTTTTGGGTTGAGTGTCAGATCATCAAACACTGTCCAATCTTTCCCCGGTTCATGAATGAACTTGCATTTTCCTTTGCCTGCTTTGTCTATAGAGATTTGCCTAATTTCTCAACCCTAGACTCCCACCCACGTTTTTGTCCAATGATCTCTCTTTATTTTGGCCCAAACAGGTCACCCAGAAGGAAGCTGGCTATCAGTAAACACCCATTCATAATTTTAAGTTACACCAGCACTATGAATTTAAAACTTTAAAAAAAATCAGAACATTAAATAATAACCTTAAGGAAAAGTCAGCTACACTTCCTCATTCTAGTTCCCCTTTATTAACTAGTACGAGTTACAATAACAGCTACCATATTTTGAGTGTCTACATGTACTGCCAGGGGCTGGCATTTCCCATGCACAATCTCATGTGATCCTCTCTTCTATCATGCCAGGTAGGTACATGTGATCTTCTTTTACAGATGGCAAAAGTTCTCTCTATTTCTTTTTTCCTATGAGTAATAAGGAAAGCAAATGTGATTCGATAAATTCACATAAACAATGTAGCCTTTTAATTACTGAAGTAATTCCTGCTTGCTCATTCAACTAAATCTTGAAATGTTGTAATTTCAGTTTCAGGGGATAAACTGAGGCATGCAAGAACTTTCTTCTCAAATTGCAGCAGTTACTGATAGTGTGGTCAACTGCTAAGGTCAGCTGGAATACATTGAAATAAAGACATGTTTAGGGGCTTCATATCAGATTCATCTTAGGGGAGAGGAAAGAGTAGAACCCTGGAAGATAAATGAGTGGTCCTGACCATCCTGGACTAACATAGTAGGCTCTGGACTATTTTAGGATATGTAACCCAAATGGCTGACTATGTGTCTGACAGAGATGGGGGAAGGAGAATTACTGTTGATCAACCTCCTCCATTGCTTCAGAGAGTTTGGGTTCTTCTTTCTCTTCCACCTTGTCACCAAAGGCTTAGCTGATCCCCTCGGAGTTTCTCTTTGTCTTGCCATATGGCCAAGGGACCTTTCAAAGCATAGGTAAGGGATCCAATTTTACCTTAAATCCAGCCAGTCATGTATTTGAGGCTCAGTCATTCATAAAATGCCACACGCACTACTGTAAGCCCAGCAGGGTCTATCCGTCCCTGCAACAGGATGTCTGAGAATTCAGAGGACTCCATAAGGGCTTCAGCAAAGCAAAACATTCTTCCAGTATTTTCTTTTCCTCCTAGAAAACTGAAAAACCAAAAGAGATTTAAGTTGTAGGAGTTACAGTAACTCGTATAATTTATACAAATCTTAAATGCCTTTGTTGTAATAACTGACAAGTTTAAGATCAAGTATTTATCAGACTTCATTGCACATTTATTAAATTGCATCCTTTCAGTATATTTCAATTTCAGAGGTTGTTGTTTACCTGGCATGGTCACCTGCTGAAAAGCTTTATTATTTATTTATTTTAATGAAATGAAATGATGGCCATAATGCCATGCTTAGAACTGAAGGGAAGACAACCAGACCATTATGCTGACAGTATAGCAGATGGAAAAGGAGCAAACTGCTAGCTTCAGGAAGAAAACTCATAGCATAAGGTCACTCTAAAAACACCTTCTGAATTTCCCACTCTATGGAAATATCTAGAGGGAAAAATCTATCTAGACTTTCATATTCCTATACATCGTCTCTTTAGGCAACACAGTTTCCAATCTATGGGTCTTGAGATCTAAATCCCCGTAGATATATTTGGGAGAATGAGTGGGGAGGGCCAGTGCTTAATGTCCCCACTGTTAAGCTAGATTCTACCTACTATATGGCTCCTACCTACAGTCATCGGGGACCCACAGTGAGCATTACCTGTGACTGCTCTAACCAATGATGAAGAAACGCATCAAATCATGATTACAGAGCAAAACTAGCCTTCGAGATTTTAGTCTATGAATTTCTTAGTATGAATTGCCCTTGAAATGTTCACTGCTTTCAATTTGAGTTGAAATTATTTCCAACCAGCCTAATAAGCCACACTGTAAGCCATACTCCCTTGCATATTTTACTCCTGGAGTTCAATTTTTAGACTGAGAAAGGTTTGGGAGGCTAAGAAGAATGAGGTCAGATTGGCTGAAACAGTCAGGGATAAAACTGTCAGCATTTTTGCAAGTCAAGAAACAGACAATAGTTAACTGGTGCATGATTTGGGAGTTGTGGAAGAAAACGATTCTATCACATAAGACTGAGTCCTTGGATAGGCCCTATGCAATGCTATAAAATGGGAACAATTGCAGGAGATACACATGCCCAGATGACCAGCAATGACAATGATGAATTTGTGATCGGCTGGGAAAACAGCTTCTGAACAGCCTGAAGTCAAAGGTAATAAATGTCATTATAGACATGACAATGCTACTTACACAAAGAAAAGTTATGGCTGCACCCTCCAAGATTTACCACCACTGAAACTTTCCTCTCATCACAATAAACTTTAGAGAATAGTAGCTACTATCCAATAATCAAAGTTTCAAGGATGTTATGCTTGACACTATTCTGACAATGGCTATTTTTCAGATATAAGTGTTATCTTTATCAAAGAGGCACTCAATATTTATTGAATAGATAAATGAATATCTCCTTTATTATTTTTTCAAATAATTGGAAAATCTAATACTTCAAAGGGTTACTTAGAAAAGTTTCCCATAAGTAGCCTTCATCATGTATGAAATTGAAAGGAAGACAAACAAAATGAGTGAATTTTTAAAAAGTTCTTTGTAGTGAAAAACTTTCAACATAAGCTAAAATCTTTGCAAGCCAACGTAGAGGTCTTGGCAAGATCATCCAGCATCCAAAGACCTTATGACTCTGGGAGATCTATCAACATTTTTCATAGTCAAATAAATCTGGCTTGTGTTCAAGGGAGGCATTTAATGATTCTACTCACTCTACTTCCTAAAACATGTGGCTCATTTTTTAAATTACAACTCATTTTTATAACTTCTACTATATGGTCTGATTTCATTTTTACTTTTTAACAAGTTAGATTTTTATTTTAAAAATATTGAAATCATAGATATTTTCTTCCTCTGTACTTGAAAACTACTGGAAGAGTTTATAAACAATTTAAAATAATAGCAAATATATTTATAATGTTATACAAAATACTTTATCTGAACATTCACAAGATAACATTTATGTTTCTGAAAAGCCATATTCTTATCCACATGCACAGTTATATCATGTGAACTCTCATAAAATATGTGACATCCACAACAATGACAATACTGACTAGATTCAGGGATACCCAGATAACTGGTAGCACATTATTCCTGGCTGTGTCTGTGAGGCTGTTTCCAGAAGAGAATGATATTTGAATCAGTGAACTGAGTAAGGAAGATCTGGCCTCACCAATGTGGGCATGCATCCTGCAATCTGTTGAGGAACAAATAGAACAAAAGATAGAACAAAAAGTCACAGGAAGGGCAAAATCTCTTTCTTTTGGAGCTGGGACTTTCATCATCTTTTGTCCTCAGACATCAAAACTCTAGGTTCCGGGGCCTTCAAACTCCAGGACTTACACCAGCAGCCCCCAAGTTCTCAGGTCTTCAGCCTCACCCTGGTTATTATACCATCAGCTCCCCTGGTTCTCAGGCCTTGGACTCAGACTTAAATATACCAACTACCAGCTTCCTTGGTTCTCCAGCTTGCAAACAGCATTTTGTATACTATGGGGTTTCCCTGCCTCCAAAATCATGTGAGCTGATTCCCATTATGGACCCCCTCTTCTATATCTATCTATCTATCTATATCTAATCATCTAGCTATCTATACCTATCATCTCCTATTGGTTCTATTTCTCTGAGACCCCTGATGAAAACAGCTGGTTTATGAGTTGAAAGTATGGCATTTGTTAAAAATCCTTTATTTCCCTTGCAATTTTTTAAACAGTAAATGCTGAAAATATTTCAAGACGAAAGAAGAAAATTAAGATTACCCATAATCTCATGGGCAAGAGGTAACCATTAATATTGAAGATTACTTGTTTTAGATGTCTTTCATTCTAATCTTGTGTATAGGATTATTTGTTTCCCTATAATATTGCCAGCATAAGGTTTTATAATTTTTAAAGCTTTATCTATTTGATAATGGACAAATGTTATCTGATTTCACTGTACATTTATTTGAGTACTAGTGAAGAAAAAAAGTTTTCATATTCATTATTGGCTAGTATTTTTCTCCTTCCCTTGTATGGTAGACTGAATAATGTCCTCACAAATATGCCTCTGTCCTAATACCTAGAATTTGCAAATGTTATTTATAGTAGAAGGAACTCTGTAGATGTGAAAAAATTAAAGATTTTGAGATGAGGAAATCATTCTAGATTATCTGGTTGGGACTAATATAATCTAATTATAGCTCATTATGTTATAGCTGATATAATCACGATGAGGGACAAGAAGGACGTGATGTGATGATGGAAGATGAGATTGGAGGGATGGAGGAGGGAAGTACAAGCCTAGAAAGACAGGGGTAACTAGAAGCTCAAGGAGGTAAGGAAATGAATTCTCCTCTCAGAGCCCCCAAAAGGAACCAGCCTTGCCAGCACTCTGTAGCTCAGTGAAACTGGTTTTGGACTTTTTAAATAGTGAATATGCTTTTATTTTATTTTTTTGACATTTTATTTTAATATATTTAGAGGGTAAAAATGGGTTTTTGTACATGGATGAATTGCATAGTGGAGAAGTCTAGGTTTTTAGTGTACTTGTCACCTGAATAGTGTATATTGTACCCAATAGGTAATTTTCATCCCACACTCCCTTCCCACCCTCACACTTCTGAGTCTCCAATGTCCATTAAGTCACTCTGCATGACCATACCTACACGTTGCTTAGCTCCCACTTATAAGTGAGAACATCTGATATTTGTTTGTTTGTTTGTTTGTTCCTGGGTTACTTCACTTAGGATAATAGCCTCCAGTTCCAACCAAGTTGCTGCAAAAAGACATTATTTCCTTTCTTTTTCATGGCTGAGTAGTACTACACACACACACACACACACACACATCCCAAATTTTCTTTATCCACTCAGCAGTTGATGAGCACTTAGGTTGGTTCCATATCTTTGCAATTGTGAATAATGCTATGATAAACACACAAGGGCAAGTGTCTTTTTTATAAAATGACTATTTTGATTTTGGAATTCTGATCTTTATAACTGTAAGGATAATAAATTTGCATTGTTTTAAGCCACTGTTTGTGGTAATTTGTAACAATAGATCTGGTGAAATCTTTTTACCTGTTTTTTAAATGAGTTTTTTTAATTGATTTGCAAAATCTTTAGGTATATGAGGGCAATAACTTTTTTTTTGTAAATAGCTTCATTGAAGTATTGTTGACATATCTTAAATAGCACATATTTAAAGTGTACCCTGTGACAAGTTTTGAGATGCATACATCCACGAAATTACTCTATAATCAGGGTATTGAAACGAACCATCACACCCAACATTTCTGTGTGCCACTTTGTGATTAATCCTTCCCTCCTAACCTTACCTGCCGGCCCTACTCAGGCAACTCCTGGTCTTCTTTCTGGCACTATAGATTAGCTTACATGTTTAAGAGTTTCACATATTTTGAACCATACATTACGTACTCTATTTTATACATTTTTCCAGTGCCTTCAAATAGTTGTTTTATAATAAAATACTTTGTCTAGAGTTTCTAATTGTTATCTTTTGGTTAGATAGTTGACAATTTGTCATTATCAAAAGCTGAACTCTAGCAGAAATATTACAATAACAAATCCCAGCAAGGTAGGTGGTTTTGTACTGGTAGTATGATTTTATCATGAAAACTATGGCTAGTCATTGACAAATTTTAGGCATTATTTAAATTTGTGTTTTAGAAAAATATCATTCTTAAAACATTATAGAGAGGCAGATTGAAGGCCAACTTCCAGTCCAATCTCCAGGATAGATCTTTCTTCTTAGCTGCAGCCCTATATATTCAATGACTTACTGAACAACTCTTATGAGTATCCCAAAAGCACTTTAAGCCTATCATGTCCAAAACTGACTCATTAGCTTTTTCTCTAAATATTCTCTGTCTCAGTTGGTTTCCATGGTCACCCATTCAGTCATCCATCTACAAACCAAGACATCATTCTTGTTTCAACCCTCCTCCTTTATTGTCATATAAAATACAGTTAGAGATAGTATCAGTCTTATAGGAAGCCAGTAAAACTTTTAAATATATTCTAGGGCTCACAGTCAGACAAAGATGTAGAAAAAAGAATAAAGAAGAATGAAAAATCACTCAGAGAAGTATGAGACCATGCAAAGAGAGCCAATATTAGAATTACAGGCAAACCTGAGGGAAAAGAAGAAAAATCAAAAGGCATGGAAAACCTATTTGAGGGAATCATTGAGGAAAACTTCCGGGTATCACCAGAGATTCCAATATCCAGATACAAGATGGTCATTGAACACAGGAAGATTCATAGCAAATAGAACATCTCCAAGATACACAGTCATAAACCTGGCCAAAGTCAAAATGAAGGAGAAAATTCTACAAGCAGAAAGATGAAATCAACAAATAATCTACAAAGGGAAACCCAACAGGCTAACAGCAGACTTCTCAGCAGAGACTTTAAAAGTCAGAAGGGATTGAGGCCCCATTTTTAGTCTTCTTGAATAGAAAAAATGCCAGCCAAGAATTTTTTATCCTACAAAGCTACATTTCATAACTGATGGAGAAATACTTTCCAGACAAACACGAAGGGAATTTGTAACTACTAGACCTGCACTACAGAGAATGCTGAAAACTGCATTATACGTGGAATAGATAGCCACCAGTGTAGAAACACCCCAAATTTAAAGTGCACATCTAATAAAATAATAGCACAAGAGGAAAAAAAACGGCAAAAAAAAAGTATCATCAAACATGATGAACAGAACAGGATCCCACATATCAATACTAACGCTTAATGTAAACAGTCTAAATACCTCACTTAAAAGATATAGACTGGCTAAATGGATGAAGAAAACATACCTCAGGTATATTTTGTCTCCACAAAATGCATCTAACTCACAAGGACTTACACAAACTTAAGGTAAAGGGATGAAAAAAATATTCCATGTAAATGGAAACCAAAAGCAAGCAAGTGTAGCCATTCTCATATTAGGTAAAATAGACTTTAAATCAACAACAGTAAAAAAAGACAACGATGGTCATTTTATAATGGTAAAGGGAACAACTCAATAAGAAGACATAACAATCCTAAATATATGTCCACCTAACACACAAGCTCCCAGATTCATAGAGCAAATTCTACTAGAACTCAGCACAGAAATAAACAATAGCATCACAATTCCCAGGAACTTCACTACCCGACTGATGGAACTGGACAGATTGTCAAAGCAGAAAATCAACAAAGAAACACTGAATTTAAACTGGCCTCTAGAACAAATGGACCTAGCAGACATTTACAGAACATTCTACTGAAAAACTACTGAATATAAGTTCTTCTCATGAGTATGTTGGACAGTTTTCAAGATTGTTCATATCTCAGGCAACAGAAAAAGTCTCAGATAATTAAAAAAAATAAAATCATACCATGTACCTTCTCAGACACAGTGAAATAAAACTAGAAATCAATTCCAAGAGAAACACTCAAATCTACACAAAGTCATGGAAATTAAGCAACTTGCTGCTGAATAATCCTTGAGTCAATGATGAAATTAAAATAGAAATCAAAAGATTTCTCAAACTAAATGACAAAGGAGACACAAACTTTCAAAATCTACAGGATACAGTGAAAGTAATCCTAAGGGAAAAATTCATAGCCTTAAAAGCCTACATCAAAAAAACAGAATTATCACAAATTAACAACTTAATGTCACATCTCAAGGAATCAGAAAAAGAAGAGAAAATCAAACTCAAAGATAGTAGAAGAAAAGAAATAATAAAACTTAGAGCAGAACTAAATGAAATGGAAACCAAAAAAATTCAAAGGATTGACAAAACAAAAAGTTGGTTCTTTGAAAAGATAAACAAAATCAATAGACCTAGCCAAATTAACCAGAAATAGAAAAGAAAGGATGCAAATAAGCTCAATCAGAAATTAAAAAGGAAACATTACAACCAATACCACAGAAATACAAAATATCATTTGTGAATACTACGAAAACCTCTATGAACACAAACTATAAAATGTAGAGGAAATATAAAAGTTCCTGGAAACACAACCTCCCAAGCTTCAATCAGGAAGAAACAGAAATCTTGAACAGGCCAATAACAAGCAGTAATGAAAAATCCTCCAAAAAAAAAAAAAAAAAAAAGTCCCATACCAGATGGATTCACCGCTGAATTCTACCAGATGTACAAAGAAGAACTGGCACCTATACTATAGAAATTATTTCATAGCAACAAGAAGGAGGGAATCCTCCCCAACTCATTCTACAGAGCCCACATCACCTTGATACCAAAGCCAGGAACAGACACAACAAATAAGAAAACTATAGACCAATATCCTTTAAGAACACAGATGCAAAAATCCTCAACAAAATACTAGCATCTGAATTAAACAGCACATCAAAATGTAATTCACCATGATAAAGTCAGTTTCATCCCAGGGCTGCAAGAATGGTTTAACATAAGCAAATCAATAAACACAATTTACCACATAAACAGAAACAAAAACAAAGATCATGTGATCATCTCAATAGATGTAAAAAAAGCATTTGATAAACTTCAGCACCCTTTCAGGATAAAAACTCTGAACAAAGTAGGCATAGAAAGAACATACGTCAAAATTATAAAAGCCATTTATGACAAGCCCACAGCCAACATCATACTGAATGGGGAAAAGTTGAAAGCACTCCCCCTAAGAGTTCGAACAAGACAAAGGTGCCCACCTACAACCAACCAATCTTTGACAAAGCAGACAACATATACTGGCAAAAAGAAGTCCTATTCAATAAATGGTACTGGGAAAACTGCATAGCCATATGCAGAAAAATGAAACAGAATCCCTATTTCTCACCACATACAAAAATTAATTCAAAATGGAGAAAAGACTTAAATGTAAGGCATGAAACCATAAAAAATCTAGAAGAAAATGTAGGCATCAGCCTGGGCAAAGAATTTATAACTAAGACCCCAAAGGCAAATACAGCAACAACAAAAATAAATCAATGGAACTTAAATAAATTTAAAAGCTTCTGCATTGCCAAGGAAATAATCAACAGAGTTAATAGACAACCTACAGAGTGGAAGAAAATATTCACAAACTATATATCTGATAAAGCACTAATAGCCAGAATCTACAAAGAACTCAACCAGATTAGCAAGAGAAAAATAAACAACCACATTAAAAAGTAGGCAAAAGACTTGAACAAAAGTTTTTCAAAAGAAGACAAATAAATGGCCACTAATTTAATAAGGATTAGATAAAATAATTAACAAGCATAAAACATGCTTAGTGAGAGATTGGCTTCTAAGTAGTGAACTAGGTTTTGAAGAAAAAAAGGACCAGGGGATAGTGTGTCAGTCAGAGTCAAATCAAGAAAACAGAAATCATTGTTAAGTACAAACAGTTCCCAGGTTACAGACAACCCAACTTACGGTGTTCCATACTTATAAAAAGAAGATCTAGAGCCAAGAAAGTTTACGACAAGAGAATCAGCTAAAGACTTCCATTCACTGAAGCAAGATTTGCTAAGTTTGAGGAGCCAGATCCTAACATTGAGCAGTTTACAAAGGTTTACCATGCAGTTAATGAACATCAGCTGCTACAAGGCCTTTTATGATGAAAAAAAAGAAAAAGACTATGCAAACAGCCCTAGATACCTTTTTCAAGAAACCAACTTCAGTGGTAAGCTCCCCTCCTCCAAAAACAGAACGAAATCCTGATTCTCCATTACCCATTCCGTCCTCTCCAGCACCATCTCTATAGTCATCTTCCCATTAATGTCAGTCTACTTCTTGCCTCAAAAATATCCCTTCCAGTAAGCAAGATATTGATGCAACATTAGGTGAATGTTCTGAAATTTCTCCTATCTCCTATCTAATCTTTTTGTATGAGTTTGTTTTATGTTGTTTGTTTGCAAAATAAAGAGCACAAATGTTTCTGTAGCTTATTATTACAGTACAGGCGTATTATTATTATTACAGTATTATATGGTATTATTATTACCACATATGAACCATTGTAGTATTGCTATTATTATTATTACTGTATATGCTTGTTCTCCAGGGATCCAAGTTACATACAAATCCAACCTAAAGACATTCTCAGGAATGTATCTTGTCTGTAATCCAGAGACCATCTGTATTTAAAACAAAACTTAATGTAGGAATTGGTTATGTAGGTGGGATAAGAAGTTGAGAAGAAAGCCTGAGAAGGAGACATCAGTGAGCCAACTCAGAGAGTAGCAACAGTAGGAAGCTGCTATCCCTGAAGTTGGAGAAATGAAAGAGATGAGGCAGTGTTCCTAGAGTCAGGAATCAGGGACCTACACCTGTCCAGCTGGAACTTTGCCATGGAAGGGGGAGAGCTGCTGCTGGGGCCAGAGTGGGAGGGAGAAATGCTCTGGCTTCTTCCCACTCACTGTTTCTTCCAATTGCCATGTCCTCCCATTCCCCCACTAACACCCCCACACACAGTTCTGAACCTAGTCAGAACCCAGCTGCTGTAGAAACTCGACAACCGCTGCCCACAGGGTACAGCCTTCCTGAGATACAGAGGCAGACCAGAAGAAGGCTGGTCTAGAAATGAAAGGCAAAGCGGCCAAGCCCAACACAGAGCACGTCAAAGGAAACGTTCAGATGCACTGCTTTGCATACCCGATTCACATTAATGAAAACTAGAAAAGTGAGGCTAAACCCTGTCACACCCAATGCTTCCTGAATGAGGACAGGCTGCCTGCTATAATAAATAGGCCCATATTTCTGGAAGGGTTCAAAGACAATAAGAGCATGTGATTTGTTCAATTAATAATACCGGGTGAGTGAACAGGTTCACAGGACATTTCTCTTCTGGTCTTACAGAATCTCAGGCTGATGGAAGTTCTGCCATCTTCCACACGTGCCTTCCTGGCTCACCCTGGTGGTTGTTTCCAAGCCTGTCAGTCAGAAGGGTGCACGTGAGGACAGTTCTTATGGCCAGGTTTGGAAGCACTGCTCGTCGTTTGCATTTGCATCCCACTGTCTAGAACCCTGTCACAAAGCCACATCTGGCTGCAAGGGAGGTTAGGAGATGTAGTGGATATGTGCCTAGAAGGGAAGGAAGAAACTGGATTTTGATGAGTAAATAGCAGCCTCTGTCCTATGTCCTTTTATAACAAATAATCCATCATGCTCCCTTTATAAAGAATATAATTTTCATGTATAATTTTAAAAATCAATAAAATCCCCTAACTATATTATGAAGGTGACATAACAGGGAAGTAATGATATTTCAATATGTGAACGCATTCCAGGAACACACTAGAAGACATGATAAAGTAGCCAGATGCTTGTATTCTAGAGATAGAATCACCTTGCGCAGATTGATACAGATTATTGTATTAGTGACTCAAATGTCACAAGTGGCATTCTTACAAGCAACATGATTTTCTGCAATGATGAATAACTTTTGGCAAAGCTCCAAGGAAAACAAAGTAAGTGTTCCTTCTATTTATAGAATAATCACATTCTGGAAATTTTTTTTTTATTTCAGAATATTATGAGAGTACAAAAGTTTAGGTTACATATATTGCCTTTGCACCACCCAAGTGAGACCACAAGCCTGCCCATCCCCCAGACAGTGCGCACCACACCCATTAGGTGTGAATTTAGCCATCCCCTCCACCCTCCTCTCACCTGCCTGATGCCCGTTGAATGTTACTTCCATATGTGCACATAAGTGTTGATCAATTAGTACCAATTTGATAGCAAGTACATGCGGTGTTTGTTTTTCCATTCTTGTGATACTTCACTTCAAAGAATGGGCTCTAGCTCCATCCAGGATAATACAAGAAGTGTTAGTTAACAATTGTGTTTTGTGGCTGAGTAGAAGTCCCTGGTATATACATACCTCATTTTATTAATCCACTCATGTATTGACGGGCACTTGGGTTGTTTCTACATCTTTGCAATTGTGAATTGTAATGTTTATTAAAATGGTTCCAAAATATTCTGTATTATATGTAAAGTGGTTTAGATTTTAAACTTAGATATATACCTACAAATTCATATATGTATGATATATAATATAAATGTAGAAAATAATTACATGAATTTATTTATTTGTTTACTTACTTACCCTATTTGAATGTCCAGGGAGACTTCTGAAAGTTATGAGAGCTGAGGGACAATTCTATATGATATGGAGGATTATCCTGGCTCCCTACTACTCAATATCAGCGGCATTGCCTCATCACTGTGAATAAACATTCCCCTACAAATTTTTAAAATTCTCCAAAGGGCTGTCTCCCCATTGAGAATCATTACTGCAGCCCCTGTGTCTAACCTACATGCCGGCTGAGGTTTTCCTGCCTCTTAAGATATAAAGACCCCATTCACAGTTCATAGCAGTTCCTTATACTTCCAAGAGTTGATGAGAATTTTAGGGGCTTGAGGAGGGGGTGGTGTGCTTACTTTCTCACGTCTGACCATAAACTGCTGCATTGCTGAATGAGTCCAGTTTGCAGATCATCTTTTGGGGCCCTCTCTGTTTTGTGCCTTTTCAACTTGGATTCACCCCATCCCAGAATGCATTTATTTTTAAGACAGATTTGTCTAAAGGCTTAGCAAACAATCTTGCAAAGACACAAACAACTTTTGTTAGATATTAGAAGCATTGTTTTAAAAAGTTCAACATCCATCCCTCTATGCTTTCTCTTCTTTCTGCTTTTACCAACTTCCACTTTCCTATTAATTGCACTATTAATTGCTAGTACAGATAATGTGTTCATGTGTGTGTGTGTCTGTCTCTTGCTATTCATACCCTCACTCTCTA
>CM052438.1:78545688-78611223 GCA_028533085.1 Varecia variegata
TTGCAAAGACACAAACAACTTTTGTTAGATATTAGAAGCATTGTTTTAAAAAGTTCAACATCCATCCCTCTATGCTTTCTCTTCTTTCTGCTTTTACCAACTTCCACTTTCCTATTAATTGCACTATTAATTGCTAGTACAGATAATGTGTTCATGTGTGTGTGTGTCTGTCTCTTGCTATTCATACCCTCACTCTCTACCACAATACTCATAAGGACGTTTTCTGTTGCTCATTATTTGGAATATCTACCATCTTGATATTCCCATTAACAGGATTATGTTCAAATCTATATTTTCATTTGATTCAATGAACAAAGCTGCCAGTTTCTAGGACAGTGCCCTTCCAGTGAAATGCCTTTTAAGGCCAGACAGGCCATGCAAGTGTGTTCACTTGCAGATCTGAACACAGGTCAATGGGGTGTGATGGTCACTGCGGGGAAGAAGAGTTTCCTACACATACAAACATAACACTGACTGTGGCTGCTGTTAATAGCAAAAGATCACCGGAGCATAAGGAGTCTAGGCACAACTTAAAAGGGCCTTCAAGCTCCGAGTGCACTCAGGAGCACCTTGTGTTACTTATGCCTCCTGGAATCACCGGGTTAATGGAATGAGGGCACAGGCCTTTCCGGCTCGCAGAGTCTTAGGAGAATTTATGGAATACGGGAGTGGTCATGTGGGAGGAGGTCATGTTATTTTCCAATTCCACCCTGAGAAATAAGTTATAATAACAGTTTATATAGGCTACACCAGTCATCTTAAATGTATTATGGTATCTTTTTTTAGCTGAAATGCCTCCTGTAATAATAAGAATTAATTTCAATGTGATACAGGAAGAATGAACCTGAAAAATTGACCTTCAATTTCTAATTTGGAAATGGTTCCCAAGAGCTTTCATCAGGTGCTCTTATCGTCTTTAGGTGGACTCTAGGTAGCTATTGGCATTTATCACCCAACGATTAGCAAAAGAAAGGTCTCTAGTTGCACCGGGAACCACTCTATATCTTGTCACCACGGTTATCATGCTTAGGTCCCTCCAATATCTAGCGTCATCCCTTAACGTCCTCACCTCTGTGTTTAGGCCTAGGTCCTATATAATAGAAGACCAGAAAACAAAAGAATAAGCATCTACAAGCTGTTTTTATCCTGTATTCAGGGTCAGGCAACCTGAAAAAACAGTGAGATCTAACAGGCCAGTGGAACACTTTTGCACTTTGTAGGCACCAGTGCCCGGGAACCCCAAAGGTACACTTTACCTGGACCATAAGAGGTCAGGGGCAGTGGGCAGGTGGAATTGTGAGAACTGGAGCTGGAGAAATAGGTTAAGATCAGAGACTGGAGTGCCAAGAATGCCAGGCTAAGTAAACGGTGAGCCATTGGGAGTTTCTGAACTTGGGGTATTTACAACTGAAGCTGTGCTTTAGAAAAAAATAATCTAAAATGGATGTTAGTGATACAGTGGCATTTCACATTGATGGAATTCTCAGCATAACTGGTGAACTTTGCATTTTGACTGTGTAGCTATTGTTTAATTATACTTAATCTTATAGGGTTACATTTTAGCTTGTAAAATTATTCCAAAATGAACCAGAGTAAAAATGTAGTTGAAAGGCGACCATAGTGACTGAAAATCTACCATAAACATGTCACTGATGACAATTTTCTTAGCTTGTCTGCTAACATCTGTAAAATTCTAAACTAACTACTTATCAGTTTAATTGTACTCTACCTACTTCCAAAAAGGATGCAGGGTGGCTTACTTTGGAATAATATAGCTTTAGCAAAACAACTAAAATATGGTTTTGCCATAAGCATTACTTACATGAAAATTCTCAGAACTTGTGACTCAAGATACATATCCACAGTGTTCAAATACAAGAACCACAGGGGGGAAAATCAATCTCTTATTAGCTAGATGTGAATTAGGTCAAAGAAAACATGCTTTATATTTTAGCTTCAGCTTAGATTTCATTTTTTTTAGAAAACCGGGAATCAAAACCATGTGTGACATATTGGGGGCAAACACACATACACAAATAATGATTTTATTATCCTGCATCATTTCCCCAGGAATAGTCTCAGAACATATTACATATCTTGAAAAGGGTGAAGCTATTCAAAATTGATCTCTTTAGGCTAATGTGGATTGGCATAGCATGTCAGCACAAATCCTATCATTTTGGGAAATCTCTAGATAATAAAATAATTCAGCTGTATGTTCTATGAGATTTACAATGCCATTTTCCCAATCTCTCAGCATTGTCATTCTCCTTTTAAGTTTTTGTCTCCGTATCTCTCACTCTTTAGTCCTCATTTTCCAGCCATTCCTTTCTTCCTTCCTCCCTCTTTGCAGTCGTTTTAGTCTTTTCATCTTTGGAAATGAGATTGGAAAGCAGGAGCAGCCAGAAGAAAATACATGGTTCATTTTCTTCTAAATATACTCAAATTTCTATTTAAAATAATAGCTTCCTTCTATAATTGTTTTAGAAGCAGTAAGCTGACTCACAAACCACAGCTAATAACAAAAGCAACTCAATTTAGTCCTTTCTAGTAACTGCCTAAGGCAGTGGCTAATGGTGAGAGAAAGCCACAAAGAATGTTCCAAAGGGGGGAAAACAGCTACAATTAAATTAAATAGCTTTTGTTAAACCAATGTTTTAAAAGGCACATTCTACAATTATAAGTGGGTCCAAGTTGGCAAGAGTTTCTAAGAGAAGGAATGGGAAGGCCATTCCCCATTCCTATCCTCACACCCTACACAGGAAGGAGAGCTGATTTAAATTGATCAAAGCTAAGAACACTAATGGGGGTCTAGTCACTGGTGATAAAGCTTTCCAAGGAGTTAAGCCTTTCTCAGCATTTGCTTGTAATTTTGTCAATGGCATCTAGCACACATAAGAAACTGATAACCCCAAGAAAGAGAACTGGGTTTCCTTGGGAGAACTGGAGCTCTTTACATTTTAAGATATTTGGGATGGCGGATATATTTTGAATTTTGTAACGTGTAAATGTATAACCAGTATGCTTTTAGATGTACACATATGTCTACAAATTCTTTGCTACTCCTTTCCTTAAGAGGTCATCCTTAATTCACCTCTCCTTGAGTGTGGGCTAGACTTAGTGATTTGCCTTTATCAATTAAAATATGACAGAAGAATGGCATGTCACATTTACTGTTAGGTTATAAAAAGCCCACCACTTCTGTCTTGGGCACTTTTTTCTTTCTAGAAGCACTCCCTGTAGAAGCAGCCAGATGCTATGTTGTGACAGTAGAACGACAGAGGGGCCCACATGGAGTCAACTGAAGCCTCTGCTCAACAGCCCAGAGGAAAGAGCTTGGAAGCAGCTACTTCAGTCCCTTCTGATAAGCCCAGCTCTGCTCAACAACTTGACTGCAACCTACTAAAGAATGCTGAGTGAGAACCAAAATTGAGAAATTTTGAGAAAATACATGTGTGTTATTTAAGCTGCTAAGTCTTGGAGCAATTTGTTATGCAGCAGTAGATGACTAATACAATTATCAGTCTAAAAAAGTAAGCTAATCAATAATTAGTTAAATTTTTTAGAAGAAATGGGAAGTCATAGTGCATTTACCTGTCTGTTCTCTTTGGTGTAACTTGCTTCTACTGTGCTTGAGTGGTAGCAAAGGTTGGAACTGCTTCCAAAGGAAAGATGATGGGACCATTTCTTTTATACTCTCTCCCAGTATTTGAGGAATACACTGCTCTGAGTTTGATTTTCCTGGCCCAGCCAAGTTACTTTTGCATTTGGCATCCCATGTCTTCCCTTTGGCTATGCTTACTTGCACAGGAGGTTACTCAGCAAAAGGATGTCTTTTCTGCATCTAAAAAAGACCTGATGATATTGCACTGGGTTTTTCCCACTCCTTGAATTTGAAAATGTATTTTTTTACTACTGTTTGTTATCTCTTATTCTTCCCAATGCTCTTCTCACTGATATTTGACCCCAATTAGGGAAGGGAGTAGACCAAACAGATCTTTAGGTCAAAGTGGAAGTTGCAGTCATCACAATATACCACTCAGGTCTCCTGCTGCAGTGGGCCCCAGTGGCTGTGTTCTGAGTCCATCGCTGAGCCCACACTTCTCCAGGCCACTCTCAGGGGGAGGCAGAGAGAGCAGGGTAGGGGTGCCAGGGCAGGCTCGTTCCTGTAAAATGGGGGATCATTCTGGCAGGGGACTCCTTAGCCAAGTAACTTTGGCTCAAGAACTTCCCATCAGCCTTCTCAAAATATTCTTAAAACTGTACCTAAGTTGACACTCCACCTGTCTGACCCTCCCTCCTTCTTTCTTCTTTACAGGGCTGACACCTGAGGCTCTCTGCACATCCTCTAGTTCCCTCCTATTTCTTCCCCCTTACACAGGCTTTTCCCAGTAAACATCTTGTACATCTAATCTTGGGGTCTGCTCCTCAGAGGACCCAACCAACTCATCCTCCTTCCATTCTAAGGCATTCATGGTGGCTGAGTTTAAGTAAAGGGTCTATCCACTGGGCCAAACCCTATATCACTAGAATTCTGTATCATGGTTTGGGAGAAGAACCTACATATTGATTAAGTGTTAATTTGTCTTATTTTGTTATCTCTGTATATATCTCAATCATGGTTCTCACAGAAAAGGTCATGGACCAAAGACAGGATGCACGTGGATGGCTGGACTCCTACGCATTCTCTTTTTTCTCCTAGTAACAGACCATCACATGTGAGGACCAAAAACACAATTATATTTTTCATGTTTGCCTTGCAGATCTATTAGCCAATGTGTTATAGAAGAGGAGAAATACCTTTCCCTCTACCCATCCTACGTTCATGGTTGAAGCCCCTATAATAAAAGACATTAACAAGAGAAAACCACACAAAATTTTTAAATGCAAGTTTTATGTGACATGGGAGCCTTCATAAAGAAATAAAGATGTGAAGAAAAGATAAATTTATGTATTTTTAATGCTAGGTTTGATGAAATGGATAGTTGTGGGAAAGTATGATTGGATACAAAATTATTATCTAATGGTAATAAACTGGGGAGAAATTAGCAAGGCCTGTTTGTTCATATTCTTCTCTGTGGTCCTGTGTTTTCAGAGATAATGAGGCTCCTTTTCTCTGGGTAGAGGAAAGCCACCTCTTGGATGAGGGTCTTAAGACCGTTTTCACAGAAAGGTCAGAAAATTCTTCCTATGTTTTAGGACGTACTTCAGGGTAAAAGAGCAGGGGGAAGGTGAGGGTGACCTTCTTGCTTCTGCTATTTTCTCAAATGTCTTGTTTTGGGGTAGCATGTTTAGAATCCCATTGTTGCGTAACATGAAATCATTACTGTAAGGAAACTTCCATTGGGCATCCTTGGGCAGCTGGGACACAAGGGACACTTCAGCCATTTATCCCTCCTCTCTCCTCCTGTCTCTAGTGACAATATGATAGCTATAGTTCAAGAGGTCTTCATGTGAACCTGCTGTGATTTTAAGAATAGAACTCACTCTTGAAATACGGTGGAGACTTCCTTTGTGTGATAGTAAACAAATTTCTATCTTATTAAAATACAATTATTTAAGGTCATTGGTAGGTCAATAGGATCTAATCCAAACTGGTAGACAGACCTATTTATTAATCTCTGACCAATTACTACCTCTGCCTGCTAACTCATTAATAGCACCCTATTGACTCCAATGGCTGGTGTAGTTAATTTCAAAATAACTTACATTTTACTTTAAGTAAAACCAACATAGAAAAATTTGACATTTGAGCAGCCATTTTAGGGTGGTTAGTCACATTATAAAAGATTTTTATATCCCAAAGGTATTTACTTTAGTATTTTATGAAGTAAGTTCTACTGCATTTTAAAATATGCTCATATATCATTAAATTCATGACAGACACTATTGTTGGGGAAAGGGAGAGGAGGCCTAGCAGAGGAACTTATAACTAAATTCTGTAAGGTTTTTCCCATTGAAGAGGAATGAGAAAGGAAGATAAAGGCTCTGCTAATGACAAGCCTAGTGTAAGGCTGTTACCGCCTCAATGCGAGCTCTATCCATTCTTCACCCTAGCCTGCATTCGTTTGTTAGATATCCACTGACTACATTATTTACAAACCTGTGACAGAGTCTGCTAGTTGCCTATCCAAATTTCCTCTGCTTTCTCCCATTTGTCCATAGTGATAGACTTAAAGCTCACTTTCAGCAATCCAGATAGAAACTACATTTTCCAGCCTTTCTTGCAGCTAGGTTGGGCTTGCAGTTGATTTATCAGCTTCATTTGTTTAGAAGAAAATAGGTTTTGCTAATTTTTACTCCTTTTCTCTGTAAACTAAAAAAGGAAAGTGCCCAACACGTTTCACATCAACTGTGAAGAGGACAAAAGGGAAGGGACGTGGATCCTTCAATGCCTTAGAGCACAGCTGCCCAGCAACCCAGATTGTTCATCTCACCTCCTTAGAGAAAAACAAATTTCTGTCTTCTTTAAGCTACTGTACTCTGAAGCCTCCTTAACAATTTCAAAAGGATGGCAGATATATATATATATGCTAAATGTGTATATATTTGCATTTGTTTAGGTGTTTGTAATTTCTCTAAATAATGCTTTGTAGGTTTCAGTGCAGAGAATATTTTTCTTAGGTTTTTCCTAAATATCATTTTTAAATTTCCCACTTTTTATTGCTTATTGCAGCATATAGAAATATTTTTGATTTTTGTATGTGAAACTTGCATCTAGCTGGTTTGCAAAATTCACTTACTAATTCTAATAGCTTACCTCTGTAGTCTTCAGATTTTTTACATACACTATCATTTTGCCCTGAATCATGACACCTCACTTTCTTCCTTTCCACCCCTTGCATATGCTGTTTATTTGTCTTGTCTTATTGCAATTATTAAGACCTCCTGTTCCATATGAATAGAATTGGAGTCCTTCTGATAAAGCAATGTGCATATGAAACACCTGAAAATCTTCTTAAAACTCAAATTCTGATTAAGCCACTCTGGAGCAGGACCTGAAATTCTGCATTTCTAATAAGCTGCCAGATCATGCAGATGTTATCAATCTACAAACTTTTTTTTAAGTACAAGGGGTACCATGAATATCTTTGTCTGCTTCTCAATACCAGGGATAGAGCATTCGACATTTCAGCTTTAAGTATGATGTGCACTAGAGGCTTTTTGTTTGCAGATATCACGTATCAGAGTAAGAAATTTCTCTTTTTGTTTCTAGTTCTTTGTTAAAATTATTGAATGTTGATTTTTATCAAATTATTTTGCTAATTTTAATGACATTATCATATAATTTTTCTGCAGTATTCTGTTAATGTGGTGTATCACATGGATTGATTTTCAAACTTTAATCAATCTTGCATTCCTGAAATCAGTTCAACTATGACATGATATACTATTCTGTTTACGTGTTGTTGAATTCAATTTGCTAATATGTTATTTAGGACTTTCATGCCTATATTCATAAGTGAAATTGGAATGTAATTTTCATTTCTTTTAATATCCCTTTCAGGTTATGGTATTATGATCACTTTGACCTCATAATTTAATTTGGGAAATGGTCCATTTAGTTTTATATTCTGGAAGAATTTATGTAAGAATGGTTTATTTTTTCCTTAACTGTTTGAAAGAATTTACCGGTGAAATCATCTAGGCTTAGAATTTTCTTTCTATAAAGGTTTTTAATTAGAAATTCAATTAGATAAAATGTTTTAATTTGTTTTCTTTCTTCTTGTATCAATATTGGTAAACTTTGTTTTGCTAGGAATTTTTCCTTTAATTAAATTTTCAAATTTATTGGCACAAAGTTTTTCATAATATTTTCTTATGATCTGAAGAATCTGTGGTGATTCTTTTTTTTCATTCCTGAGATTGGGAATTTGTACCTTCTTTTGTTCTTGATAAATCCTGGCAGATATTTACCAATTTCACTATCCTTTTAAAGTAACTACCATTATTTGATCCAGCAATCCCATTACTGGGCATCTACCCAAAGGAAAAAAAGACATTCTATAAAAAAAAATCACACTCGAATGTTTATAGCAGTACAATTCACAATTGCAAAGATATGGAAACAACTGAAGTGCCCATCAATACATGAGTGGATTAATAAAATGTGGTATATGTATACCATGGACTTCTACTCAGCCACAAAAAAACAATGGAGATCTAGCACCTCTTGTATTATCCTGGATAGAGCTGAAGCCCATTCTACTAAGTGAAGTATCACAAAAATGGAAAAACAAGCACCACATGTACTCACCATCAAATTGGTATTAACTGATCAACATTTATGTGCACATACAGTAGTAACATTCATTGGGTGTTGGGCAGGTGGGAGAGGGGAGTAGGGATGGGTATATTCACACCTAATGGGTGCGATGTGCACCATCTAGGGGATGGACATGCTTGAAGTTCGACTCGGATAGGGCAAAGGCAATATATGTAACCTAAACATTTGTACCCCTGTAATATGCTGAAATAAAAAAAAAAAAACATATTAGGCACCAGGATCTTACACTGTGTGTGTACCCTATGATAAACCTACATGGAAACTCAGAGAAGTTCAAATATTTTCCAAGGTCACACCACTTGGACATTAGTCCAAGGTATGCACTCTTCACCATACAAAAGCAATAAAATAAAAAAATAAAGTAACCGATTTGTGGTGTGCTTCATTCTCTCCATTCGTTTTCTATTTTATTAATTTATGGATTGTCTTTATTTCCTTTTTTCTATTTTTTGGAGATTCTTTTGCAGTCTTTTTTCTAACTTTTTGAGATGGTATTTAGAGGATTGAATTTTCACCCTTTCTACTCTTCAAATATAATGCATTTCAAGTTACAGATTTCCTCTCACTACTGAGTCAGCTGTATCTTACAAATTTTGATATGTCTATTTTTATTATTATACATTAAAAGTATTTTCTATCTACTGAGAATTTTCCTTTGATACTTTGGCCAATTACTACTTCTAATTTTCCCAACCTTAAACATTTGGGGATCTTTAGTTTAACTTTTTGCTATTACTTTCTACATAGTTCTTCTATGATCAGAGAACCCTCTAAATAACTTTCCTTCTTTCAAAGTTTTGGGCATTGGTTTTATGCCCAGCATACGATTTGTTTAGACAAATGATTCACAGGCATATTTATTTCCCTCCTAACCCCACATTTTATGTTATTGTTACGATGCTTTTTAAATTCTGTATGTATTTTAGGTCTCATAAAAACACTGTTGTGGTTTTCTGATTAGTTGATATTTATTTATTTTTACCCAATATTTACCTTTCCCTGTTTCTTCATTAATTCCTGTAATTTTGTGTCTCTGTCTAGAATAACTTTTCTTCTTCCTGAAAAACAATTTTTTTTTTTTAAATTCAGATCTTCTAGAATTAAATTATGTCAGTGTGTGTTTGTCTGGAGATGTCTATATTTTACTGGTGATACTGAAAGAGCACTTTCAAGGGTATGATATTTTGGGTTATTACCTATTTTTTTAAGCTGCTTAAAATTTTCATTCTATTGCCAATGGCATCCACTGTTTTTTATGGGAAATTGGCTGTATTTCTTGTTATTGCTTCCTTGAAGATAATATATTTTATGCTTCTTTGGTTTCCTTTAGCTTTCTGTAGTTTCTTTCTTTTTCAGAAATTTTATGATGATGTACCCAGAGGTGTTTGCGTTTATCCCATTTAAGGTTCATGTTTTTCCTTGAATTTTCTAGTTGATGTCTTTTTTAAGTTTTAGAAATAAATCTTTTGTCTCTTTATGTTTTCTCTTTCCTGCCTTTCTGAAACTTAAGTTGCACATACATTAG
Organism: Varecia variegata; assembly: GCA_028533085.1. Classification (NCBI taxonomy): domain Eukaryota; kingdom Metazoa; phylum Chordata; class Mammalia; order Primates; family Lemuridae; genus Varecia; species Varecia variegata. The sequence goes on from CM052438.1 coordinate 78,555,501, forward strand.
ATTATTTCACATTTTCAATATGTCTCTTATGCCTTTTATAAATTTTTGATCCTTTTCGATATTCATGTTTGACCCTGAATATTTTCTACTATCATATCTTCAAGCATACAAAATCATTTTCCTGCTGTGTTCAGTCTGCAGTCAAACCCATATACTAGTTTTTAATTTTTATTATGGTATTTTGTGATTATCTAATTTTTATTTAATTCTTTTTTACAAATTTCAGTTTTCTGATAAAATATTTGCTTTTGTCATTTATTGTTTTGAACATGATAATCACAGTTATTTTAAAGTTTGTGTCCAATAATGATAATGAGTGGGTCATCTGGAAATTTGGATCAGTTTTTTTTTTTTTTTTCATTCTCTTTGGTATGCCATAACTTTTTTTTTCCTGAAGGACAAATATTGTACAAGAAAAAGTGAGGAGGCTCCGGAGGATATGTTTACCTTATCTTCTTGTAGGTAGCCCGAGTTGGGACAAATCACCTTAATCTAATCAAGGAATGAACCACCTGAATTGAAGTTGTATAGGTCTCTTCCACCTCTGCTTCACTCTGTTCTCAGGCTTGGCTCTTCTGGGTGCTACATGATTTCTAGGATCCTTCTTTGCCAAGTCCTGAACTCTAGTTAATATTAATACACCCTCAACACTGGAAGATTGCTGAAAACCTAACTCATTTTCAGTGACTTTTGCTCGATTTCATTGCCTATCAATTTGCACAATATAACATTTGTCAAATGCCTACAGGGGAAATGAAAGTATCTTGGACTCCTTTCTCTGTGCATTTTTTCTCTCAGGGATCTCTCCTTTATGTCTAGACCTAGCATTTAAAAAATCAATTGTCAAATATTGATAATATTTAGAAATTCAGACTTTATATTAGAAAATAAAAAGGAGAGAGCTTTTAATTGCTTAATTAACCAGTAGTACTTAAAAGTACTTTAGCTTATGTTTCTTCTCTCTTGGAGATCTATTTAAATATTATAAAAAATTATAGCTTTATTAATAAACAAATAGAGTCTAAGTAATACCCAACACTAGACTTAATTAAATCTAGGACATACCTAATTGACCCCACTTCTTCATCTGACATACGTAGAAACCAAATGGTCAGGCTACAACAAAAGTCAAAATGGAAAATAAGCACATTAAGAAAGAGTCACCGTACTCGTTGGCATACACAAAAAAGTTGGCACTGAGATCTTCAAAATGGCTGATTTTGACTCACTGACAGCATTTTTAAAGTTAGTTGTTTTTATTAGTTGAAAAGTAAAGTTGGCATTCTGTTGAGATGAATTTCAGTGAGGTTTATGGTTGTTCTTTCCATTTCTGGGCTCTTGTCCTATGAGATATTATCCATTTCAAAAAGTTGTGCTATTTCAGCAATTTCTTGTTCAACATTGACAGTTGCCATTTCACAAATATTAGAGAGACTGAAAAGACCTATAAGATCATTAAATCTATCCCCCTGGCACTGTAGGCGAAGCAAGTGAAGCAAAACTATTATTTTTTGTGGGTTATATTTGGTATGGTCGTTTCTAGTAAAAATAATATTGAGTGAAATGGGTGAGGGTGCCTAGATAAGTAAAAAGTTTCTGGCAGGAAGTTTTATTGTTGCTTTTCTTCCTTATCATTTTGAATATCATTAATCACCAGGTGCCTATTTTATATCCCAGATGCATATTTTAAAGCAAATTCTGAGGTTTAATTTATATTTTTCATTTAAAGCCTACATTCTGGTTAATTTCTGCATTGACCCAATAAGCTGGGACTGAGTGGAATCTTGCATCTAATAGTCTTGGAAATCGTTACATCAATGTGTAAAGCAATGAGAAATATATAGATTGCATTATCTTTCATGCAAAAATAAGAATAATTTCACAGACTTTGCATTTTTCTAAAGTTTAAAGGTGGCAAAAGTGTTCTGGTTTACATTAAACAGCTGAATATTATTACATTTTGTTGAATTCATTCTTTCACTTTAATGTTCCACATGATAATACACTAAGGAAGTATCCATGTACAGTTATTCAAACATCAGGGGCATATTTATTACATTTAATTAAAATTAAAATTTAGAGATTTAAGCATTTTACAAATATCTACTTTTCATAGATATCAATGAACCCATCCCTTGGGCACAGAAAAGTAGCCAAATTATTGAATATTGTATTTAAACACAAGAAGACTTTCTTTATAATCATATAACCACAAAAATGCTTTCTTGTTATTAAATACTATTTAATTAAATCCACCAAAGGTATTTTTATAGCATAAGCTTTGCATTACAAATCTGGCCATACCTAAAGGAAGAACAGTCCCTTAGGCAATCTCAAAATATCACCTCTTACAAATAAATTACAAGGAGAAAATAGCAAGAAACTAAAGGAGACTATATATCAACAATTACACTGTCATCAATAGCAGTTAGTTCTGAAAGGTTTGGCTTCTAAACTGAAATTGTGGAGCAGGGAGGGAGAGGGAATTTAAAGCTGTTTCTTTGGAATCCTGCTATATCATTTATTTAATTTTTGTTTACATTGTTTGGAAAGCACAAAGGATCAAACATTTAATAAAAATCCTTTAGCAGCCTTCTAAAATGTTACAGAATAAATGATGAATCCCACTGTCTCATGCCTGATGGTGGACACATTCTAAAATGTCTGTGAATTGCTGGTACCGAATAATTCAATATCATATTACAGCACTTCTAAATCACACTCAAAAAACAGGTACTGCAGGCAATCTCAACTCCTAAGGAGACCTTAGGATACCAGTGCAAAGTTCAAAGTCAGGCATAGGGCTGAGGCTGTTCATATTCCAGTCACAAATTTTACTTTGCACTACTTTGAATGTGTAACCCGGTGTTATCTGAATAGTTGGACAGATATTCGTTAGTAAAAGCAAAGTTCTCTCAGCATATGTAACATTTAAAGAATATGCATAAGAAGATTTCCATAAGTACAGAGTCCTTATGTTGTAATTATGTAAATGCACATGTGATATCATGTTCTGTTGACATTAATACTTTATCCCTAGAGATTTTAACAAGATAGAGACATTTTGGCAGGAGACTGGCAAATTAATAAGTGAGCAATAAGGTAAAACCATTAGGTCAAAGGAAGAAACTCTTGAAAAATAAATTTAAAAAAAACCTTTTCCAATTAGGCATTGCACAAATATTTTACCCTCTGCAAGGTGATTAGATTCACCATCTGCAAGGATACTGGATTCCATGCTTCTACTTCCTAGGTCCTGGAGAGCATGGTGTGAGAGACAGTTCCTTCATCTCATGGATCCAGGTGAGCATGGATTTTTTTCATAATGTGAGCATCTTTCTACAGTGAGTGTGATTATACTTTAATACCATAGTACATATTTTTCATATATCATTGCCCCAAATACATAGTATCTCTGTTGATGTAGTGCTTTACCCCCCTGCCTCCCTAAATGTGGTCCGTTTCAGAAGGAAAAACTGGCAGTGCTGGGTTTATCGAGAACTTGCACATTGATTTTCAACTGGGTGCCCCCGTAAAGAATGTCCAAGTGGAAATTTGACCACACGTCAGTCATCTTCACCTCCTTATCCCTCACTGTAATTATATGCTAGAATCTAAAATCTTTAGGAATTCTGTAGATTATCTAATCCTATTCTCTCATTTAAGAAGAAACAAGACCTATGAAGAAGGTTCAACTTGTCCAAGTTATATTAATGTTAGGTCACAGTAAAGCTGCTACTAGACACAGAGTAGCCCGGACTCCTGCCTACATTGTGTGCCCTATGGCGTGTGGTTGTGTGTGAAGGATGGTGCCTTCTCAGGGACTGGCACATCCCCTCCCAGAGCAACTGTCAGAGATCACTCCTGCTGTCCTGGAGGTGATGCACATACTTGACCTACGTGTTGCTGCCCAACTGGCTCCTACGTGGCCATGTTGTAAGAAATTCTAGATTTCCTACTCTGGAAAATGAAGACATAAATTTGAAAATGAAAACATAAAAATGAGATATAAATTAAACATAATGGCAGAAATATATGATTGAAGTGGTTTTATAAATTGAGGAGACTGCAATTTTGTTAAAATGCTAAATTAGAAAACAAGAATCTAGTTTTGGGCTTCCTTCTAACTACCTTTAAAAGTTTTGGTGAATTTCCTAAGCTCTCTGTTTCTCATTCATATTATCTGTAATTTAAGAGGATTGTACTAAATGATTCTTAAGGTCCCTCCCAGCTAGAAATTTCTGTGATTCTTTACCATGCAAAGTAAAGTGGAGAACTGAGATAACCACATGGCAGTATCAAAAGGTAAACAAGGCTCAATATTTTGCTTTACTTGTCAGGCTATTTCAGATAAAAGTTATTTTTAACCCTAGATGGCCAGTAAAATTGCTTCTGTTTTTACTTTGTTTTGTGTGCTGATGAATGCAGCCAGAACTCCACGCTTCACTCACATATACTGAATCTAGTGGACCATGTTAAACAGCATGTTAGGTTGAGCCATATGAAATTGGCATGCACTGTACTTATATTAAAATGGATTCACATTCCCTGTGGCAGAATCAGATCGACAGTGCACACAAATATAAATAAATGGAAAACTTCAAGGCTTGTTTACATAGCTACATTCTAGTTTATATGTGAAGATTTTGCAATTAGGAAAACTTTGCTTGTCAAAACTGGTCATTTAAAATTTGTTCTCACTTCCTTTTCCCTGTGATTTTTTTTAACAATGATTTTTAATCACCTCCTTCACCAAAAATAAGTGTAAGTGTCACTTCATTTTCTCTTCTACATCCCCAGCTTTTCCTGGCAGGTTTTTTCTCGTGTGTAGCATTAAATAGCTCTGCTCTGGTTCCCCTATATTAACCCTGGGGCTGAATTTTGCCTTTATACGCACATACCACCACATTAGTAGTACAGTAAACTTCTAGATGAGTCCTTTAAAGGATATTTGAGCCTATCACTAGGACAATGCATGCATCTAAACAATAATTTGCTCACCATTTTCCACATTTCAAAAATTTTGTTTTTAAAACCTCTACTATGAAATCCCCTATTTCCCAATGAGACTAAAATGGAAATAGTTTCCCAATTAAATGTTTCCCTTTACTGCCTCCCCCATCCCCAAGCTTATGCTCTTGTTTTCTGTTTAGTTCAGCCGTGAACACTATATTCAAAATAGGAATCAAGCTAATGCCCTACAAAGGTGTAGTATCACTTTCTCCTCTCGTCTCTTTTCCCTTTGATGAGATAACCTAGTAAATCCAGGTTGCTTTTTCTAATGCAGTTGTGCTCTATGCTGATGGTTTTGCAGATTTTCCCACAATATCCTCCAAATCCTTTTCTGGGTGTATGTTCTGCATAATTGGCTCCTTGATCCTGTACTTATTAGTTTGTATCTTTATACCTGAACTGCATTTGGCATCCTCTGCCTTAATCACCTGCAATTCAAATCCTTCTCAATCTGATAATATTGTACCTTATTATTCGCTAAGACTTCAATTTTAGTATCACCAGCAAATTCAATGATCTTTTCTCCTCTGCACGTGTCCCAAAATATGTAGGTCTTATTCCCAGAGCTCTGGAAAGCATTCGATTTCTTACCCCCTTCGAAGCTGAGCTTGCCATCTATGACTGCTTTTTGTCTACTACACTTAAATTAGTTTTCTGCTCCAATATGCTGTTTTACCTCCCATTCCCTGAGTCTGCTTTAGACATAAATCTTTGATGTGAAACCTTGTCAAATGCTTTTTGAAAACATTTTTATGTTATCTATTGAGGCGAGGCAGTGGTGCCATCCAAGAGCTCTGGAAGATTAGCAAAATGTGGTCTCCCATGCATGAGTCCTTCTTGGCTATCACCAAGCAATCTTGCTAGGATTTCCTATCAACATTCAGAGAAAGTCAAGCAGTCTCTTAAGGTAGACATTGGACAGACAAAAGAAAGAATAAACACTTCCAGTTTCTGCCTAAACAATTAGGGACAGAGAAATAGAGCCAAATTTTTCTATGCCTTGTCTGGAGAGGACAATATGGTAATGAGATGGGGTTTGTCACACAAGGCTCAGCTTTGGGCAGAGTACAGTTGTGTGCAACCTAGGAGTTCATGTACACCCTTGGCATGGCATGGCCATACTGGGGCTACAGTGACTGATCAAAGCTGATTAGACTTTATTAAACATTTACAATATGCCACACTCTGCTTTAAACCATTTACAGTCCTTTAACCCATTTACAGTCCTTTAACCTAAGTACATTATTTTGAAATAAATATAGACTTACAGAAAAGTTGTAAAAATCATACAGAGAATTCCCATCCATTTTTCACCTTGTTCCCCCCAATGTTAGCATCTTGCATAATCATAGTAGGATTATCAAAACTTGGAAATTAACATGGATATAATGCTATTAGCTAAACTACAGACAGGTAATATTTTTATAAGTTTTTCCCTTAATGTTCTTTTTTATGCACTAAGTTGTTGTGTCTCCTTAATCGTCTCCAGTCTGTGACAACACCTTGTCTCTCCTTGTCTGGTCTGTGACAGTCTTGTTGTTTCTCATAACTTGACACTTTTCAAGAGTGCCAGTTAGATATTTTGTAGACTGCCATCCAATTGTTTTTGTTTTTGTTTTCCTCCTGGTGTTATCTCCCAATTACCTTAAGACATTATGCATTTTTTGGCAGTAATATCACAGAAATGATGTACTTTTCTCAGTGAAGGGCATATCAAGGGGTGATGTTAACCTTGATCATTTGGCAAGACAGTGTCCTCCAGGTTTTGACACTAAAGTTACTATTTTTCCTTTTGTAATTAATAAATTCTTAGGGGAGATACTTTGAAACTATGCAAATACTGTGTGTTTCTCCTCAAACTTCTGTGCACTAATTTTAGCATCCATTGGTTAGCTTGCCCACGATTATTACTGTAGTGGTTGCCTATTAGTGATTTTCAACTTCCTTCATTTCTTTCACATTCATTAATTGGACTTTTTCTGTAAAGAAGAGATTTCCTTTCTCCTCTCTTTCTCTTTCTTTCTTCCTCTCTTTCTTCCTCTCTTTCTTTCTTTCTTTCTTTCTTCTTTGTCTTTCTTTCTTTCCCACTTTCATTCCTTTTTAAAAGAAAATGTTTTCACCTTAATATAATATAATATAATATAATGCTGTTGTCTTTTTTTTTTAAAAAAAAAGAGAGGATCTTTCACATATTAATAATTTTGTGTGAGAACATTGGCAATGTCTATGTGATAAAAATATATCTAGGAAAATGCTTAAATAGGTATGGGTAAACAGGTGCTCCACACGCGTAGTTTGTTTGATGGGTACAATGGCTTACCAGGACTACCCCAATGACAAGCAGATGTACCTCACTGGATTAAAAATAAAAGAGTCCCATCACTCCTTTATCTTATCTGATGAAATATAAGATCAGAGGGAGGTAAAAACAGAGACATATAGAGTCAGTATCAGAAATGATTGAGTAGTTGATAATTCTAATAATTCAGGAACAGGGCAGGTAGCAGGGTGTGATATTTGAAGGGCACACAAAGATGCCTACAAGCTGTATATGGAGGAAGTCACATCTGGGAAGTGGGAACACACTGGCATATAGCAGAGGAAATTGAAAGTGATAGGAAGGATGATGAAATAACCCTGCCACATGTGCCTTGCTCACCCAAGGCTGTTATTAATAAGTTGCTGACACATAGTCACAGAACTTATTGCTGATGCACCAGACCTTGATAATCAACAAAACTGAATCCCAGGAGGGTAGGACTGAGGATACTGCTATAACTCCTGTCCCTGTCATACTCAGCTCAGAACTAGCACAGGCCTGGGCCTACAGGTATATCTGTCACCATACCCGATTGCAGGAAGGAGAAGACAAAAGCAGGAGAAATGAAGCAGGTGGCAATAATGCCTTTATCAAGCAGAGAATCAAAGTTTTATAGCAATACTTTTAACACCATCTATCCATCCATCATTCCATCTGTCCCTTTATTTCTTTAACAAATATTTATAAAGTATATACTATGTTTCAAAGATTGTGCTAAACTCTGAGAGCTCACTGGTAAATAAGACATGATCCCTGCTCTCAAGAGGTATTTATAATCTTCAACCTCTTTCTAAGCCCTTTTTTGAAAATTGCTGCCTTCAAATCATTCATTCAATTCAAAAAATATGTAATGAAGATCTACAATGATTCCTGCACTATGATATGTCACAAAGATATAAAAATAAAAGTGTCTGGACTTGTTTTAAAGGCAGAACACAGGTGGACCTGTTAAATAAACACAGCTGTGATGCAACATGATAAATACAATGATAGAGATGTGCACAAGATCTGTGGCAACAAGTGGAAGAGCCGCCTAACTTAGACCAGGAGCATCAAAGGTGTTTTAACAGCAAAAGCACTGGCCTGAGTCCTAGAAGCACAGGGAGGGTTTTCAAGATAGGCAGGTGTAGAAAGGATGACAAAAGAACACTCAAGTCTGGATACGAGAGACAGAAAATTGCATTTGTGATAGAATTGCAAGTCACAGAGTGAGCCCAAGAAGGAAGGAAGAACACGTGAGAGTAGAGAATAAGGCAGGGGCCAATAATGAAGCACCTTGGAAAACCCTCTACAAAGATTAAATTCTGTCTGGAAGGGCACAAGAAGCTATTGAAGAAAAAAGAAAAAAAAAAAAGGTGCTCAGTTAGGTTTAGATTTGGGGCATTCATTTTGGAGTCATTGTAAAGTACATGGGACATAAAACAATAGACAAGGTGACAATAAAGAACACCATTAAAATAAATCGGCCAAGAAATGATCGATCAATGAACAAGGAGTGGAGGTGGCAGCTATGATGTTAGAAAGAATGGGATGGGTCCTATAATTATTGGGTGGTCATGATACGATAATTGACTGAATGTGAGACTAGGGACACTTTATGACTAGTAGAATGGGATGCTATCCTCAGAAAGAAGGAAAACTAGGGGTGCAACAGAGAGAAGTGAGAAATCAATTTGCACATGTCATATTAAAGATACCCATAAGAATTATCAAGCAATGTCCAGATAGAAGTCATGATTCTGGGGCTCAGGAGAAATCTGAACCTGATGTGGTGATTTTGGAATCATTTATTCAACAAATAGTCATTTGTGATTTATTATATGTCAGGCTAAGTGTTAAAAATGCCACTAAATGATACTGACCAAGTCCTCGCTCTTAAGGAACTTGTAGGCATGAAATATAGATGATAGCAAAGCCAGGGAAAAACAATGGAGGAAAACCTCTGTGGGATAGTATAAAGTTTTTTTCCTCAACTCTTTTTTCTTTGATTTTATGAGTCAGTTTTTCTCAAACTTGAATGTGCATATGGATCACCTGGGGACCTTAAGCAGAAGACTCTGATGCCATAGTTGGTCTCCAGAGGGCCTGGGGTTCTGTGTTTCTCACAGACCTGCACCTGATGAAGACAATGAGGCTACCGTTCTGTGGACCATACTTTGAAGAGTATGGCTGTCACCCTCAGGCCAGAGAATGTGTCAGAGAAACCAAGTAAGGCATGGCCTGACCCTGGGACAGGAGGAGGGAACGGAGGCCGGAAAGGGAGAGCCAATTCTCCATTAAAGACGACTTGTGAGTTCTCCCCCACTCACCATAAGTTACTCAAGTAACTTTCATGAACCTGCTCAAATCCGAGCTCTGATAATGAGTGGAATGAATTCCATTAACATACTTTCTTGGGTGATTTAAAAAAAAAAAAAATTTAAAAATAGGATCCTAAGAAACGGGTCTGTGAAATGGAGCCTGAGCTTTCAGTTCAAACCCCAGGTCTGCCACTTAGCTGTGTTACTCGGATGATATTTACTTTCTCTTTCTGGAACCCAGTTTCCTATTCTACCAAAACCCAGATAGTTCTTGCTATGGTCTGAATGTTTGCATCCCCCCAAAATTCTTATGTTGAAACCCAATCACCAGTGTGATGGTATTAGGGAGTGGTGCCTTTGGGAGGTGACTACCTCATGGAGGCAGAGCCCTCATGAAAGGGATTGGTGTCCTTGCAACAGAGGCCCAAGGGAGCTCTGTCACCCTTTCTGCCATGTGAGGACACCATGAGAAGGCACCATCCCATAAAATAGTAAGTGAGCCCTCCCCAGCCACCAATCTGCCAGTACCTTGATCTTGGACTTCCCAGCCTCCAAAACTGTGAGAAATAAATTTTTGCTGTTTATAAGCTGGCCCGGTTATGGTATTTTGTTATAGCAGCCCAAATGGATTGAGACAGTGCTTCCTTCCTCACAGGTGGCTGCAAAGATCACGTGGAATAAGGAATGCTAAGATACCTACTGCAGGATTTGGTAAAGGGCATTTTCTATTTCCCTTATGTTGTTCATTCTGTCCTTTCTTCAGGAGGAAAAAGGCTTTTCTCCATGAGAGAAAGATGATTCCCTGACGCTCTGGGCACCTAGAAGTCATGTGCTCACTAGGGGACAGGGAGTTTCCCAAAGTATGATTTTCAGACCAGGAGCGTTGGCATCACTGTGAGTGTGTTAGGAATATGATTCCATGGGTGCTATCCCCAATGATGACTCTCTGGGGATAGGCCTCCTCCATGTGACTGTTATGTACGTCAAAGTCCAAGAGCCATTTCTCCACATGATCTCAGCCCCAACCTAGCTTACCTTGCTCCAGGATTTGTAGATTATGGGAGCCCCAGGTGCATGGGCCTCTGCCCAGCCAGGTGACCATCTACGACCAAAACAGGCCTAGGAAAGAAACCACACGACTTCCTCCCCAGCCCTCAAGGCCATGACAAAGGGCTGAGGATACCAGAACTTCCCCCAAATTCCCTCACCCAGGTCAATGTTATTAAGTGAAACATTATTTTTAGATGATCTGGTAATCACAGTTTTACACACTTATACATAACAAAGATTTCTCTTCATATTTGTGAAATTTAATCATAGAGGTCTCAGAGTGGAAAGGTCACACACCTAGGTGGCTGACCTAGGATTCAAAGCTCTGATTCCAATCCCTTTTGTTGCTACTTAGAAGAGATTCATAACAATAGCTTGAAGATTTGATTTCTTCCTCTTTTTTTTTTCCCCCTAAAAACATCCCTTATCAAATCAATACATTTTGTGAACCAGACTACATCTGGTGTTTGTTTTGAGAGCCTGCACAATTTGGGCTGTGTCTTCAGAAAAATCTCTTAGCTCTATGAAAATTACCCTGAGCACATTGCCTTTTTCCTCTCAATTAGCAAAAGGCCTACTCATGGCTCAGTCACCATAAAAAAAAATAAAATAAAATAACAATATATGTCAGAAAATGAAAAGTTATTGTTCTCCATAGCCATTGTAGTAGAGCATAATGACATACAGGACAATGGAGAATTCTGCAGAAAGTCCTACTGAATTTAGCATAGAGACAGGCCTGAACCACTAGTCAGTATTAAAACCATATTCCTAGACTACCTTTAAAATGTACTTTGCTCCCACAGCTGTGACGATCAAAATTCTGTTTCAACCAATCCACCAAAAATACTAACACAGTGTAGGGAAAATATATAACAAAATTATCAATGGCTTTCCCCACGTAAGACTAAACTCAATTCTAAACAGTTTTAAGGCAATGGAAAGGGGTAAGAAAACTTCCTCAGAGACCTGTGGAAGCTTGTGAGATTCCTTGTGACTGAGGGACTGCTTGCTTTGAGGACTAAGGAATCCTCATGTCTGCAAGCCTCTCTCTGGGAACAGGGAATGTCTGGCTCATTTAGGATATTTGGTAAAACAGAGCACTGATATTTTTCAAAACTTTATATCATAGATATTGAATATTGCATGCATGAAATTATATATCACATTATTATTATGTTCCTAGAAGATACGTGACAATCTTTACATAAGAAAATAACTTTAATGCTTCAAATTTAAAAATGTAATTGTGTTTTATTAATCAATTTATGTACAATCTTGATAATTAAAACAACTAACATTATATAGTGCTTCCACTTTTCCAATATTTTTATATACATATTTCATTTTGAATCTCATAAGTAAATTGCTTTAGATTATCATATTATCTCCACTTATATATAAGTAAAATGAAGCAGAAAGGGATTAGGTGAATTTCCCAAGTTTAGCAAACAAGCTGGTATTCCAGGACTATGACACAGGTTACCTGATTCCAGTTTTCAATATCATTATCCAAACAAAGTAACAAACTAAATGAAGATTTTTACCGTACATACCAGTCAGAATTATTCCCAATTTTAACTTTGATAGTTCTAGGTAATCTTTAATTCTCAAAGCCAATTATATACTATACTGGTGGTGTAAAAATCAAATTCAGAAATTCAGATAAAAAATACACATACAAAAAAAATAAATAAAAGAATAATCTTAAGAATGTTCTGCCTGGATATGATACTTGAACTGAAGGGTAAGAACTAAAACTGAGAAATCACCATCCCCAGTACCATGTGTTCATTCAATTCAACTCAAACTACAAATAGAATATGTCAACTACTGCTAAGTACAGAAAATGAAGTCATTTTAGACTACAAGAAACTCATACTATTAAATGAATATTAGATAACAATGAAAGTATGGAATTATATATTTTAAACAAGCTATAATCAATATTGCATGGTGACAATTTGTTTTTGCAATAATCTGTTCATATTGGTAGTTACTAGATTATCGTTATGTGCTTCTAATACATTGCTCATGTTTTTTAATGGTTCAGTTGAAAAAGACAAGTTATTAATATAGACACTGTCAAATAGAAAAAGTTTATAGCTATGCCAAATAGATGCATTTAATATGAAAGACTTAAATCATTTAAAAAGTATAGTTGAGCAATCTAATTCTTTTGAGAATCAAAATATTAAATATCTAAAATCATCAGGAAAAAATAATAGGCTTCACATGGCATTCTCTCATGCCTAATACTCCGTTGTGCTTTTTAAGGAAAATTACAGCTGCCAGAGTTAATTTAATTTACTGTAATTTAATTGTTGAATTTGTATTTTGTACACATCATTGGAGGCCCTAAAGCAATGATATGTTTTTCTTTTAAATAAATAATTCTCTTTCACAGTTTAAAGAAACAATTGGCTTAGAAGACTGTAGTGAACTATACAGAGCTAGCAAAATATGCGAAGTACCACCCAGAATGATTGCCCTGACACCAATCCATCAATGAAAGCATTAAAAAAATTAAGGAGTCAATTTCTCTCCTTTTATAAAATGTAATTTAGTCTTAAATTCCCAGCAAATACAAATGCCACAGTTGCAGAGCTTTGAAGAGATGCTGTATCTCCCTCACAACCAACCTTCCCTGGCCCAACTTTCCCCAGCATGCACCCCAAGTCTCACCTTGGTGCCTTCATTCTATGAGTACAAGCACATTGACCTTGTGTAGACCTGTATGTCTCACTTCTAATGTATTCATTTTATAAACTGCCATTAATATCAACAAAAGTACAAGAGTCCCTAATCCCAAATAGGCTAAATGACTCACTTAAGGACACTAAAATTCAGTGGAAAGGAGAATGAAAAATGAAGCAAAATTACTCTATGTCCAGCTTAGGTTAGGAACAGTTGGGTGTTTGACTCTTCTGGATTCATCTGTTTTCAAGTCACAGCTTCTCTCTTCCTGCCTTCTCAGAAGCCCTCATCCTAACAGCACTCCTGCTCTGAACCTCAAGGGTCCATAGTAAAAAGGATGTGCCTGCCCTTGAAAATTCTTGCTCTTCTTTTTTGAAGACAGAAGAATATACCTAAAAGCAAATGATTCAGAAATGAGATGGAGTTACAAGACATACTTAAGTCTTTTTTTTAAAAAATACATATATATTAAGCATGCATTTTTCAAATTTTTACTGTGTTTTGGGAACTATATGCTTATTCAATCATCATCACGCACGAGTAGAAGTAGGTGCCATCATTATTTACGTTTCACTGATGCTGTGTAACTTGCTCAAAGTCATACAGCAAGTAAAGGCACAGTTAGAATTTCTTCCTTGGTCATGATTAGCCCTGAACTGGTTTTCAGTGAGATGTTCAATTGCCGAATCTTGTTCTTTGTGCTGCCTGACCTCTACGTGGATATTTATGGAGACATTTGTGAACATATGTAATTGTCACTAAAAAACTCATGCTGAATTCCACTCTCATGTTTTCTCTCATGACAGTGAAATTGCTTTTGTCTCTTGGCTTCCATATTCAGTCAAATGCTCTGTCTTTCCCGGGAACATAAGGAAATTGTAGCTTCTCTCCTCTGTTTCTGCAGGAGACTTGGTGACAGTTCCTTGGCCTCTCTGGCAAAGACCCACAAAACCATTTTTACTTCTGCCATGCTATTATGCTTGTAGAATAGGATTTCCAGAAGTTCCAGAAACAAGTTTGATTGTCTAGGAGTAGAACAGGCTTGGTCTATTTTACTCCTAAATATCCAAATTTAGTAGTTCTACTGACAATTTCTTTTGGAAGCTAAATAGTGGAGTGAGGTGGGCAGGGAGGCCCCTTCTCACAGACTTTTATCAGTTACTGCCACTGCGGCAGTGGGGGGAGCTGGCACAGACCAACTTGTGAAAGCCAATTCTTAGCATCTCTTCCCAGCCCCACACTGAGTGCTGGCACATTGGTAGCTTGAAGTCAGCCATGGCAAGAGTATTTACACCACAGAAATTGAAAACACTACAAATTGCAGCTTTCCCTCCCCAAAAAAGCTGATCATTAAACATTTGTCAGCATTGCTTAAGTTTCTTTTCAAATTCCTTTTGCATTCCCCAACCTAGAAGAATTTTTTTAAAATACTTTCCTGTAGATAAAGGTGAACATATCTGGATCCATATGTATTCTTCTCAAATCCTCTAGTCATACAGGTGCTCCAATCCTTCTTGGACTATTGGAGACCTTATATCTAGTGGCGTAAATGAGGGAGAGTAAACAGGTTAAACGAAAGTATAGTAGGAAAAAATTGGTGTATACTTCACAAAATATATGCACAGAAATAAGGTAATGCACTTGTATGTGAAACATGTCCCAATCCTTCCCAAGGGGTTCAGTGTTGTCAGAAAGGAGTGGCACTTTCCTGGGTCCAGAAACTCATTAAAGTGGTCTTCTGCATGGCCTCCAGAGACCAGCACCAATGCTTGCTGCTTTGGGATGCTCCCTGCCTTTAATTAAAATCCTAGTGATAAAAAGTCAGGAAGGATTCTACTCCCAGGAATATGAAATAGGTGTATGTTCCCTATTCATCTCACTAAGTACAACTAAAAACTATGGCCGTACCATATTAAATAAACATAGGATTCTGAAAGGTAGAGACAAGCAGACAGACCGGCCAGGGACCTCCAGACATGAGGAATGACACAGTGGCAAGATCCCTAGGTTTTCTCAGACATGAAACTAAAGAAGTCACAATCCAGAAACCCAGGACATGGACAAATGAAGCTCCAACAGGATCCTATTCTATCCAGTCAAAGAACCAGGAAAGGCATCTTCTAGACAGAAAACTTTCAGGCAATCATTATTTTACTCCAGCCAAACATCGCAAAACAGCAAATAACAAAGAAACAAACAACAACTGAGGCCTCAGCACCACCCATGATAGTAAAGACCAAGTGGGGAGCACAGAGGTCTACCCTCATGAGGCTGAAACAAGTGGCCCAACACATCCCCCAGAGCGGTGTCCGAGAAGGCCAAGAGGGGAGCTGGAACTTTGATGCTTGCTAGCTGGTGATGAGCTCCCCTCTTCCTTCCTGGTATCAGTGGAGATGGTGGAGACAACAGGAGGATCCTGAACATCCATGCCCTGCCCCAAAGAGGCCGTCCCCACCATGGTGTCAGTGGAGACCACTCGGGCAGACAGGACTTCCACTCCTGCCCAGCAGTGGCACAGGGCACCCTGCCTCTCAGGTGTAAATAAAGGCCAGTGGGGAACCTGGACTTCTATCTCCACCTGGCGGTAACCAGGTAGCACCCTCCTTCCCCTGCTGGAGTAGTGTCAAGAAGCTAAAAGAGGATATTAAAATAAGCTCCTGAGTCTCACAAGATAATACAAAAATATCCAGGTTTCCAAAGAAAATCACTCATCATACCAAGAACCATGAGGGGCTCAAAATGAATGAAAAACATGATCAAGAGATGCCAACACCAGATTGACAGAGATGTTGGAATAATCTGACAAAATTTTAAAAATGATTCAATGAGCAATTGCAAACACACTTGAAATAAATAAAAAGATAAACACATCCACAATTATAGTTGGAGACTTCAACATTCCTCTCTAAAGAATTGATAGAACACCTAGACAGAAAATCACCAAGGATACAGAAGAACTCAAAAACGCTACCAAGCAACAGGGGCTAATTGACATTTACAAAACAGTCCATCCAGCGACCTCAGAATACATTCTCTTTTCAAGTGCCTGAAGACCATACGCCAGGGTAGACTATATCCTGGGCCACAAAACAAGCCTCGACAGACTTAAAAGAACTGAAATCACAGAGTGTGTTCTGTGACCCAGTGGAATCAAACTAGTAATTGGTAATAGAAAGGTAACAGGAAATTCTCTAAACACTTGGAAACTAAACAACACTGTTCTAAATAATCTGTTGGTCAAAAAAAAACAATTGGTCTCAAAGAAATTTAAAAAAATATATTGAAATGAATTAAACTAAAACCACAATATATCAAAATTGATTCAATGCAATAAAGCAGTGCTGAGAGGAAAATTTATCACACTAAATTTATACATTAAAAAAAGAGGAAAACTCTTAATAATCTGAGGAGCCAAATCAAGAGCCTAGAAAAATGAGAGTAAAAAAAAAACCCGAAGCAAGCAGAAGGAAAGAAATAATAAATATAAAAGCAGAAATCAATGATACTGAAAATCAAAAATAATAGAGAAAATAAGTAAAACAAAAACTAGTTATTTGAAAAGATCAATAAAATAAACAATCTTCTAGCAAAACTAACAAAAGAGAGAAAAAACACAAATTACCAATACCACAAATGAAACAGGGTATATTACTACAGACCCACCAACAGCATGAAGATAAGAAGGAAATTATATAATAACTCTATAAATATAAATCTGAAAACTTAGATGAAATGAACCAGTTCTCAAAAAAAAAAATCTATCATAACTCTCCCAATATGAAACACATAATTTGAATAGATATATAAATAACTATAGAGGAAATTGAATTTATAACTTAAAAGCTCCCCAAAGTGATAACTCTAGGCCCAGATGGTTCCACTGAAGAATTATATTAAATGTTTAATGGAAACTTAACATCAATTCTATACAATGTTTTCCAGAAAATAGAAGAGAAAGGAACACTTTTCAACTTATTTTATGGAGCTAGTGTTACCCTGATACCAAAACCACACAAAGACAGTACAAAAAAAGAAAACCACAGACCAATGTGCCTCATGCATATTGACACAAAAATCTTTAAGAAAACATTAGCCAATAGAATTCATCAATATATAAAAATAATTATACACCATGACCAATCAGGGTTATTCCAAGAATACTAGTTCAATATTTTAAAATTGATCAATATAATCTACCATATTAACAGGCTAAAAAATAAATATAACATGATCATATTAATCAATGCATAAAAAGCATTTGACAAAATTCAATTCCCTAACATGATAAAAATAAATAAATAAAAACCTCCTAGAAAAATAGGAATGGGGAAAATTCCTTAATTTGATAAAGACCATCTATAAGAAAACCTACAGCTAACATTACACTTAATGACAAAATTTCAATGCTTTCCTCCCAAGATCTGGTGCAAAGCAAGGATGTCCTCCCTCACCACTTTTTTCAACACAGTGCTGTAAGTTCTAGCCAGTACAATAAGGTCATAAAAGTAACCAAAATTTATACAGATTGAAAGGGATGAAAGAAAATTGTCCCTATTTGCAAGGCTTGATTATCTATGTAGAAAATCCAAAAGAATCTAAGGAATGCCTAGAACTAAGAAATAAGTTTAGCATATTCAAAGGATACATGATAAAATACAAAAATCAATTGTGTTTTTATATACTAGCAATGAAGGTGTAGATACAAAAATAAAAAATATGACACCATATAAAATTGCTAAAAAAAACATAAATGAAATACTTAGGTGTAAATTTAGCAATATATATATAGGATTTGCATGCTGAAACCATACAGAACTGATGAGAGAAATTTTTAAAAGATGTAAATAAATGGAGAGGCATATGGTGTCCATAGATAGAAAGACTCCACATTGTAAATATATCAATACTCCCTAGATTGATATACAAGTTTAATGCAATTCTTTTAAAAATTCCAGAAATATATTTTGTAGATACAAATTTTTTCTAGAATTTATGTGGAAAGGTAAAGAAACTAGAATAGCAAAAACAACTTTATAAAAGAAGAAGAAAGGTATCAATCTACCTGATTTCAAGCTTTATACTATATCTACAGTAATCAAAACTGTATAGTACTGGCAGTGGGATAGACACATAAATTGATGGAACAGAACAGGGAACCCAGAAATAGACCCACACAAATATGCTCAACTGAGTTTTAACAAAGGTGCAAAAGCGATTCTTTGCAGGAAAGACAGACTTTTCAACAAATGGTGCTGGAGCAATTAGACATCCATAGGCAAAAAAATAAACCTCGACTTACATTTCACATCTCATTAAAAAAATGCAAAATGTAAAACTATAAAACTTTTTGAGAAAGAAGCATACGAGAAAACTCTTTGGGATCTAGGGCAAAATATGGATTCGACAATGAAAGCATGATACATAAAAGGAAATATTGAGAAGCTGAAAATTTTTGTTCAGTGAAAGACCTTTATAATAAGATGAAAACACAAGCTACACAGTGGGAGAAAATATTTGCAAACCATGCATCTGATAAAGGACTAGTATCTAGAATATATAAGGAACTTTCAAAACTCAACAGTAAAAATGAACAATCCAGTCAGACAATGTACAAAAGACAGGTAGAGACGTTTCACTACAATAATCACATGAAAAGGTGATCGACATCATTAGCCAGTGGGGAAATGCAAAATTAAAATCACACAAGATGTTACTGCATACTAGGAGAATCAGTAAAATAAAAAAATAGTGACAACACCGAAAGCTGGTAAGTATGCATTAAAAACTGGCTCATTCATACATTACCAGTGGGAATGTAAAATGATATAGCCACTCTGGAAAACAGTTTGATGATTTCTTAAAAATATCAACATGCAACTACTGTACAACTTAGCAATTATTCTCCTAGGCACTTATCCCAGAAAAATGATAACTTATGTTCACACGAATACCTATATGTGAAGTTTATAGAAGCTTACTCATGAACTGTGAGTTACTCTGGCCAGTATTTTATTCAATGAGTGAATGATTAAAGAGTCTGTGGTACATTTACACCATAAATACTATTCAGCAATAAAAGGAACAGACTGTTCATACATACAACAACCTGTATGAATCTCCAGAGAATTATGGTGAGAGAAAAAAGTCCATACCCAAAGGTTCCATACTATATGATCTCATTATAGAACATTCTTGAAATAAAAAAATTATAGAAATAAAGAACAGATTAGTGATTACTAAGGATGGGGAAAGGATGGGGACGGGAGGGAGTGGATGTGGCTATAAGATGCCAACCTGAAGGATCTCATGGTGATGAATATGTTCTGCACCTTGACTGCATCAATGCCGATATCTTGGTTGGGATATTGTCCTATAGTTTTGCAAGATCTTATCACTAGGAAACCCTGGATAAGGATACATGAGCTCTCTCTGTATTCTTTTATATAATTGCATGTGAATTTAAAATTTTCTTAATACAAAAGAGTTTAGTTAAAAAGAAAATCAGATCTAACCAAATTATGAGAACACATTATGAGAACTGAGGTGCTGCTTGGTCCTCTCAGTCTGCCAATCCCATGCTGAGCTGACCCCCGTGCTGTGCAGCAAACGCTCATCTAGACCAGCCCTGGACATGCTGGAAGTGCTTGTGGCATGAGGTGCACACACTTCTACCCACAGTGCCTCTCATCCCTTGCTTCCCAGACTTGCCTGCTTCTGGCCTTATGATCTGTCTTCCTGTTTATTACTCCAACTCATTTCTTTATATTAATACCTGCCGCTTAAACCCCTTCTCTGTCTTCAACCTTTCACTAATCTCCTGGAGACACAGTGCTCTCTCTCTTACTACCTAAATGTGGCCATTGTGTCCCTCTTGGCAAGGGGAGGGGAAAGGGCCTCCAATGTTCCAGCTGATAAGTAGAACTGGATGTCTTAAGGGAAATTGCAAATCTTTAAAACAGGGGCCACGGAACTGAAGCTGACATGAATTAGGTGTAGATCACCAAGACACAGTAACTGAATATTAGAAAGTGAGGCATCTCATCTCTGCTCGCTGTGCATGAATCTACTCGTGTCTTTGGTCAGAAGAAGAATTTTTGAGCAAAACAATGGACTATGCTCCGCACCAGATTCAGGCTATTAAATATTTCCTTTTCCTCAAATCATTCATGACCCTTACCCATTCAAAACCAAAGCCAAACAAACAAATGATAAGCAGAGAAAGAAAACTTTGGACCCTTTCTAATTTTACCTATTAAATGCTATACTGTTGATAAGGAAAGTTTCTCCTTAAAATAGAAAAAAGCAAAAATCAAAAGCTATATTTTCTCTTTTATTAACTTTGAGGGTTGAATGCAGATATTCCCTAAATTGACACCATTATCTCCTGGCTGATGCACATTGCATACATGCCGGTTCTGAGATGAGGGCAAATATCCTGATTCCATTGGCCTCATTTAAAACAATAAGAACACACAGAGCAACAGTACCTGCGGACTGATATCAGCCAATACCAACAGTTGTCCTCACTGGGGAGATCTGAACCGGTGCCATTGGTATGAAGTTTTCTTGCTGGCCCATGCTCTGTCAGAGAGAAGAGCCAAGGAAGCTGCACCTGTTCCTGTCACTATTTATCTCTAGAGGAGATTAATAGTCCAGCCACATCCCTGCCCTGTCCCAGGTACAAGTACAGGCTTATAAATAATTAAAAATAAAAATAAAGGGTGTGTGTGAAAGAAACAGCTTGATTTGTCCCACAGCATAAACAGACAGATGATGAGGAAGACTGATGTAGCAAATAGGTTCTTTATTTTTATACTATGTCTTATAGTAATGAAATCTATGAAGGACAAGGCCAGACATCAACTGTCTGCACATCTCAACTTTGCTGAAACATGCTTCTCTGGAAGGAGAATCCGATCGCAAAGCCCTCCTTGCATAATAACTGATCTCAGAGGCAGAGGTCGGTCCTCTGCTCAGCCCAGCTCCTGTGCTTCCCGCTCTGCACACCAGCCTCAGGCCCTCTCTGGGCGGGAATTCACTTCCCCAGCCTGTTCAGGACACGGCGCTGTTCTGAGTCTGCTCTCTGGGCATGTTATATTCCCTGACATTACAGCAACCTATCAATGAATTAGTCTTTCAGTAAGAAGCAATTGGAAAACCAACTCATGTGGTACAAACAAAGCAAGGGAGAAATGATGGTGCTCCTTTAAACAGCATTTTTCAGGGCAATAGAGGACAAAGGGAGGAGAAAGAAGGCATACCTGACAGTCAAGGTCCTGACTCTTTGGATTTCTGCTGAAACCAGAGGTGCTTTTTCAGACAAGTCAAAAACAGCTTTCCTGCCTTTCTTCTATCCTCTCCCTCCGGGGTTGCCCTTCTTGTCATTAGTTGCATAGAATTCCATGTTCTAATTTTTAAGATTATATTTGTGAAAATCTCAAACCACCTTTAGGAATGTTTACTTTAAAATTTCCTCCCCAGCTATCCTTTTTAAGCTAAAATATCTTTGTCTCAAAAGGTAATAAAATAGTAAACATTTTCCCAAATCCAAAAAGGGAATGAGATTACAAAACATTTCAGAGATGCAGACAGCCTCTGACCAGACCATGTTCCACAAGAGGAAAATATGTGAGTAGAGTACCAAGCAGAAATATTTTAAGAAGACTGGTTGTTGTTCAAAAGTGTCAGCTAAGCCATAATTTCTTTGTTCATTAAAGGTAACATAGAGTGCTCTTTCAGGAAAAAGAATTCAAAATATTCCTACTCTCCCTGGTGCTTCTACGTCTGTTTGGAGCCGGCCAAACTTTTCAGGACAGTTCTAACTGCTCCCTGTCACTGTTCCCTTCGCCCTGCATCCCATGTTCCCATTTTATTCCCAGCTCTCTCTTCACACCCAAGAGGTGACTCATTTTGGTGGTAAACGAACAAGAATATGCCCAAGGTTTGAAAATTTTCAAATCAGAGTGTTAAGTGAATGCACAAGATTATACTTAAAATACCTGTCACAACTCAGGTGGCATCTGTTTCAAGAGCACAAATAATCCAATATTTTGTCTTCTCATCATTCATGCCTCTTTGAGAGAAAACAGGAAGCAGAACAAGCTACAAGCGAAACCAAATAAACAAATTGTTAGACAAGGAGGACAAACCAGGCTATTTTAAAACCTGAAAATGTAATCACCTTTCTTGCTTGTGTGAAGTGCACATGTTTTGACAAACTTTTAAAAGCCTGCATTTTCTGAATTATTGTGGTTATCTAAATGCCAGTTGATTTAAAGTGTGAAAGATAGTAGTTGGAAGGAAGATGGCATAGTGTCTATGCCATACATAAGCTATATGCAAAAACTTACACATTTGCACACATATAGAAACTTTATAAGCAATCAGACAGGCCTTCTTAATTTATATAATTAACACAACTGTATACTTTATGTTAGAGACCAATCAGTGCCTTTGGAGAATTTAAAATAGATTTTAAAAACCATAAATAGTACGTTTTGTCTCTTTTCTATTTTATTTTGTATTTGTACAAGCAAAACTAAATAGGAATGTATATCTTCAAGGTTGCCATGTAAGTTGCTGAGATGCATACATCTATATAATTCTACCACTCCCATACTCATATCAATATTTAGAAATTTGCTCTAGAAAGAGATTGATTTACCATATGTAGTGATAACAACCATTACAAATTCTATCTCCCAATATTTCACAAACCATGATATAAATTGACTTTACTTCACACTCCTGGATGCCATTAGGCTCCTCCCCTAGCAGGGAAATTGTTTCCATGGCAACTGAAAGGGGAAAAGCACAGGGAGGGAAAAAGAAGGCACAAAAAGCTAACGGAATGAGATATCTATGGAATAAACAAAATATGGGAAAGTGTTGGATGTCATAACACGTTTATTGCTTCTAGACCCACACACGTCTACAGATGCGAAGACCACGCTGTCTGATAGATCAGATGGGGAGGGAAGACTGTGCCTGAGATTGGACTTGTTAAAATGGCCAACAATCAGCAGAGCTGCCTGCTAGTTCCCAGCGTCGATGATGCCTTGTAAATCGAGCCTGCTGAATCTTGCTATCACCACCCACTCTGCAGAACCTGTGTGGACATGGCCAGAATAATTCAGAATGTGGCAGATTAGATTGGAAGCAGAGCTGCTCACAGTCACACTGAATGAGGTAGCTGCAGTCCTTGTCTCAGCCACACTCAGAATTCTCCAGCGGGCGTCGAGCATTAAAATCCATTCAGATCTGTTGGGGCATTGAGGAAGCTCTCTTGAACGAAACATTAGGTAGCACCTGCTTTTATCTTTTTCCTCATGTTGCCGAAGTAAAATATGCAGCTAATGTAATTTAATTTTTATTAGATTCTGCATATATGTGGCTTTTAGAATGAACTCAGGGGAACACACATTACTTATAAACATATACTTTTTAATTAATTTTTCTTTGTAATTCAAAGTAGATGTCTAATGCATTCATGGAACGATATGGGCTCCCTCTGGGGGGCAATTTTAATACCTGCAATTCCCTAGCTTGTTAATCAAAGACTTTTTAGCCTTGTAGATAATTTATATCTGCTTAATGTTCAGAAGGTTGAAATTGCAGCTATATGAAAAAAAATCCTTACCTCTGACAAAATCACAAAAGATAAAAACCTCATGGAAATTCTACAGAAATGAGAAATGGTAGAAATATCCTTTCTTTCTGAGCTGCTTTCTGTGAAAATATTTTGTGGCTTTATGAAGAAACAAAAGTAGTTTGGTTTTTTTTTTTTTTTCCAAAGACGCAATGAAATTGCTGGTCTTAAAATGTGGCAATGGCCAGGATTCTCCATCTCAGAACATGCCTATTTCCAATTGTTTTTATATTTTGGAAGAATTACTTTCTTGTTTCTTATGATAATCTTTTCCTTATGGCCCCAAAAGTCCTCAAACTTGTTTGAACACAATTGTCCACCTTTCTTTTGAGCTAAACATTTCCTTTTGCTTCATTTGTTCCTCTCATGATAGGACTTCAAGAGCCCTACCGTCTTAGTTGATGCGCTCACTCTGCACGCAGTACTCTAGGTAAGATTGTTATTTATGTAGCTGAGAGCACAATTGACTCTGTTTTCATTTATTAGCACGTTATGCTTTTATTGGTGCAGTCTAAGATCAGGTGGCCTTATTTTCACAGCCAGGTCATGCTGTCAGCTCACATTGAACTTGTAGTTACCTTAACCCTCCTAGACCTTTTTACTGCTTGAAGTCTGGCCTGCACATTCTGCACTAAGGCAGCTGACTTTCCAAAGCTAACCACAGACTATTATGTTTATCACAGCTACAATGTATCTCACAGGTTTTAAGCCTTTCTTTTAGCCTGTTCACATAATTTTCAATCCTACTTCTATTATTTTTGTATTTGCCGTTAATCTTGTATTTTGAGTCAGTCACAAAGTCAGATGGGATGTGACTTATGACTCAATCTAACTCTTCAGTAAAATTTTACAGAAGCCCAGATGAAAAGAGAATCTCTGAGCTGCGACTAGAGACTCTCTTGGAGTAACAGGGATGTACACTGTCACGTCTGAATCGGCCTAGCTGAGCCATCAGACCAGATTTCTACACTTCACCCACAAAGGGAAACTATGAGAGTTGTGTGAATGCTGCCTGAAATTAAGGAGTACTCTGTTTCTCATTTACAGTTTTATGAATGTACAAAAATAAAGGGAATGTGATTAGTTTGGTGTGACTGGTAAAGCTTTATGTTGCTTCCAATATTCCTTCCTTTCTTTTACTCCTCAGATTTAATGGCCATTTCTTCTTCCTGGTATTTTTCTATGTTACAATTATCTTTCTCCATAGGAATTATTATGACAATTTTATCTGGGCAGTTTTCTTCCTCAAATGAGACTTCTGCTAATGTAAGAAACTCTCTTGCTGGATGCATTCTTCCTGATCGTCATGAAACACTGCCAGTCCCCTACCAAGATCCCAGGTTTCAGGGTCACAACACATAGTCCCCAAAGCCAAATTCTATTATTTAATATCATCTCTCTGGCCAGCTTGAATGTCACTGCATTCAATAGGAATGAACTGAGGATATCACCTACAACACCAAGTCCTTCAAAACATTATTTTTTAAATAACTGTATTACTTCTGCATGTACACCTACAGAATTGGGAAAGGGCCCACAGATTTGATGACTCTGGGTAAGCCCTCCGTCCTTGAAGATGTGGTTTTTGTGAAGACTTCTCATATTTCCAAGTAGCCAGGTCAGGATGTTGGCTTGTTGGCTGTCTCTTCTGTCTGCAGTGGGCCTCCTCCTCCAGCTGGGCAGCAGCTCAAATGGGCTGAAGAGACAAGATTAGGGGAAAAAGGTAGCTTGTGTAAGATAGCAGAGTGGTTCTGGGTCCCGACTGAGCTGAGCACTTACCAATCCCTCCACAGCCGTGCACCAAGGCCACAGGTGCCAAAGAAAAGATCTTATGAGTCGTGCCAGAGCCTCAGACAGTCACTCCAGGTCCATGTGGCCCCCTGCGTCTGCTAGTCCAAACCCGGGTTTCCGCGCTGGTGTTCCAGTTTCCAATCTAATGCCGTGTGCCTCGTCTTGGCCCATCGAATTCGCCCTTTCACATGGAGGCTTTCCTTGGGCTGTCAGGTTTTAATGTTAACCTTACCCTTGAAGCTATTTCTTAGATCTGTTATGTAATATTTTGAGGGGCCATTTTGATGCTGTAGACATTGTGTGGCTCTGGGTCTGAGGAACGAAAAAAGAATTGGGGGGTAGAGCAATTATTATCTGGTAATTATTTGTTTATATGAACAGCTTCTTTTCAGGACCAGAAAATATCCATGGCACCAAAAATATTGTATCAAAGTGGTTATTTTAAAGGCTTTCTCCTGGCTCCCTGTTTAGCTTCTGGCCTCAACTCCACTGACGTAGGCCCACCCTCCAGCACCCCACACACCTCCTCCCCAGCCCGGGCCTTGGGAACTCAGCCCCGAGTCCTGCCCCTGCTTGCTGAGCAGAGCAGGTCATATGATCCTGTGAAGCCACTGAGCTAGTTTTGTGCAATCTGATTACTCCTAGTTTCTTTGTTCTTACTATATACAGGGAAGAAAACCAACCCTTCTCTGTGCTGCTCACCATCCCTTTGCCAGCCCACGTGAGAACAGAATCTGGGACACTGAGCGCGCAGTGAGAAGATTTGAGGGAGCCTGAGAGCTCACAAATGGAGCCTGGTGATACAGACACAGCCGTGGCTGCAGTTTGGGGCTTGAGGCTATTCCATGGGTTTATACCGTTACTTTGGCATAAGAAGGCAGTAGCATTCGGGTGGCTAAGAGAGGTGTAGGACAGTGCCAGAAACCAGTGATGGGCCCCTGCAAGGGAGGGGACTGCTCCTGTTAATGATCAGTGACACTGGAAGGAAACAGGAAATGGGGCAGTAAGAAGATATTGGACTCAGTTCTCGAGGGAAGTTAGAATTTTCCTGTGTTCTGGCCTTTGAGTCCTGACGTTGGGGTTCCCCCAATCTGCTCAAGGCAGTGAAGTGTCTGTACATCCCAGGCAGATACTTCTGTGCTTCCCCCCGCTGCATCTCAGTGACTCACAAATGTGGCTGTCTGGCCTGGATTCTCTTCTGAGCCGCAAGATGATCGAACTCCCATAGATGTCTCAAAACATCTGAAATTTAGCAGGCCCATGATAGAATACTTGATTTGCCTTCTTTCCCAAGCCTGCTCCCTTGCACAAGAAATAGGGATTCCCTAAATTCCACATATCAGTAAATAGCGCCATCATCCACCTGCAAGCAAAGTCAAAAACAGGAGTCCTCCTTAATTCCTTCACCATTCATATCCGATTCGGCACAGGTCCTGTTAGCACTTCCGCGTGAATACTTCCATCGTTCTGTAGTGTGTTCTTCATTACACTTGCCACCCGAAGTCGTCTTCCTTATTGATCTACTTACTTCTTTGCTCATTTATTATGTCTGTCTCATGAAAATGTAAGTTCTACAGGAACAGAAGCCTTATATGTCTCTTTCACCACCATGTCTCTTGCCTGAAACATGGTGCTCAAAAAACATCTGATGAATGCATGTAACACTGTGAAAATCTACCTCTTCTCTAATTTTTAATTCTCCTTATTTCAATGAGTTTGACTATATGTTCTGAATATTAACAAAATACATACACTCTTGGCTCACAATGATAGTATAGAGCATAATTGATTCAAATAAAAATTATTTAGCTACTGAAAATTGTGAGCTAGCAATCATTGATCCATAAAAGGAAAATATTCTAGTCAACATTTTCACTTGAAACCATTAGAAACCACTAATATTTTTGATTTTTCTATAAGCTATTATGTGAGATTTCAACTTGATTCAACATAAAGTGAGTGGCAGGAAAAACAGACTTTCTCCTTGGCAGTCTCACCTCAGTGCTTACTTATAGATATCCCCTGAAAGGACATAAAAAGTTGTATTAAAAAATCAATAGGAAACATTGATAAATTATGGTTTAGCACATAGAAGGCATGATTTAACTGGGGATAATCTTAAAGTCCATATTTGAACATGTGAGTACACAAATTCAAATAAAACCTATGCATATATATCTATAAACACAGAGATGAAAAACATAGTTTGAATATATGGCAAATTTGTACATAGGTATATCAGTCAACAAAAACCCATTTGGGTAGAATAAGCAGTAGGTACAAAGCCAGAAGGCCTGGAAGCTGACAAGTTGACCATGAACTGTCTACTAACTTGCCAGGCCTACAAAAATCAAGATGATTAAAGATAGAACAGCTAGAGATTATTGAGCAATTACTATATGCCAGGCACTCACTCAGTTCAAAGCACTTTGTATGTATTAATTCTTTTAATTATCAAAACAATTGCTACATAAAAACCCTTTACAAACTCACTCTTATAATCCCAACATTTCGAGAGGCCAAGGCTGAAGGATCGCTTGAGACCAGGAGTTCAATATTGGCCTGAGCAATGATATAACAAGACTCAGTGTCTGCAAAAAATTTGAAAAATTATCCAGGCTTAATGGCACATGCCTGTAGTCCCAGCTACTCAGGAGGCTAAGGCAGGAGTAACACTTGAGTCCAGGAGTTCAAGGCTGCAGTCAGCTATGATCGGGCCACTGCACTCCAGCCTGGGTGACAGAGTGAAACCCTGTATTAAAAAAAAAAAAAAAAAAAAAAAAACCCTCTAACTCTAACTAAAACTTTAAACCACTCAAACCAAGAGCCTTAAAGGAGCAATTATTTATTAGTTATTGTGTTACTGGGCTTGCTTGGCAGTTTCTCCTGAGATCATGAATGCAGCTGCATTCATCTGGAGGGTTAGCTAAACTAGGACATGTAAGCTGCCTAACTCACATATCTGACACCCGGACTCTCTCTCTCCAGTCCTGAGCTTCTTAACAATGTGGTGCTTTTAAAGCAAAAGCAGAATCTGCAAAGCCATTCACATAATATTATTTACACCGTGTTTTATTTGTTAGAACGAGTCACAGTGTCAGCCCAGATTCAAAGAGACTACAACCCTGGATGAGAGGATTAGCAAGGTGACATTGCAGAGATGAGTATATAGTGGGATGACGGAATGTGTGGTCATTAGACAATTGACCACAAATAGGTATTGTAATATTTGTTATCCATTTTACACATAAGAACACTAACATATAGAGAGATATGGTAACTTGCCCAAGGTCACAGCAAGTAAGTAGTGGTGCTAACATTTGAACACAGGCTCTTTGGCTGTGGAAGCACTATACCTTCAAAATGACATTGGACCAGGTCATGAGAGCTGACTCCTAGTAAAAGCCACCTTCATACTCTCTGCCTCTGTGTTTCATATTAACACAATAAAGGGGTTAGAGGTTAAGATCGTAAGGTATTGTCCAACTTGAAGATGGCATAGTCTAATATTTTCATGTAGAATTTTAATATATATCAAACATATTATATTATTATACATTGCATATATTTTTCTGTATATTCTGTTCTCAGATTGAATCAGCTCCTGCATCTATGTAAGTTTAAATAAATAACTTTGTCCATATGTGCTTGTTTCTGCAAAATGAGGTCAGCGACACCTAACCCAGAGTGTGAGCGTGAGGATATATAATTGGACATGAAAGTAATCAGTTGATTTAAGACATTTTGGCTTTTTAAATCTGTTTCTCATGTCCCTAATTACCTAAGAGCTAGATACCCAAAGCCAAAACATCAAATTCTTTATTAAGAATTACAGTCTAACTGGATTTTTGATACTATATAAATAAACAATAAAAGACTACCACAATGCATATACTGAGATGAACATTTTGTGGGTGTCTGTTGTTCACAGAACAAGCACTACACCTATCTTTGTTGCCTTTATATGTACTCCTTCCGTGGGTCCTCTTTCTCTCCTTCAGGTCAGACAGCCCCTCATTTCCATCCTAAATAGAACCACGGGTCTCCTTCAGTCTGCCAGCTCCTCCGCTCCTCCCAGGACTCAGCAGCCTAGGGGTGTTTACTTATAACCCCTGTTCTGCACTCTTCCTCAAGCAATGGATTCAAGTCTTGAATCCTTTTTTCAATATGACCCTTGGCTCAGTTAACCAGCATTTTGGAAATGTATTTGATGAAGAAACTTATACTCATTTTCCCAACTTAGGAAAGCCAAAGATCAGGTAGTTGAGGGAGAAGATGATGTTAATTAAAAAGAAAAAAAAAAACTTCAAATCAGAAATGGAATGTGAGTGGTACATAGGATAACAATAAAATATCTTTTGCCTTAGGAAAAAAGGCAAATCTTGGACCAGGTCAATAGCTGGTTCTCAGAAACTGGGAACTTGTAGGACAAACGAAAGGAACAGATACTGAGACAGCAGAGCCAGGTCTCCAAGGCTCCACGTAGACTGGCCTCTGACACAGCTTGGACTGTCTCCCACCATTCTCACATTGCACACCAGCCATCTTGGCTTCTTGCTGTGCCTCCAACCCCCGAGGCATGTCCCTGTCTCTGCCTGGGATGCTCTTCTCCAGATATCCTCATGACTGACTGCCTCATCTCTTTTGAGTGCTCACTCATCTGGTACCTTCTCAAAGATGCTCCCCTGCCCATCCTGTCTGATACTGAAACCTGTCATCCTCTGCCCCCAGCATTGCTGACCCACTAACCCTACTTAAATTTTAATTTTTTTCCGTAGCATTTGTCATCTTTCCATATGTTAATATAATTTACTATTTTTATTACATATATTGTTTATTTCTCTACCTGGGAACCTGGAGTCTAAGGGGGCATGGGTTTTTACCTGTTGTAATAAATTCCAAAAAACAGTCTCAATTTTTCAGCTTTCCCTGTGTTAACTTTCTAGGGCTGCCATCACAAAATACCACAAACTGGGTAGCTTAAACAACAAAAATTAATTTTCTCACAGTTCTTGGGGCTAGAAGTCCAAGATCAAGGTGCCAGCAAGTCTGGTTTCTTCTGAGACCTTTCTCCCTGGCTTGCAGAGGGCTGCCTTCCCCCTGTGTCCTCACGCGGTCCATTCCTGCAAAGTGCAGGGAGGCTGCTACAGTGATCTGGCAAAATTTGGCAGAGCTTATGAGAGAGAGCCTGGCCACAGCTATCTGCTGTTCCTTTTTCACAGGCATACATAGGAAAGTGTTTTGGAATTTGCAAAAGCTTCTTTTAAAGGGAATAATAGACTACACCTGTTGAGATTTTTGCTTGGGGCTCCAAATCCCCAGCAATAAAGTCTTGCCAGTGAACTATTAATGTAATCCCCATTTAAAAAGGTCATGAGCATAAGCAAAACTCTAGTGCCTGCCATGACATCTGGCAATAGCAAACTATTAATAAATATTTGCTAAACGAATGATTAAATGAATCAAGTGTTACAAAGAAGGGTTACAAACAAGGAGAGACTCTCAGTTACAGGCTAGAAGTATCAGAGAAAGACATTTCCCTTTCTAAACCTCCAGTTTCATTACTTGGAAGCATCCAATAATTTCTTTCATTTTTGAAGCATCCGTACAGATGCCCAATCTATATGCTGACCCATCAATTGAAATAAACTGTACAAAATGCCCACTCTGCAGAGTGTGCCTGCCTCTGGCACATGTTCCGTTTCAATACTGGCATCACCAAAATAACAAATGTGGCTGTTCAATTCTAGGGTCAGCAACTTGTTCTCTCAATTTCTAAATCCCAAGGCAAACAGCTTTGAGATGCTAGAATGAAGAGAGCTGAAAAGAAATTGCCAGCTCTTTTGTTGCCTTATTAAGTCTGGAGTATTCTATTTAATCATATCTTCCTCTAGGAGAAATCAACTATTTGAAGAAAATACATTCCTGGTATCTGAATGCTGTCTTTCAATAAGGAGCAAAGATCAAAGAGGGTGTATTTTCTAATCTTTGAACATTAACAATGTCCCTTGTACTGCAAAATGGAATTACTTAGGGCTGTTATGGAGACCCCTGTAGTTTTAAGCATATAAATGAAATGTCTTAATACAGCATATGAAATTAATTGTAACATATTTAATATCCCTCAAATAAATTTGAAAGAACAAGATATTTGGCACTTGGATATTTATTTTAAACATTTCACCAAGTGCATTAAGTTCTGTAATGTGTCAGAAATATTTAACACAGATAAGATGTCTTATCCAAACTCAGCATTTTTTTCCTAATGTTTGTAGTTTTAGTTATAAGAAAATAGGACAGTTTTATCACCAGGTAATATTTATTAATCATTGTCTGGGAAAGGAGAAAAGATGGTTGACTGCTAGATCAGCATGTGGCCTGCCAAGAAAATAAAAGGACACTTATAGTCAGTGATTTTAATCTGTTGGTCAGTGCCCTATTCAGGATGTCAGAATTCTCTTAAGAAAAAGCAGAGAAAATGTTCAGAGCACACAGTGCTAACGTGTACAACTTCTGTTTTATGATTTGCAAAGAGTAGGCAGCTCATTGACTGGTAAATTTATTCTCTATGTTTGAAAGATAGCACTTGGATTTATTGCCTAAAGAGAACCTTCTCATATTTGTAATTGCCTTATCATTCCAAAGGGATACTAGGGCGTGGATCTTCTTTCTCCTCTTTCTGATGTCCCTTATTCTTCTGCCTTTTAATCACAGGACACTTTGCCCAAGAATGCATTTTCAGAAAATTGAGACACACATTCTGTATGGATGAAAGCAACTGTGTCATCTACATTTTCCACGATTCAACCATGCCCTTTGTTCTTGGACATGATAGAAAATCTGTTTTCACTCTCAATTGGAAAGCCAGCATGGGTTAGACCAGATGGCTGTTGACCTTCAGGCGATAGAGAATGGGAGAGATTCCCAACTGTTCTCATTACTCTGGGCAGTGACCTCCTTTGGAGCAACAGCGTCAAGAAGCTGACACCTAGAAAACTTACTTTCTCATAGAACACTAGACTGTCTGCTGGTTGTTTGTTGAGAAGCTCTAGGTTGCCTAAATGTCATAGTGTCAATGCCTTGTGCCAGTGTTATATACATTACTCTTAATCCGTTGAAGGCAAGCTGCTGGCATTGTAAAAGTCTTGATAAGTAAATGAAGACATTTGAGTTCAGATGTCTGAGGATGTTAGAATTTTTTTCCCATTTTTATAGCCCTGTTCATGGGTCATGTAGACACTCAACACATGTGTGGGGGTTGGGGTGAGGGCGTGTGTTCAACTGAATGAATGCTTAAAATATAAATGAGTTCTAGTTTATCTTGCATTATCCGTGTGATAGTTGCAGAAAATGCATACATACAGAAACACAACACATTGCAAGCATTATCTCACTTCGTTTCCCAATAGTGCCAGTGAGGTAGGTCCTGTTATTATCCTCTTTTGGTAGACTAAGAATTTTATATTACATAACAAATAAGTGGAAGAAATAGGACTTGATGAAGTCTGTCTGTCCAATCATGATACTCAAATGTGTAACTTACAGTGTTCCTACCAATTCCCCTTTTGTTACCATGGGGAGATGACTAACTGGGGTTAAAATTATATCACTGTAAATTTTCTTTGAAAGTACATTCCTACTTATTCTTCATTTATTTACATACTTTAGAGGAATAAATGGCTACATGTGAGTTATAATAGATCAGTATACTTGCTACAAAATTGAAAGAGCTGATAAATGCCTGACAGAGGTTGGAATAAGAATATTTTTGTCTTCTGTTTCTACCAGGTTGCCTTTTAGATCTGATCTGATCTGACATTTCCCCCCAGGATGTCTGAGTGTGCAGGGTTATCAGTCCTCTGTCTAGCTCCTATCATCTAGTCCAAGAAAAACTGGCATCTTGCTGGGCTGGGTCTCTAGCTCCCTGGACTGCATGTATTAAATGAATAAAATTGAAAGAATTAGGTCACTGGAGCAAGTGTATCCATTTATTGGGCCACAGATGAAGATAAATCTCAAATGCACCCTTCATTATGGAATGTATCTGAATCCAGTGTTATATCATATATTGGTTGAAATTGCAGACTGAACAGCCCTTTTCACCCACACAGTCATGCAAATATAGCTTCTTGGCAAAATTACATTCACACACAAGATGGCAGTAAGTAGAATTTTTCTTTTATGTTGATCTTAAAACAATCCACTTTCTTCACATCTTCATGTCACAATTCTGTCACCTGCATCAGCAAAAGTACCCATTCCTCAGGAGGTGGACCACAGTGGGATGATCCTTCCTTACGAAGAGAGAAAAATCCCACGATGCCAGGTCTCAGTGGGACTGAGGGACCGAGGGGGTGGCCTATGGCTGCTGAGTTCCATTATCCACTGGGTACATTTGTGCTGATCTTACAGGAAGGGGAGTCCCAAGTCAGAATAAGTAAAAGTATCCATTTTATCCTCATCCTCTTCAGTAGCCCTCTATAGCAAAACCTTCCTGTGAAGCTAAGAGCTTTCATCCTTCCACTGTCTCATTTCTCTGACTCCCTCCTTATCCATTCTAAGTATGTCAGTTATCAAATGTCATACAAAAAAAGGATTTTTGTATATTTTGCTACACATTCAGAAGAAAACCACTATAAATCTTAAAGGCCTTAGTTTTTTTACCTTAAGGACAAGTGTAATTGGGCAGGTTATTTACTGGGTACTTTTGGAAAGACCAAATAATAGCTTTTCAGTATATCCTACATTAAGCAGCATCAAAATGATGCATGAAAATAGTATCTGACAATGACTTAGTAACTATGTGTGTACGTGGTTAGCGCATTTTAATGTATCTGCCTATATTTTAGACTCTATTCATGAAATTGTTCTAATCTACTTAGAGATATTTTTACTTGAATTTCTATTTATTATTTGGCACAAACCTAGTCATTTCGCAGTCATCACTTTAAAATGAACACAATTGATATGAAACCATGTAGATTTTGAAGGAAATTAAGCAATAAATTACCTTAGATACTAAAAACAACCCAATTTTTAAAAGTATACCTGTTGTTGCATTGTTAAGAAAACTCACTTCACAATTCACGCATCTCACCTTCTCATTCCTAAACATTTTTAAAGAGAGAGTTTTTTTCTTCTCTGATTTAAAAGACTTGTTTGCAACGATGGCTTCCATGGGAGAAAAATGACCTCTGCCCTTTTCTGGCCATAATCCAATCAAAATTTTACTTGGCTGAAGAACATTATAATAGATTTCAAGAGTCAACACTTCCATATTAGTTTTGGCTGCTTGGAAATTTGGGAGGCATTTTGAGGCTCCATCTAGGCAAGGTGGAAAAGTGTTGTCATCAATTAGTGATGTCTGCTTTGGAAGCACAAGTAAGGAATTAGGTCACATATGCCATATATTTGGCAACTGTGATTTAAGGCTTTTAAAAATGTAATCATTTTTATTAAGTTTGAACTATATGAAAAAAATAGTTGCATATAATGAGATAACTGGTTTATGTTGATCGAATATTGTCTTTTGAGGATTTTTAAATTTGGCTTTTGTTTTATGGTACAAAATATAAGACATGACAGAAATCTCAGCAGTTTAATAATAATAAGTAACTTTTCTATTGCCTTTTCCAAGTTCCAGAGCATTTTTCATAGACGCAATCTTGTATGTGCTCCCACAACCTCTCGAAGTAGGTATTATATTTTCTCTATTTATGTATGTTTGGACTAAGACACAAAGAATTGCAGTTACTTTTCCAAAATTACACCCAGGATGAAAATACATACCTCACAAAAGTGGCATAGTGAGGTTGTTGAGAACCCACAGAATCTTGAGAGAGGTATATTCTCTGATCATGAAGAGTCTGAGAGGATGTCCTCTGGGCTACCCAGAGAACAGTTGATACATGATTGCTCCATTGTATGATCCAGCCAAATCAAACTGCTTACAGTTCCATAGTAAAAACCAAACCAAACCAAAAAACCTATAATTTTCCATATCTATCCCTTTTGCTTTGAAGTGTCCCTTCCTCACTTGTATCCTCTGGCTAGCTCCTACCTAACTTTCAAGACAATGCAGGCCTTTTGACTGCCTTAACTGTCCCTTCACAGAAATGGAATAATTTTTCATCTTCTATACATCAATCATCCAGGAATGTTCTACCACAGCCTCGTACCAGGAAGCTCTGATGTCTCCCATCTTCTTAGTGTTCTCCTGGGAGAAAAAATGAGCTTTTTATTTTACTATTCAGGTTACCGGAACATTGATTGGGTCATATGGATCATCATGCTGTGAAATACACAAAGATACGCTTGATGCTCTTTTCTCTCTCCCTCTCTTGAAAATGCCTATTTTCCTACCTCCATGTGATAAGTGAGGTCTAGAAGGACCTAGCTCTTGAGGGCCAGCCAGGAAAACTCTCATTTCCACTCCATGGGGTTGGGTGGGTAATTAGATACAAAACATTTTCTTTTGTTTTTCTTTTATCTCCCTCACTCCTTCTCTGCTTTCAGAGATTGGCTCCAAGCTTCAGAATACGGAGGTAAGAGGATCTCTACTCAGAGTCCCTACTTGAGTGTTTAGGCCTAAGAAACAGTCTCCAATCCAATTGCAATGGAAACTCTGCAAAATCACTAGGTGTATACAAAACCAGAAAGTTAACTTGATATTTATTCTGCTAGTGTTCTTGTGTTAGTAATTCCTCCAGGAAGGATGATCGACATGGAATGAAGTGGGCATTCTGGATCCCCTGGCTATAATACATCCAATAGTAATACATCTCCATGATTGTGTGATTCTTTACACATATTTCTGTCACTGTACTTACCAATTAATCTGAGTACAGTAGAATTTGCAACCCAACCCTCACTAAATCCTCTTTATTCAATTTTTTTTTTACTTTTTTAAGATTTCAGTCATTTTGTTTGATTCAATTTATTATTTGATACAGTAATTTTCTGCATACTACCCAATCAACACAGGTTAAAGTCATATTAAAGTCTTTGAACCCCCTCACTGACATGTATAAACATGTTTTCCCTGTAGTTTTGAGGTAGTGAGATAATAATCATGTGGTTTTGGAGGGTCACTATGGACAACTGTTAGCTTTTCTCACACATTCTGTGTTAGTGTTGTTATCAGGATAGGCAATAAAACAATGGTGCTGTACAAAAGCCAGTGGGCCAAGATATCAAATCAGCCCCATCATTATTTCTTTTCCTTCTATTAAATTTCCTCAGAATTCATCTTTCTTTGCAAAAAAATATAAACTAGACCAGATAGGATTCACCACACCTTTACCCTGCTTGTTTGCAGATTATTTTAAAATGACTAGGAAAGCAAGGAAGAGCAATATTATAATGGATACAACAAGATTGAGAACATTTAAGTGTCTATGCTAATATGTGGCAAATATGGTTCACTATAGGTAAATGCAAAATAATGAGCTTTCGAGTAAAGAATATAAAATTGGAAATATCTGCTTAATGGAAAGGCGCTGCAGCATACTGATTAGAAACACATTTCTGAAGTTGTTGCAAAATTGTATCAATTTAGCCTTTAGCCCAACACGGAATTGCAGAGAGATACCAAGTTAAATTACTAAAAACAAAGTGTTGTAAGTCAAAGATAGAATTACTGTTATAAAAAGTAAGTATACATTTGCCCATAGAAAATACAGAACATGGGTCACTCTGTTTTTAAATCAAGATATCAAAATAGTTGAAAATGGGACCCTTGCTGGGTCCAAAATGACTCTGAAGTTTGAAACAAGTTCTATGGAATTGAAAAATAAAATTATCTACAGAAATAGTAAAATAATTATAGTGGAAACAAACTGAAAAGATACTAAATGTTATAGTATTGGAAAAAGATGTGTAAAACTTATTTCACAAAATTACATAAATGTGAACGTGTTTTAAACATCCCTTGAAGCGAGATAATCAGTGAAATAAAGATACAGTTAAATACTTTCCAAGCCAGGATTACAGAATCCTGAATGAAACAAATCAGACCATAGTAGGAAATTCAATGGATCCAAATTAACTATTAGTTTTTCATCTTTTGACATGACATTGATATATTTTAAGTTAATCCATAGATGAAGTGAGCTGTCTTGCTAACCCTGAGACTATCAGTTGTGTGAATAAGGATTTATTGAGAAAATCCTTAACCATAGCACAAATGCATTACCCCAAGTACAGAGCAGAAAATGCTGCAAATTTTACTTAATTTTCATCCAAATAATTAAAATATGAGTTCTATAAGACTTGTGTCTCAAAGGGAAAAGCCTAGACATACTAATATATGATCAGAAGTATTGGGCAAAATTGTTTTTTGAGTCACAAAAAAAAGCAAAAGCTTCCCTAGCAAAAATGTAGGTCATAAGAGTCCCATTGTTGTGTCAGACACTATCTTTTTTCTTTTCGGAAAAAGTATAAGTAACGGTATGAATATATTTAAAAGGAAAAAAAAAACCCACAAATCTTCCTCAAAATAATAGGATTTTTTTCATTTTGTGAATTATTTGTGTAATTTCCTGAGATCTCATCAGAACTTTTGCTCTCTCCACTAGTCTTCACACATAGATAAAAATATTTCATATTTATTATATCTATGGAATCTTTCTAATTATTTAGCAGACTGTTAAACTTCGGTTTTCCCAAGACGCTTTTCATGATTTTAATACACGTTTACTTTGCTGTTGCTGCTGTTTTTTGGATAAATTTCCATTCTGTTTGCTGTCACTGATTACCACAACACGACAGTACGAACAAGCAGCCTCCAAACACATACCTACACCCATGGCAGGAGAAAAAAGCCCAAAAGGTCTGGATATTTGAGGGAAAAGACAGGACTTTGGTTCCGTTTTATTTAAATTGATTCAGTGGTTAGTTTTCCAGTGTGTATTTTGTGCAAGGCAGTTTGATTTCTAAAATGTGCCCCTAAAAGCACACACAATGGATAATCCTGACTCAGATCATCAAAAGTGGGGCAGCTTTCATGTCCTTTGCTACGGGGGTTATCGTGGCTTTCTCAGTCCAATAAATATTGGACTTCCGAGAGCATCTGGGGCTTCTTATCTGGCTTGTGTGTCTGTGGGGTTAGTGCGGTTGGTGCCCTGGAAATGTCAGTGGCGTGAGTAACCTGCAAAAACTGGCCATGATATCATAGCATAGGCCTGAAAAATCCCTCCCAGCGCCTGCACCCCACTTTTTCCTCTTGCCCTTTAGAATGTGCGGGTACAGAGTGTGGGCTGGAGATGAAGGATGGGCGCGTGAGGGGAGCATTTACAGAGCATCTCCCCCTGCTTCTCAGACTGAATCCTGAAACAGCTGCTCAATGCTCTTTTATGTTTATTATCTCTCTGAGCTCCTTAATCCTCCCAGCATCTCTATGAGGCAGGCTATACTATTATCCTCCGCGTACAAATGGGTGAAGTTTTAGAAAATGAATCATCTGTCCCCGAAAAGCTGTATTTATCTCCTCATGGGCTTCAGCAGGGCCACCTGGTATTTGGTTCAATCTCAGGCTGGCTAGCCCATGCCTTCGGGGAGAAGAAGAAATAGGAAAACTTGATCTGTGCTGTGCTGAAAGGGAATACTGGCAGAGAACTTCATTCCAGAGGTATCTGTTTCCCCTACAAATACATGACCTTGACTAACTCTCATGACTCTTCTAACCTTGGACACAGGGGGAGAATGAGAAGCCCCAGTGAATTTTTTCCCGGCACTTTTCTAAAACCTCTCTACAAAGGGAATATTGTATTCACAATCTAAATCTCCAAACTATTAACTAGGAGTTTGGTAAATTCGACTTGGTCAGTATGTGTCTCTTCCAAGAACTTAATCCCATTTCTGTGTTTGATGATGCCCATTGCCATTATTCACGCATTCAGCAAATGTTTACACAGCACCTACTGTGTCTCCTACATTGTTTTTCACACCAAGAATCTATAATAGGGATAATTTTCCTGCATTTTAGATGTTTACTTTTCTATTAGAGAATAACCATTAAACATGATACAATAAGATAGCCTGCACAATCAAGGTAAGCATATGATATTATGAGAAAATAGAGGAATGAAACTAACTCAAACAGAAAAAGGTCAGGGAAAGACTTTCAGGAGTTTCGAAGGGTGAGGAAGGAGTGTTGGTGGAGGGAGAAGCATGTGTAGAGGAACAAAGCTGTGGGTAAGTTCCTGGAATGTGATTATGTCTGGAGGAACATTAATAGAATTCCGAGAGAAGATGAAAGTAGAGAGGAAGACAGGAGCCCTGATATGAAATATGAATTTTATCCCAAGGGCAGTGGAGAGCCATTGAAGGATTTAAAAAGGAAGATGCATTTGATACAGATCTCTCTGACAGCAATGTGAAGAATGGGGTGGAAGAGAGAGACCTCATGCATTAAGGAGTATCCGACACAATTAGGACAGAATTAGAGACTTGCGGTCACCACCACTGAACGTGAAAATTATTTGTAAGCAGGAAAAAAAGGTGATTTTTCTGCCTTTTTTTAGAACCGTGCAAACCAGTCTTGATAACTGAGTTATCTATTTCAGTCATATCTGATTATATTTCATGTCATATTTTTCCTCCAAGTCAAATGTTGCTTTAAAGTTAAAATATGCTCTAGCTTCTGAACTTATATCCAATTCTTAATGATATTTATATGTTTACCAAGAAGAAATATATGTTCCCTTTGGAAAAAAAATCTGACTTGTAAATGGAGACAGAAAAACACCAATTCATATAAAGGGAGAAATCTGATGGAAAGGTCATTATATACTTTGTACATATTCAGACAAATATTGCATATTTATTTGCATATTATTGCACATTTAAAAAAATATATAGTGGCCTTAGCATTCTAGCACAATTTGATATGAAAGAAAATAGATTTTAGTCTGTAACAAACCCAACACTGCAAAATGTCATGTTCCTTGTTCTTCAGGTTAAAAGTTATCTTTTATAATGGAAATATAGATTCTTCCCATAGTCTGAATTTTGAGCTCAAATTTATTAAGGCAATGTATGACATAATGTGTTATCTACATTTTGCAGATAAGCAATTAAGATTCAGAAAGACGAAGTAATTTTCCAGGGGTAACACAGCAAAGAAATGATAGATCTGACTCTAGTCCATGTGCTTTCTTCTGCAACACACACATTGTTTGTAAAGTGATTTGTATTCTACAAAATGCTTCCATATACATTTTCTTAATTGATCTATTTTGTATATGAGAAAACTGAACACAATAGCTATAAAGCTAAGTTATATTACTTGCATATAACTACAGGTATAAGGATAAGCTATGCTGGGCACAGCGCTGAATCTCCATCTTCAGAATAGAGATTTTGTCTCTCTTCCCCCACCTCCTGTTCCTCTGGAATATATCCTATAGAAAATAACCATGGGAAACTACACAAATGTGTATCAAAAGAAAAAGAAGGACAGAGGACTCAGGCATTTTGACTTTTGTTCCATTGTGACTCATTCTTGAGATGTGCACCCCTACATAAAAGCTTCCTAGTCAATAAAGAGCCTTCTTGTATTATATTACAGAAAAATGAGAGTTGGAACATCAAATATAGATAGAAAATTTAAGAAGTGGCTTTCAGTATTTGTATTTTATATAAACAATTAGAACTCCATATAGATATGTGAATTCACACAGAGAGACACATACACATCGTGTATACATTCTGTTATTCCTACCCAAAATCTAAAAAGATGTAAAGAACTAAGATCTAAAAATTCTTTTAGGCAACTATATTCTGTAAACATAGGCTATGCAATACTAAGAAGTAAAAGTTTTAGGTTGCCTGTTTTTTTTCCCAAATGACTATATAAATTTAGTCAACTCTTCGATGACTATAAATGACCATATTTCTAGTGAACATGGATGGGAAAATGCATGCTAAGTTGAAATGATAATTGGAAAACAAAACAAGAAAAACTGTAGCAATATTAAAGGCATTGAATTTTGCTTTCACAATAACTTTATCAGCTTATAAGACATCTAAAACATTAAAAATAAAATGAAGGTGCATGAGTTCTGGTTCTGTTTCTGTCACTTATTAATTTCTTACCTTAGGCTATTCTTCTCATTGATCCTTACATATTAAAAGGAGATGATAATTTCTTCCCAGTCTACCTCCTGAGTTGTTTTGATAAATGGTATGATCTATGTAAAAAATGTTTTGAAAACTATGGAATGTTGCAGTATGGTATGTTGTTATTATTGCTATTGTTTACTTATTTAGACTGAGCTACTTTGTGCTCAGTGTGTTTTTCAAGAGTTAAAAATTTGACAATGCAGGGTATTTCCATAACATTGATAATGGCCATAACTCATTTCTCTTTTCTTCTGACATTCATGTGTGAAAATTTGTTCATGTTGCTTTGCAGTTCCTTAATCTTCTCAATTCTAAAGACTTTCAGCTCCGCTCCATTTCAGCAACCTACTCCCACAGTCAGATCTGAAATATTATTTTAAACCTAAGTGGATTGGCTTCTGAGGTCTTAATCTCCAAAAGCCCCCTCTTTTTACCATAATAACTTCCCTTTATCCAGTCCTCATTTTCTCTCATCCCTTCCTACTTCTTAAATGCCACCAAGGCCACCAGCTCCTTCACCGTTTCATTCCCAGTTGATCAGTCTCTTCTTGCTCCACTATTGACCAATGAAGCCATAGTCTATCTCTACAATCACTCATCATTGCTCTCAATATTTTGTTCCTTTTTCTTTTTACCCTATTGATCCAGCACATTCCTAGTGCTGGATCAAAACAGCGATCGGATTCTCTAGCTACAGGTAAACATCACTATGCCCATACAGCTGTTGGACATCACAGTCACACAAACAGATGACACAAACAAATTACGGTTTCTAAACTAAGTGGTTCATTAAATGAACCAACACTATTTTCAGACTCTAGAGCTGATTGAACCTCATTTTATGGTCATGATCATGATATATCACTCTGTGATAACATTTGTCACATTATGATCCACATGCAGACAGCACTTTTACCTACTCCCTCTCAGCTAATACCAAAGCTTCATTTCAAAGGCAGCTACCTTCATGTACCTCAAAGAGCTGCTACCAGCCCTGTTCTTCATGTTCCCCTTCCAAAACTTCCCACTGTCCTCAATTTCCCCAGTTTCTGTCCCTTTGGCTTGATACCTCTCTCTCTGACTAACTCTATTGATTAATTATTGAACATCTTTCCCATTTAGCAAGACAGTGCCTTGACCCAACATTCCAAAGGCAGATTTCCTACACCTAAGACTGTAGACTTTCACAGAGATTGGAACATCAGGACTCAGCCTACCTGGGAGAGGTGATTGAATGTATATATTATGAGTATTTGTCTATAGATCTACATCATCTACAAGACAGTGAGGCACTCGTGACCAAGGACTGCAGTTAAAGATACAAGAGTTAAAGAAATCCCCTCAAATAGTGTCTTCCACGGCCAACCTGCATCAGCGTCACCTTGGGTCTTCTTTAAGCACCATTCCCTGGACCCTAGCCAGTGTCCATCATATTGCTCTCCCTGGGATGGAACAGAAACATGTGAACAAGTTCCTGTGATTCTTATGCACTGTTTGAGAAGCTCTGCTCTGGAGACAACTGCGTAACAGTGGTGAGAAATGTAGGGGATCCAAGCAGGGTAGCTTCTGTGTTGGGCTAAAAAGCTGCTACTATTTGGGTCTGGAAGATTGTTTCCTGCTCAATAAGATGGGTCCAGAATTACCAAACCTTTTAATTTTCTGATGCCATAAACCTGGATTTTTATGTGAAATCTGCTGATTTTCATGCAATGGTAAATAAAATTCACAATTTATTTAAAAACTCCTTGAAGTACAGAAAACATGTCTCAGGCAGGTTGTAATTCTAATTTTACAGCAATCTGAACAAGCGTAACTAGAAAACACAAGTATTTGAGGGCCAACCGAGGAAGTAGGAATATTTAATTGAAATGGTCCAAAAGGAAGAAGTACGAGGACGAGGTCAAGG
Organism: Varecia variegata; assembly: GCA_028533085.1. NCBI lineage: Eukaryota > Metazoa > Chordata > Mammalia > Primates > Lemuridae > Varecia > Varecia variegata. Next base: position 78,599,348 of record CM052438.1, read on the forward strand.
GAGGAGAGGATTACAAATGAGGGGTGGTCAGCAGTGTCATATGGCAGGGAGAAGTCAAGTAGGATGAAGACTGGAAACAGACAATTGGCAATTAGGAGGTCACTGGCGACTTTGGTGAAAGCACTTTCAGAGTGGTAGGGCAGAAGCCAGAGGGTAATGGGCTGAGGATGAGTGGGATCAAAAAGAGGAGAGAGAGACATCAAGTTTAGATTATTCTTTGCAAACATTTAACAGCAAAGTTAAGGAGGGAGATAATGTAGTGCATTGGGAGACTAAGTACAAACAAAGCCAATTTTATGATATTTTTATTGAAATATAACAGATACAGAAACATGCATAAATCCTAAGTGTATAGGTCAGTGAATTCTCCCAAAGGAAATACCCCGTGACAAAGGTTAAGACACAGGATGTTAGAACATCGTCAGCACCACAGAATGCTTCCCCACGCCCTCTCAGTCATGACTCCTCTTCTTCATCACCAGCGGCTGCTCTCCTGACCTCTAACACCCCAGATTAGTATTGCCTTTTGTGAACTTTGTGTAAATGGGATCACAGAGTATGTAATCTTTAGTGTTAGTTTATTTCACTCAAAACAATGTTCATAAGGTTCATTCACTTTATTGCATGTATCTAGTGTTCATTTATTTCCATTGCTGTATAGTATGGATAAATTACAATGTAGTTGGGATTGATTACTAGTTGGGCTGATTGTGAATAATGTTACTATAAACATTTTGTATGTTTTATGCACATATGCATGAATGCCTCCTGGTTATATAACTACAAGTGGAATTGCTGGGTCATAAGGTAAGCATATGTTCAAATGAATAAATGCTATCCATTTTTTCAAAGTAGTTGTAAAATTCATATCTACATTCTCACCATCAGCATATGGGAGTTCCTATTGCTCCATAATCTTGCAGGATTTAGGATTATTTTTCTTAATTTTAGTTACTTAGTATTTTGTAGTGTTACCTCATTGTGATTTCAGTTTGGATTTCCTTAATGGCCAATGAAGTTGGGCCACTTTTTATATGTTTGTTGGTCATTTGATGATCTTCTCTTTATTAAAGTATCTGCTCAAGGCTTTGCCCATTTTTTTTCTATTGAGTGATATGCATTGTTAATAATTGCACTGAAGAGGAAGTCTTTATACATTTTTATAAGACTCCTTTTTTAGTTATATGTGTTACAAATATTTTTCTCCCACTCTGAACATTTATTTTCACTCTCTTATTGATGGCTTGTGATGAACAGAAGATCTTAATTTAACAGACAAATTTGTCAATTGTTTTTCTTTATGTTTAGTGCCTTAAATTCTATAGCTCTATAGCAAGTCTTTATATAAAGCAGAATATGGTCTTCTACCTGCTATTCTTTTCCAAATGTGTCTTTACTATTCTTGGCCATTGCACTTCAGTATAAATTTTAGAACTAGATTGTCAACTTATGCACTGACACATACTCACATGAGTGCACACACAAATGCACGAAATAAACGACCTGTCATTTTTATCAGAATTGTATAGAATTTATGGATCAGTTGAGAATTCACCTCTTTTTAACATTGAGTCTTCCAATCTATAGATATAATATATCCCTCTGTCTATTTAGGTCTCCATTACTTTCTTTCCATATGTTTTATAGTTTTCTGTGCAGAGTTCTTCCATAGTTTTTGCAAGATTACTCTTGGGAATTTGATATACTTTGATGCTCCTATAAATTGCATAATTTTTCTAATTGTTAATTGAAATCTTGGTAAAGTTATTTATTCTAATAATTCATTTGTAAGTTTTACATTTTCTATATAAACAGCAAAGTCATTTTAGGATAATGAGAGTTTTCTTTGTTTCTATTCTTCATCCTATAATATCTTTACTTGCTTTTCCAAACAGTCTATAATTTCCATAGAATGTTGTAAAGAAGAATTATCATAGTTGTACTTCCCTTGGTCTTGATCCCAGGTGGAAAATTTTCAATATTTCACCATTAATTATGCTTAGATTATGGATTTTTAATCTTTCTTGTTTCTAATAAATAAATTCAAGGTTTTAGCTACTTCTGACATAGTTAATATGAGATAACTCAAAATCTTTTAAAATTTCCATTCTATTTTCTCTTTTAACCTGTTGGAAATATAGAAGTGTTTAAAATTCCCAAACACACAGGGATTTTTTATTTATCTTGCTATTATTTATTTTTTAAATTTCATTGTGACAGTAATCATGTTAAGTATAATGTCAATTCCTGGAAATATGTTAAGATTTACTCTATGGTGCAGTAGATGGTTAATTTTTATAAAAGCTTTATGCACATTTGGAAAAAATATGGGTTCCTCAGTTTTTGAATGCAGTGTTCTATATGTGTCATTTAGGTCAACTTTCTTAATCTGTACACATGTTAACATCTCATATGGCTACTCTATCAATTACAGAGAGAAATGCATTATAACCTCTTTTTACGATTGTCAGTATGCCTATTTCTCTTTGTAGCTCTGTTAATTTTTGTTTATATAACTTGAGGTGACATTATTAGTTGCATGTTAATTTAAGATTATTATATATTCTCAGTGCTTCAAATCTTTGTTGAGACATTATAATTATTTTATACTATAAATATTTATTTATATTGTCCAAATAATTGTTGTTTGGGGGATTTATTCTTTCCAACATCTCCAAAAATTTTCCTTTTGTTTGAAGATTTTTATTTTAGGAGACAAGGTCTCATTCTGTCAGCCAACCTGAAGTACAGTGGCACAACCACTGCTTTACTGCAACCTCAAATTCCTAAGCTCAAGAAATGTTCCTGTCTCACCTCCCAAATAGGTGGGACTACAGGTGCAAGCCACCAGGTTCAGCTAATTTTTGTTTTATATTTTGGAGAGATAAGGTCTCACTATGTTGCCCAGCTTGGTCTCGAACTCCTGGCCTCAATAGATCCTTCCACTTTGTCCCCCCAAAGTTTTGGGATTAAAAGCATGAGCCACCATGCCCAGCCAGAATTCTCTTTAGATTGCATCTCCAGTGACAAATTTGTCCAGGTTCTCTTTATCTAAAAGGTTTTTTTTAAATCACCTTTACTTTTTTTTAAGGACATGTTTGTTGTGTAAAGAATTTGATGCTTGCAATTATTAATGTTATCTTCTGGTACCTTTAAGGTAGCATTCCTTTGTCTCCTAGTTTTTGTTTTTTATGTTGATGAATGGACTATTTTTCTAATTGTGGTTCCTTTCACACTAATGTATCTTTTATCTTAGCATGTATATAAATCATTTTTACTGTATGCCCTGGTATGCTCTATGTCTTTTATGTTGTTTTGTATTTTTCTTTTTTTTAATTTAAAAATATTACAGGAGTACAAATGTTTTTAGTTACATGGATCACTTTTATAATGCTTGGGCTATAAGTGTGTCCATCACCCGGATAGTGTTTATTGTAACTGATAGGTAATTTTTCACCTGTTCCCTCCACGCCCCTTACCCTCTGCTTGATTTCCACTGAGTTTTACTTATTTCAGTACACGTGTGTGCTCCTTGGTTAGATTCAGTTTAGTAGTAAGTACATGTGGTGTCTGTTTCTCCATTCTTTAGATACTTCACTTAGGATAGTGGTCTCCAGTTCCATCCAGATTTTTGCAAAAGGCATTAATTCATTCTTTTTATGGCTGAGTAGTAGTCCATTGTATACATATACCACATTTTTTAATCTACTTATGAATTGATGGGCACTTAGATTGATTCCACGTCTTTGCAATTGTGAATTGTGCTGTAATAAATGTTTGAGTGTGGGTGTCTTTTTGATAAAATGCTTTCTTTTCTGATAAAGGACTAATAACCAAAATCTACAAAGAACTCAAACAAATCAACAAGAAAAAAACAAACCCCATTAAAAAATAGGCAAAAGATGAACAGTATCTTTTCAAAAGAAGATAGACAAATGACCAATAAACATATGAAAAAATGCTCAAGGTCACTAATCATCAGGGAAATGCAAATTAAACCACAATGAGATATCACCTTACCCCAGTTAGAATGGCTTTTATTAAAAAGTCCAAAAACAATAGATGCTGGCATAGATGCAGAGAGAAAGGAATGCTTATACACTGTTGGTGTATAAGTTGGTGGAACTGTAGGTTAGTGCAACTTTTGTAGAAAACAGTGTGGAGGATCCTCAAAGAACTAACAGTAGACCTACTATTTGATCCAACAACCCCACTACTGGGTGTTCTAGATTATATATATATATATGTGTGTGTGTGTGTTTTCTATACTTTTTATCTCTCTATGTCATTGTCATTATTTTCTTCTGTTCTACTTTCTAGTTCACTAATTCTCTATTCAACTATGTTTCTTCTGTTATTATTTCCAACTACTGAATTCTTAATTTTGATTAAGGAATTTTTCAGTTTGAGGAGTTCAATTTGTTTTCTATTTATTATTTTTAGCTCTATATAAAATTCTCAAATTTATTTTTATTTCCATGATCATATTTGGCATAATTAGTCTAAAGTCTTTGTCAGATAATCTCATCATCAGAATCTCCTGTAGATATCTTTATTTTTATGTGTCTTTTTCTTTTAATTTTTCATCAATTTGTTTCTTCTTTTGCCTGGTTATTTTTAATGGAGTGCTAACTATCATATATGAAAAACAGTAAAAATAATTTAAAGTCCCAAATTATTTTATGAAACACCAGAGAATATTTATTTTTAGCAGGTGGCTAGGGACATTAGTAATCTCAGATAATATTAATATAATCAGAGTCTGAGATAATTTAAAGCTGGTTTTTGGTTCCTGTAAGAGAAGATTTATTTCTGGCTTAACCTTACTCATGAATACTGACCTTTGATTTTCAGTGTAAAACCTGAGCAGCATAGCAAGAGTCCCAGTAAAAACAAAAGTGATGGTAGCTTGGACAAGGGTGGTAGCACCATAATCAATAAGTCATGGTATATCTGAAATATATTTCATAGACTGAGACAAGAGGATTTACTGGCAAGTTGGATATGGGAGGAAGTGAAAAATTACTCCTAAGTTTCTGACATAAGCAACTGAATACCATGTACTAAAATAAACTGGAATAATGAAATAATTAGTTTTGTGAGTGAATATCAAGAATGTTATTTCGAGCACGTAAAGTTTGAGATGCTTGTGATATATATATTTACCATGCAAATAACAGTAACGATAACATGACTTTATCATCATATCTACTACAACACATATTTATTCACAATGCAGTAGTTGGAAAACCATTTTTATCTTGAACTTGGAAGAGTCCCTCTTACTCAAATCATTACTATGACTCTGATCTTGGCACCATTGGCATGATCTAGTGCACAGAACCTCTTCGAAAGGATGAGTTTCTCATGTCTTCTTAAAGTAATTTCTGCTGCATTAGTTGTTATTCCAGGGATAATATAGAAAAGAAAGAAATACATTTCAAGAGTGGGAATAATAAGTAGAAAAATTGTGACCCAGACTTTAGCCTATATATACTCAAAAGGTGCAACAGAGAGTGAAGAAGAATGAAGCTGAAGATCCAAGCACCATCTACCATTAAGCCCCAAAAATGTATCTGGCCCATAGGCACCACCTAGAGAGGCAACAAGGAGTAATGAGTGGATGCAAATTTGAATTGACAACACTGTGAAGTCATTTTTTGTTTTTATTTTTAGAAACACAAATCCACAGTGTCTTGTAAAACAATCTTTTAACAATAACCTTTTAAAAAATTGTATTATCCTATTGTGGAGGGTTATCTGAATGGAATTTTACCTTTCTTTAGAAACTGAGAGAAATATTTTGTCCAAGTTACATCATTAGTACAAGTGTATTCCATCTTGAGATACACTTCTGACTCCAAATTAGTTCACACAGCATAGGATTCAAAATACAGAGTTTAATTTTCCAAAGATATTTACAGCATTGCCAAGAAAATATCCTACTGAAGTTTGCTGTTTCTTTCAGAGTAGAGATATCTTTTAGTACCTTAGTTTATACAGACATTTTCAAGAAAAAAAAGAATTTAAAGGACTACAACTAGCACTAAATCTCTCCATTATTATTATGCTCCCTTTTCCAAAAGTGTGGAGCAGATTCAGATAGCGACTGATACCTATAGGAGAACATGGTAAAATGGAGACTTAGAAAGGAATAATTGAAAAAAAATCACAATCTTGACACACTTTATGAGAAAACTTGCTTGTAGCTTATAAAATAGCCCTTCTAAAATGTGCTGATATTCTAGATATTTTCCATATTTCAATGGTAGCATTTATCATCACATTGGACAAAAATGTTTTAAACTATAATATGGTAGTATACACTAAAATATAAAGTTCTCTGTGACAACTTATGACAAACCCACAGAGCTGAACTTCCCAGTGTTGCCTCTCCTCTGCCCACTTCTCAGAATAGTAGAACTGAGCTCAGTATTCACTATATAAGATCAAAAAGTAGGTTGCCTATTTTGCTGTATTTTTCTTGTTTTTGTTATTGTTTTATTTTTAAAAGTCTGAAGCTATATATTGACTAGGAGACTGTATTAAATTCAACTCAGTTAAAATCATGGAGGAATTGGGTTTTTCAGGGGCTGGTAACAACAAAAAAATAAACTGGGGCACTGTTTAAATTTGGTCAAAGTTGGGCAAATTTAAAAACCATTGATATTTGATTACTTGTGGGTAACTTCAGTTAGTGTTATTAATATGCCATTCAAGAGACATTTATTTGTGTCATAGAACAACCATAAATCTTTGATTTCTCCCCCAAAACAAACTGAACTCTCCTTCCACTTTACCAACTTCTCTAATTTAGGGAAGAGGCCAAGAAAATGTGGTATACTGATGATAAATCTTTTCAAAGCCTATTTCTATTATTTTAAATTAAGAAATAAATAAAAATCAACAGATGATGTCTCCCTGGAAAAAAAATTCACAGAAAGTAAATAAACAAGTATTTGTACTTTTTATTATACAACAATAGATAATTTTAGTCATAGATATAAAACTAATATTTAAAAGTGATAACATTAGCGATCAAGTTTGGGAATCTTAGCTAACACGACCAATCAATACTAAAATCCTGTCAGAAAAGATTCTAATAAATGTGGTTTAGATTGGGTTTTATTTAAATCTATCACAATCAAACCTATTATTGAAAATGTCCCTATTAAACATCTGCTAGTTGTTTATTTTATGACTGTACCTTCATCTTGTCAACAATACAGAAAATGTTGAATATAAAAGGGGTATTAATATTTTTTCTTTTTAAACAAATAAATTAGATAAGAATTATTTCTGTCCCAAAGATGATGTCATAGGAAGTTTACAGTTAGTTTCCCATCCCTTCTTTCATGAGATTCTATATGCTAGTGAGAATATATTAGAACACGAAATAATCTGACATAAAGCCATATTGACAATAGAATGAAACAATGGCTTTTGCCAAGGACACCTGAAGTGAAACAGTAAAGAAGTTATATAAGATGAAATGAATTTTACCCAGGCACTGTAACATTCAACCTATTGATAAATCTCTGATGAAAGAGTGAAAATATTGAATTATTTTATTATACACATAAAACATAAAGGAGTAAAAGCAATAAATGAAGTAATAATCATACTTCTATCATTTGCTATTGATGCTATATAATTTAATTCTCATATTTTTATTTTTTTCCATTTCCATTTTAAGAGTTAAGAATTCTCATATTTTTAAATGATTAATTTTCTCCATGTACTATACTTGGAACAATTACTTCCTCATTCCATTGGTCAAGAAAGAAAGAAAATTTTGCTGTGATAACTTGAGTTCATTTTTCTTAGAAAGAATACATGCAAATTTGGTGAATCAAGAACCAATGTTGAACATAGAAAGTATGAGAAAAGGGTGGCAGATTTCATGTCTATGTGCACACACACACGTGTAAGCACACGTGTGTGTGCACACACACTCACATTCCTACACATGTTGCAAATACAGCACAGAGCCCCGATCTTTTCACTGTGGGAGCCTCCAGGGCAGCCCAGAACTCAGACCTCTCACACTGAGTTACAAAACACACAACTGTTCCTCTGTAAAGTGAGTTTTGTATTGTATTTTTTATAGTTATTTAGTTAACAAAAATGTACTTTCCTTTCAGGGTTTATTTTTTGTAATAATACTTAGAATACATAAAATAACAAAGGAAAGTCAAACAGAATAAAAAAGCATCAATTATTTTTCTTGTCAGTGTACTAGCCCAGTACTCTTTAATGGAAATATAATGTGAACCATGCATATAATTTTAAATTTTTTAGTAGCCACATTATAAAACAAAAGCTATAAAGAAACAGGTGAAATATTTATCAATAATAAATTTTATTTAGCCCAAGATAGACAAAATAATTTCATTTCAATGTATAGGCAATATAAAAATCATTAATATTTTACAATTTTTCTTAGTAGATTTCAAAATCTAATGTGTAAATTACCCTTATAGCATGTCCTACTTTAGACCGGCTTCATTTCAAGTGCTCAGTGACCACATGAGGTATAGTTCTATAAAGACTATTGTTGATTCCCAGATCTACAACCTTCCCAATCTCTCTCCTAATTTTCTGAATCATATTTCTGACGTATCATGGCTGATAGTGATATTTTTTCTCTTTCCCTTCCAATCTCATGGCTTCATCTCTTAGAATCCCTGATTTTGGTGATAGCATCAATAGCCACGTTTCCATCACAATTCAAACTAGAAACCTGAAGGGCATTTTCCACTTTTCCCTCTCCCTCATTCATCTTCATTTGAATGTAGGTCAAAACCAGCCTGAATTTGCGCCTTCTTCTGTTTCTCAACTGTCTAGACCTCATTAAAAACCTTAACCACAATGAGATATCACTTATTTCCAGTGAGAATGGCCTTTATCAAAAAGTCCCCACACAATAAATGTTGGTGCAGATGCGGAGAGATAGGAACACTCATACACTGCTGGTGGGACTGCAAACTAGTACAACCTCTGTGGAAAGTAGTATGGAGATACCTCAAAGAGCTACAAGTAGAACTATCATTTGATCCAGCAATTCCACTACTGGGCATCTACCCAAAGGAACAAAAGACATGCCATAAAAAAGACATCTGCACTAGAATGTTTATAGCAGCACAATTCACAATTGCAAAGATGTGGAAACAACCCAAGTGCCCATCAATACGTGAGTGGATTAATAAAATGTGGTACATGTATACCATGGAATTCTACTCAGCCACAAAAAGCAATGGTGATCTAGCACCTCTTGTATTATCCTGGATAGAGCTGGAGCCCATTTTACTAAGTGAAGTATCTCAAGAATGGAAAAACAAGCACCACAGGTACTCACCATCAAGTTGGTATTAAGTGATCAACACTTAAGTGCACATATAGTAATAACATTCACTGGGTGTCTGGCAGGTGGGAGGGGGGAGGAGGGGATGGCTATATTCACACCTAATGGGTGCAGTGTGCACCGTGGGGGGGGTGGACATGCTTGAAGCTCCAACTCGGGTGGGGCAAGGGCAATATACATAACCTAAACATTTGTACCCCCGTAATATGCTGAAATAAAAAAAAATTTAAAAAAACCTTAAATATTATGTGTCTGGATCCTTAAGGATTTCCAAACTCTTCTGTCTACCATCTATTGATCCCCATTTCTTCAAACCACCCTCTACACTGAAGGGAAACTGGTCCTTTGGACACATGTGCTATAAATTAACTTAAAAATTAAAACTGAATTACACTACTCTCTTAAATAAAGATGTAGATCTTTTGGCTATATTTTTTATTAAAAAAAAGAAAAAAAGCACTTGGAGCCAGGCATGGTGGCTCATGTCTATAATGCCAGGGACTCAGGAGGCCAGAGTGGGAGGATTGCTCGAGGCCAGTCCAAGACCAACTTGGACAACGTAGCAATATCTCATCTTTACAAGAATAAAAAAATTAACTGGATGTGGTGGTATGCACCTGTAGTCTCAGCTACTCAGAAGGCTGAGGGCAGAAGGTCACTTGAGCTCAGGAGTTTAAGGCTGCAGTGAGCTATGATCGGGCCGCTGCACTCTAGTCTGGGTGACAGAGCAAGACCTTGTCACTAAAAAACAAAAACAAGTACTTGTTTCATTTCCTCTATCAACTAATTGCTAGAGATATAGCAGCAAACAAGACAAATTTTCTCCCTGTTCTCAAGAGCTTACAGTCTATGACATAACCACTCAAAAAAAATTTTAAAAATATGGCCCCAGATTACATTTCAACTTTTCCCTATGCAAGTAGACACTTAACTAGGTTTGTCACCAAGCCAAAAACAAATTTTTCAGTGATCTAAGACTTTCAAGACATACTTTCAACAAAATCATTGGAAGTCACGTCATTGCCAGTGCCTTCGAGGCTAGTCAAGCTTTTTTCCTTAGGTAACTAATGAACACTCTAGTTTATTACTGTATAAAGCTGAGACAGATTCTCTATACAAATCTACATGTAATCTTTAAGGGGAAGAGAAGTGGTTCTAATTTTAAACAAAGGTGTTAAATACCATTTCTGATTATATTTTACCTATCAACCATGATAGTATTGGTCTGCGATCTCTTACCTTGTTCATTTGTTTATTTGTTTTAATTCCCTCATTTCTTCCCAGTTCTAATCCTCATCTATTGTATTGTTTTCTTGCTTGTTTTTATACCTATGGAAATCTAACAGAAAAATTACCTCTGGGTGATGAAAAATAATATACTTTTTAGGGACATATTACACTCTATAAAATCCATATGAATCGTACTACAAAGTTGCATTATTGTTAAGACATTTTGTGTTATGGACTAAAATGCACTACTTTATGTATGGGCTTATCCAAAGAACACAAATGAGAGGCATTTCAGAAAACCTGAATATATTGGAATAAGATGAATAAATTGCATATAATGACATTTAAATTTATCTTCATTTGAAAAAAAAGTCATTGGTTCCAGAACAAGTCTAAAACAAGTTGTAACTAGCTAGCAATTACTTTTGTTTAAAAGAATCATGGTTGAAACAATACTTAGATGCTTTGTTATTGTTGTTATTGTTATTTATCTTTTTTTAGTCATTGCCTAGATAATTATTCTTTAATCATTGATTGTCTAAAGCTGTGATCCCTAACCGCCAGGCCACGGGCCTGCACCAGTCTGTGGCCTGTGAGGAACCGGGCCACACAGCAGGAAGTAAGCAGTGGGCAAGTGGGCACAGTTTCATCTGCATTTACAACCGCTCCCCATCGCTGGCATCACTGCCTGAGCTCTGCTTCACCCCTCAGCCCCACCCCCCATCCCCACCCCTCACTCCCCGCCCCCATCACCTGCCCCTGGTCCATGGAAAAATTGTCTTCCAAGAAACCTGTCCTGAGTGCCAAAAAGGTTGGGGACCGCTGGTTTAAAGCAAACAACCAAAATACCATGATAATATTTTTTTTTTCTTTTTCTGATCCCATTTAGTTGTGTTTGGCCTTTTATTACGATTGATGCTAATCTTACAGACAAGCTGATAGCAGAGAGTTAGGTGGAGGGGAATCAACTCTCATGCAGCCCTTTCTAGAGCCAAGAATCACTGTCCCCAGTAGTTTTGAAATTTTTTCTATTTTATCTCAATGACTACTCTTGGTGTACTAATCAGGATCCACTAATATCTGTAATAAGCAACCAAAAAACCTCAGTGGCTTTAATGTACTAAATAATTATTTCTTACTCATATCATGGTCCAACACATATCAAAAAAGTGGAATAGGCTGGGCGTGGTGGCTCACGCCTGTAATCCTAGCACTCTGGGAGGCTGAGGCGGGGGCGGATCATTTGAGCTCAGGAGTTCGAGACCAGCCTGAGCAAGAGCGA
>CM052438.1:78611323-78719094 GCA_028533085.1 Varecia variegata
AAAAAAAAAAAAAAAAAAAGTGGAATAAAAGAAGTAACATCCCACTGAAGCATTCAGGGACTCATGTTCTTTCTACCTACCGGTTCTGCCATCTCTTGGGTGTTCCCGTCCCTTTGTTGCATCCTTCGGATCTGACTGGAGCACAAGAAGATACAGTGTGGAGGATTGTGCAGGAAGTTTTATGGGCCCAGCCTGGAAATGGTGAACTTCCCTTCTGCCAATATTTCTTTGGCCAGAGTGCAATCACATGGTCAGGAAAGCATCATCTTCTCGGGTGTCACCGAGTGAAAAAAGGAGGGGTTTGCATACAAAGTTACATTTATACACTGTGTGATGAAGTAGATATTTTATCCTCATTTTATAAAAGAGAATAAGAGTTATTGAGTAGCTTGTCCAAGGTCACACAGCTAATAACGGCAAAGATAAAATTCAAACCTAAGTAGTCTGCCTCTAAAACCATTTCCCTTTCCACCGATTGTTTTAGGCTCATCATTCCTCTCTTGGACTTTCCAAAATAATGGGGAGGCAGGAAGCAGTGATTGCTTTACCTTCACTCCATTACTCTTATTAGTAGCTTATTTGATTGTTAAGTTTGAAATGAGTGCTCAGGCATGCTTCAAACAGTCCCTCTAACCTGTCTAGAGCAGCCTGTCTTCAGAATGTTCTTGTTTGTCTTCTTGCTATATAGGAAGTTTCTGCCTAATCAAGGACACCTTACAGCTCTTCCTGACTCTAGGGTTGGGGAGTGGAGAACAGGTGTTTTTAGACTGTGAATATTAGAAGTTTTTGGCCATGGATCCAAACCACTTCCTGAATAAAAATTTTCAGTAATAGAGCTTGTATCGTGATCTCTCTCCATCTTGATTGTCTCCCTCTAATGGTTCCAGACTTCAGAGGGGGAAAAATGGAGTATCACTCACCATATAGTACTCTACTGTTGTATTTATTTTTCTAGAGTAGTAATTTATTAACATGCAAAATGAAAGTCAATGTACACCCAACATGACTAACTCCCTCCCAGAAGTTCAAGACAATTAAAACAATAGCAGCTTTTATATATTGCACAATATACTTGACAATTTTATTTTCAATTGTGCTATTTGACTTTGGTCATAACCAGTAATGAAGCAGTACTTTGAAATGGGTAGTAGGTAGCATACATAAAAATGAAGAAGAACGTTGTCTTTTGGAATGCATAGAATCATGAAATCTCAGGATGGCTGGGTGATTAATACAGACCCCCGATGTGAGAGGGGAGGAAACGGAAGCTTGGAGAGATCAGACTAGGCAGAAAGTTTCTGGCAAAAGAGGAATGAGGACAAGGGCTTCCTGGGACTTAGTGTAATTTCCATTATTTAATTGTTGAAAGCAAATATATTCTTTATTAATTCACCTAGTGAAGGAACTCATTCCAATGCATACTCAATAGCAGGGGGTTAATATTGCACTTCAGTTAACCCATAAAGTGAATCTAAGTGGAATTAATTAGGACTGGACTTTATATTTTTAATAGGATTGTTATTTCTTTAATCAATATGTCTTTCTTCCACAACGGAAAATGTAGATGAAGGAACCTTCAGTAACATGCTGTAGGCCATACTCTAAGTGCAAAGCTGAGCTGGAAAGTAAGTGAAAGTTCCTCTATCACTTACAAGTCCAACATAATAAAATCCATTATAGTGGCATTCTAGTTTTGTCATAAAACCATAGTTATTACCTGAAAAATAGAGTAACTAATATTTTGCCCAGTAAAACTATAGTAAATTCATTCTAGTAATAGCAACACTGTAATAATCATACTGAAAAATAGCTGCATGTTACAATCTGTATATTTACTATGCTATTATAATAATTATAGTTCTACCATAGATTTCTTTTATACAAAAGCTACATTTACTCTAGTAATTGCATTTTCTTTTTACTTCCACATAATTATAAGAATATAAAAGTGTAACTTTTGATGTGATGTATGAAAGCTTCACATTTACTTTTTACCATTATTAAATGATTTGGAATTAAAGATGATTGTTTAAAGAAGAAAAACACAAAATTTTCCCCAGAACAAATATATCTACCTGTGTAAGAATAGGAAATGGTTTGTATGACATCAAAATCAAAAAGCAAGTTAATGACAAAATTGAAGCATAAAAAATAGTCTGTTGAATACATAGAATATGAAATAACTGAACTCAACTGAAAAGAAGTTATTTAACCTATTTTATGTCACCTCCATGAGAAGACTCCCAGCTTTTTTCTGAGTGATGATGTGGACTGATGCACCTAGACTCTGCCTGCTGTTCTAGCCCTCAAAGAATGGTGGAGACTCACCAGGAATTTCTAGGAAAATTGACCAAAAGGTAGTCATCAGGGTGCATTGGGAAATGCAATATACCTCCGAGCAACAACAGGCCTAGGAAGAAATCAAAACAGCTGCTTGGCCAGGGCTAATCTTAGCTCATTAGGTTTGGGCACTTATTATTGAGAATTCGGGTCTAAATATTTTTTACGAAAGAAATGTAGCCTTCTATAGAAAGTAAAGTTCCTCTTCCTATGTCCTTAAACTGGAGTGACCATTCTGTGGCAGAGACTGGCTAGATGCTCATCAAATCTGTTTCCATTTCCTGAACATATTGTCAAACTATATTGCCTAGCCTGGTGATGATCAGATGGGGGTCCCATGACTCTGCTGTGGCCAAGGGAATGTGGGCCGAGATGATTTTTGCCACTTCCAGGATCACCTTCGAGCCATCCTCCCTGTGCTCTTCCCCTTCTGTAGCAAGGACAGATGGTAACACCACAAGATGAAAAGCACCCAAGTCCCTGAGACTCCTGCTTGCAGGAGAGCTTCCCAACCCACTTAACCTCTCCTGACATAAGAAGCCCAATTCCAATGGCCTCTCTACATTCTGCTTTAACACTACTGGTAGACATTGTCATAGAAAACAACTTGAACTATATTCACTTGTCTCTTTCTTTCCTCCTCTCCTTCTTCTTTCTCCCTCCTTCTCTCCCTCCCTCCCTCTTTTTCTTTCTTCTTTCCTTTCTTTCCTTCTTCTCTTCCATTGTTTTTCTTCCTTGCTAATGGAGATGGGTAGGTAGAGAGCTGTAATTCCTCCTCACTCCTCATTTCCTTGTTTTTCCTTTCTTTCACCTCTCAGTACTCTCTTTTTGCTTGTGTTTTGAATTATATTTGGAATAATATCATAAACTCGAACATATAATGTTTTGACTGTACCCTACTAAGAATCTCTGTCAAATATCTATACAAATCTAGCACTGAGATTTGAGCAATAAAAGGTGTATATATATATATATATATATATATATATATATATTAAACTGTCTAAATAGCTTAGGGATGTATCGCAACGGAGAATTTCCCATTATTTAACACTACTTAAAGTAAGAGGGAAAAACACCAGCGATTTTAATTTTGAGCTCTATAATTCCTAAGGCAGAAAAAAGAATTATGTTTCCTTATGTTTACAGGGTTTTTTTTCCTGTGATTTTCTGCCTTGTTTGTTTTCAGAACTTGCATTGCATTGTCTCCTTCAACCCAGCTTCCTGCACACCCCTCCTGCTCTGCAGCTCAAGGCGATCTCTTTCACTTCCGGGAAGACAACACGCACAGCTAGCTGCCCACTCCCACGTGGCTCCATATTTTACATGATTTGTTTCAGAATATTCCCAAGATTGAAATGGATCACCTCACTGTCTTCCCAGTGCCTTTGTTTCCTTAAATGGAATTTATCTTACTGTACCTCTTACAGCCTGTTACAAGGTATTATCCAGAACACACAAATATCCATCAGGGACATTCTGCCTTAAGTAAATTTCCCTTTCAACAAAAAATTTGAGAGTAAAAAACACAATAAAGCCTCAAGTGCAATATATGTATGTGTATCAGACTATGTTTATTATTTTTAATTGCCTAAAAGAGAGCACATTTTTCACAGAAATTGTCAAAATTAAGTTTTGCTCTAAATGAAGTTTGGATTTTATTTTTTATACATTGCTAACATGAGATAACCTGGGTAATTTGTTTGGAAGTCAGAAGCATGGGAGCACTTTGCTGCTGATGATCAGTTAGTTTGGGCTGGAGAGGCTCACACTGCATTGCTGAGATGGGAAGCCCAACCCACTGATTCCGTTCTCTTCTTCCCAGCCTACGACAAACACTCAAGGTGACCCTGGAAGTGGCCCCTGGGAATGGCATCTCATAATCCTTACCACAGTATCAAATGTAGTTGTGATAAATTGATCAGAATTAAAACTCAAGTGCTATATCTTCATTACAGCATTACTGAACATGGACTTTAAGATCAGAAATGCCTGTGTTCAAATCTCTGCCACCAACTAGTTAAACAAGAGGACATTTTGGGCACTACTAGTTAATGGTGACAGAGTAACAACTGGCCTCTAGAAGTGAGCCCAGAATATGGTCTGAGGCTGACACCCATCTTTCTCCTTGTTTTGCACAGCCCCACTTTGGGCAGGAAGGTAGCCTCAGAAGTTAAGGTCATGGCTAACTCAGGTATCTGTCATGTCTTGGATCCAGAGCCCTGACAAATTCCCTTTATCAAACTCATTCCAGAGTTGCTGCCTCTTTTAAAAACCCCAATGCAAAGGTCTGATTTTCAGGCAAGCTTAGACAGAGGGACTGCCAGCCTACCTACCGAAGGACAGCTACATTTATGTCCAGGGAGCTTATCATCAGCCCTTCTTACAATAGCAACTAAAAGGTGACCTGTTTGCAGCACTGTTTGTGCTATAGCAAAAACATACACACGTGTGCAGATGTGCATGCACACACACAGCTTTAGTTCCTGGCAGGGCATCTTGCTATAAAGGTCAATTACCTAGACCAAAGTCCTACACGTGATTAGATATGACATACTTGTTAGTTCATTTGTCTTGCTGGATGCATCTGGTATTTATTGCTCTTCAAACTACTTTATACTGTATCACAGGGCTTGGGGGCAGAGTGTCTCAACCAAACAGAATCTAATAAACTCCACCTAAGGTGGATTAGGTACTCTTGGGTTAAGGAATGGAGATCTCCAATCACTAGAAATAGGCCTATCAGGGAATTGCCTTTAAAAGATTTTTTCTTAATTTTGTAAAATGTAAGGGCCAAATAACTATCCCTAGTATTGAGAGAATAATGGAATAAGGAGGTTCGTAAACTTGTTTATTTTTTGGGACAACATGACCAATTTACATAAGATACTCAAGATCCTTCAGATAGAAGGAAATCCATTGGAGTGGGTGTGGATGCTCCACTAAGGTTCCAACGGCAGGGAGGAGCCATAATGCTACCAAAATAAAATGACCTTTAGAAAAGGAAGAATCTAGGTTAACAATTGCTCTCTCTACAAGTATAAATCAAGTATTCCTTGGAGAGTTTTCGTATGTTTGTTTGCCACTGTGCATGCCGGATTATGGAAGCTTCTCCTGATTCAGCCACTCTGGTACAGTCACTAGAGCTTGGAGAACTATGGCCAGGCCTGTGGGTTGAACTGGAGAGAGCTGGAGTGTGGGCACTCTTGCAGTGCGGGCAGAGATTGAGCAGAACGGGCATCTTGGCACAGTGGGTAAGTGCCTCTCAGTGTAGTCCACAAAAGTGACTCCACGTGGCAGCAACAGGCAGCGGCAGTGAGCACTTTCAGGTTCCTCCTACATTAGGCATTCAAGGCAGGACTGACTGATTGTGCTTTAGAAGAACTAAGCCCACAGAGATTCTTGACTCATTTATGTGTGGGGACTACAAGAGGAATATTCAGGATTTCCTTTTGCATATGATGATATCAAGGGATTAATTGAAAAAAAAATAAAATGGAGGTTTCTAACTGCACTGTTGAAGCAAGACACTGGATACGTGTACATGTGCAATGTCATCTAGAAACCCAACTTTGCTTCCTTAAAATGTAAAAGTCTTATTTACTATAATCAATACAAAAGAAGCTGAAGAAACTTCTCCAGACTCAAACGTGTAAGTGAGAATCCAGAGCTGTACATACAGGGACCTTCAAAATTTGTGACTATCTGTAGTGAGGACTTTTTATAATAATAACACAGGTAATAAGATCCAATCTACAAGTGTTACACACCAATTCCATATAAGGCACTACATTTGAGCCTTTAACCTTGAGAGACAGCATAGAATCAGGAAAAGTATTGATTCAAGAGCTCAACTGCCTGGTTCATATTGCAACTTTGCCACTTGCTAGCTTTGTATCTTAACCTCTCCGGTCCTCAGTGTTCTCAGTGGGAAGTTGGGAATAATAATAGGACCAATCTTACAGGCTTTCTGTGAGGACTGAATGACTGGATTTATTTAAAGCTCCTAAACAGTGTTTGGCATATGGTAATGATTAAGTATTATTATGGTTATTATTGTCATGGTTAGTAATAGTAACAGGAGTATCGTGTTACTTGACTTTATTAAAGGAGTAACACTAGGCCCTTACTTTCCAGATAAAAGGAACTGTAGACAGAGAGGAATAGGAAGAACAGAAAGGAGAAAACAAATGTTTAAAGTGAATAACTGAAAGTACAAACATACTAATTTGGGACAATTGGGAGGAGAAAATTTTTCAAGTAGTTTTATATATTTAGTCAGTATGTAAAACAAATTTTTAAATAAATACATGAAGAAATAACTTTGTAAAGCAGAAGTCTAGGATTATTGTGTCTCTATTGGGTACCGTCCCTGGGTGATAATGCCTTTCTAGGTGTTAAGACATGAAATGTCCACCAGCTAACACACTCTCCACTGCTCTGCAAACACAGGGTAGGGAGATGCCGCCAGTTAATTTAAAGCCATCAGTTGTTAATTATTGAAGAAGACAATAGTAATAATTACCATACTTCAAAGAAATTACATACAGTACGCTTTGCTGTCTTGATTGTATTAGTAAGGATGGCCTCTGGTCTGAGCACAAGTAAGAACCATAGTCACAGCTGGGCATGGTGGCTCACGCCTGTAATCCTAGCACTCTGGGAGGCCGAGGCGGGAGGATTGCTTGAGCTCAGGAGTTTGAGACCAGCCTGAGCAAGAGTGAGACCCCATTTCTACTAAAAATAGGAATAAATTAGCCAGGCATGGTGTCACGTGCCTGTAGTACCAGCTACCTGGGAGGCTGAGGCAGGATGAGCCCAGGAGTTTGAGGTTGCTGTGAGCCAGGCTGATGCCATGGCAACTCTAGTCCAGGCAAGAGAGTGAGACTCTGTCTCAAAAAAAAAAAAAAAAAAAAAAAAACCACTATAGTTACAAAAATAAGTTGAAAAGCTGAAAAAAGTGCTGATCTTTCTGTGGCTTTGGCATTGACATTACTCTATACAATGACTTCGATGAGAAGTTACAGTGAAAAAAGGTGAAATGCAAAAATATTATTTTTTCATATCCTACAAGGGGTAAACAGGGAGACAAAACAGGGAGAAATATAACTCTTCTTTTTTTCCTTTAGAAGGTAGACATGCACGTGTTTTTTAAAAGAAGGATTATTTTTTAAGTTGTGTCTACACTAACAGGCTACAAGGGTGCTGATTTAATTGTTTTCTGTAACTGCTATCAAGCAACAACTTTGGCAGTTCTCTTTCTCAAGTATTCTATTCATTGTTTTTTTTGTTTGTTGTTGTTTTGTTTTGTTTTGGGGTGTGTGAGAAAACAGGTCCAGGTGTCAAAATAATTGCTGGTCCAAAAACTGATTCATTACTGATTTTACTTTTTTTAGAACAATTATTCTGAGACTATATTAAAAAATCATACCAAGAGTTAGTATATCCCAATTCAGAAAAAAACAAAAAGAGACTAATGATCTAACCATATTCAGAACACTGGGACTAGTTTATGAATCATTATTCTCTGGCTTACTCAGACTCTCTAAAATTGGGCCCATTTTTCTTTCATTTTTCATTTTTCAATTGGTCCTCTCTGCTAATTTTAAATTTTACTTTTTTTGTGTGTTGGGAGTAGTGATTTTCAAATAACTTTTCAGTGACACAAAGGAGAAACTGGAGTTTGCAGTTTGGAAAAGGTAGCACTTCAATTTGGTAACCGCATCTCACATCAGCAACTGTGCTTAGAAACAAACTCCTGCCAAGATGACCAATGGTGCCAACAAAGGGGAAAGAGAAGTAAAGGCACATGCAAAGGAAGCCAGAGCCTCCTGCAGCAGGGAAAAGAGAGTCCTGACAGTGTTGGAGAAAATGAATTCACTATACCATAATTTTAAAAAATAGGGAATAATATGTCTTCATACAAATATAACTGCCAATAGGATTAGGAAACTGTACAGAATTGTCCTATGGCCCAATGGTAACGTGATCTAATACACGAATATCATAGAGTCTTCTGCTAGGAGACTATTAGGCTGATCATTATTATATTCTGATCTTTTTGGAACAAAGTGTTTACACTGTTAGAAAATATGCCATTTCCTTTTCACTTCTGTAAACATTGTTTTTTTCTGATTATAAAAGTTATATTTTTGCACTGGAAAATTGAGAGATTACATAAAAAGGATAAAGAATAAAGAAACCAATCATGATTTCACAATCCAGAGGTAATTTTTGTTAAGATTTTACCTTTTTTATCCTCATGTGTGTGTATGTATATGATTAATATTATAATGTAGAAAAAATTTTGATTACTTTTAAAATTCCATTTTATTACAGAAGTAATATTTGGTTATTGGAGAAAAAGTAGAAAATGAGAAAAAAACTAAAAAATAAAAATTACTCATAATTCTACTATTAATATATTTGGGTATTTTGGTCAAGAATATTTTTATACATATGTGATAATACTCTACATCCTGTTTTAACCTACTCTTTAAATTTAACGATATATCATGTACACTGACCAAGTCATCAACCATGTTTCTATAGTATGTCTTTTAATGGCTGAATAACATTCCATGGAATGGCTATACCATCTTTTAGCCAAAGATACTTGAGTTATATGAATGGCCATTTTCTAACACTTTTTCAATAATAGGTGGCTATAAATTGCAGGCTATGCGTGTGATTGGATGTAGTATGTGACAGGCATATCTTAGTCTTCAACTAGAGAACCAAGACATCCAACTGATGCTTGGATCTTACTTAGCACCAACAATGCTAAACCCGCTTTGCTGCCATTGACTGAATTATTAACAGTCAGACTTGCTAAACGAAGGCTGACAAAATAGCAGCAGTTTTGCTACAGAGCAGCCAACCTTGGCCCAAACAGAAAGGTCTGTATTAGCCTCTCTCCCTTAAACACAGCACTTTTATTTACCAAATTACCAAAGAAAATAAGAGGAGTACTTGGTATTTCATAATCAAACATCATTTCATAAATGTCCATATGCAAACTCACACTGATCATTGGAATTAATTACTATTCACAGCAACTGTCTGAAAACACTTTCTGTTCCCAAGTTCTGTAAATTGAAAAAATAGACAGACATAAGACAATGTGGCTTTCATAAGACAACAGATGAAATCACAGGCAAAAAAAGGTAGAAATCCTTACTTTTTCCTTTGCTTCCCCATTTAGACAAGAATTAAAACTAAAATTAGAAAATCCATGTTAAGAATGTTTTCCTGAGTAAGATCTATTCATTTCCCACGTGCATCTGAAGCTACACACACTCATAAAGAAATTTACTCTTTTCAAAAGCATCTAGGTAATCAGGGGACCAAACTAAACAGTTTATTTAATCAAGTCCATCAAAATATTAGCTCATTTTAACTGTATTACCAAACTGGTCATTAGTGTAGATGAGATAGAACCCCAAAGAAAGAGGATGTGCTTGTGTTCATGTGAGTGTATAGTATACAGTTTTTACATTTTATAGCATTCTGTGATTAAACCAATCAATAAATTTTAATCAAGTAAACAAAAAATACTAGCTAAATTTAACAGTCTTATCAAATGGTCATCATTGTTGATTAAAGTGCCCAGTGATGAGGATTACTGTATGCAAATACGGGTATGTGCAGGATGTGTATAGTATAAATGCTTTTTCTATTTTAAATGCACGTATATCTTCCTATATGAAAGAAAAATGCTGCTCTATCTATAATGCTGCTGGAGACTATCACCTCTCCTTTCCAAAAATCTGATGAACAGAGATCCCGGTCTCTTCTCCATAGAAATCCGGCTGGACAACATTGCTAATACTGGCCATTTAACTAAACCAAACTCCTTTTCTTCAATCAAAATCATTGGTAAATTCAATCAAAATAATTGAACTAGTATCCTCAAATAGACAACATTCTAAAAGTCTTTGTAGGTTTTATAGAACAGAAACAATTTCATTTTAAAAGCATAATATGCAGTGCAAGAGAAAGTGTAGCAGAAACCTCACAGCACCAGTACTCAACTAAAAATAAGCAGCAGAGATGCAGCCATGTGGAAGAGTTCCTACCTCACAAATCCTTAAGGGTTTGAATACGAAAGCTTAGAATAATAGCTGTGTATGGCGCAGTGGAGAAAGTAAAACAGTGTGTGGTTGGGTTAAGATATGTCCAGCCAAGTTATCGTCCCTTTCCTCTCTCAGAGAAACAAAATTCTTGAGCTATAGGAAGAATAAAGAGAGCTGGATACATTTCTGTGTGCTGCTGACAATGCTAATTATTCTTTGTTCTTAATATATAGAGGTACAGAGCTGCTAAGAGAGCATGGGCTTTGGAACAAGAAAAGCTGGGTTTAGATCCCAATGTATCAGCTGTGTACCTTGAGCTAGCAACTCTGAATTTCAGCTTCCTTCCTTGTAAAATAAAGATAATCATACCTATCTACCTCACAGGGCAGATATACGTAGGAAATGATACCCTGAGGGGGAAAAAATGCATAGAATAGCAACAGACACTGGGTGGATAGTCAAGAAATGATAGTTTTGCTTCTTCCTTTTCAAAATACTCTCTTATAAATGCTAACACTTGGGATCCTAATACACTTTAGGATTTGGGCATTTCTTAATTTTCAGTATTATCAAGCTCAAAGTGTTCCCCTAGTTTATCTGTGTTTTTTTCTCATAGTTTACCCTGTTTTAAGTTATTTCATAGCATTTATCATAATAATACATATTTACTTGTTTGTTTTCTACTTTCTGCCATTAGAATACCAGCTCAAAAGGGCAGGAACTTTGTTTCATGCTGAATCTCCACCATCAAAAAATATTCCTATCACATAGTGGGAAGTCAGTAAATATTTGTTGAAATAAAGAATAAATGGTTTATAAATGTATTTCATTTAAAGCAGTTTCCAGTATTTTTTACTAAAATAGTTGGCAACAACATACCCAATTATTTGTATATAAATATGTATATGAATAGTGATCATTATATATACTTTTATAGCTGCATATAAAATTAATAATGCCCTGAATATAAGCAACATTTAATCAATATTTGTTAAACCTATTAATATGAGCACCTTATTCAATCAATATATATGCATGAGCATGTCTTCAAATGGCAGAAAAGTATCATTTCGCATTTTTGTACAGAGATATTAGTGCTTTCTGTGGAGATAAAATACTACAATCATATATTGCCTGAATACATATATTCATAATTTACCACAATAAGTACTGTAGGAGTCTTGTAAAATATAATAATCTGAAACTAAGTTGTCATGCATTCAGATACATACTCACAAATATAGTGTCATAAATGTATAGGTGTGTTATGTCTGAATATGTGTATGCGCTTGCTAAGTAGATCCTTGCTGTCTATTTGTTGAATAATTCATCAATATATTCACATATGTGTATATAAAACAAGCTATAAAAATGTTTAGACATTGTAGAATAATATCATAAATGCTGGGGTAAATGCTATATGCCAAACGTCAATGGATTGAATTATGAACGAGAAAGAACGCTAAAGTTTGATCAAAATAAAAGATAAACCATATGAAATGAACTGATGACTGTCTATCATGTTTTTACTTACCATCGTGTATATATAGATATGTATAGGCCTTTAGAGTCACAAGGACTCTATATATATAGGATGGCAAATAAACTCCAGATAAGAGAAAGACAGAAAGGTAGGGAAACAAGGGGAAAGAAAAAGCTTTCCTGGGGAAAAAAAAAAAAAATCTTTACACATTTGTGTGTTGTCATTCAAAATGAAAACCTACGAGCTTGCCCTTAGCTGTGGGTCTCTGGAAAGCAAGGAAAGCTGGAAATAGGGGGTGGGAAGTCAAGCTGTAGAGAGAACACGGCCAGCCTCCCTCCCCCACACCCTCGACACTTAACTCCTGCCAGGCAGGAACTGGAACCTTTTGTAGAGCACCATTACAGCCTTGGGAAGCAACACAGTCACGAAGGGGGGGAAAGGGCTTGAAGTCCACCGCCTGGGGACTCTAAAAGGCCCCGTGCCACACCGTGGCTGCGCCAAGTCAGAGGGAAGACCCACCCAGCTCCACTGTCAGGCCCAAGAGCAGCTCTGAAGCCGGCAAGGAAACACATTTCTCCCCCAAAAGGCTTTTATTTATTTTATTTTTTAAAGTTAGTACAAGAGATAATGCAGCACATTTGTGTAATTTCATCCCGAAGCTCCACGCCGTCTCTCCAGGGCCAAGAGCTCTCAGATCTCGCGCGCGCATGTCTCGATTCTCCTCCCAGCCGCTCGGGGGAAACTCACGCTTCCCTCGTGAAATGTGCTTGAGAGGTTATCATGGGCATTGGCAGAGGAGGGCAATATTGACAGATAATCCAGATCTGCGAGTGTGCACGCGCACGCACACACCTCCAGCCTAGGAAGCTTCTCCTCCCCTTGCTCTGTCTGCCGGAATAGTCTCTTACAGCGATGTCATGTCGCATCACCTGAGCGTGGCCCCATTATTCCCCACCCCCGCCCCCAGGACAGTCTGGCCTCTTCCAAATGGATGTATAAGGAAACAGGAAAAACCCAATAGAATAATATTTAACATCCTGTAACACTGCCTCCCCCATAATGCCCCTCCCCGCCCCCACACACAATGCACACATGAGTTTTTGCCCCACCTTATCCTGGCTGTTTCGTGGGCCTTTTAGGGTGCTCAGCCCCATTACATCTGAAACCTAGAAGCTGAGGGAAAAATAAAAACTAGGTGTGCAAAAGAGCCTTTTCCTGGATCAGAGCTAGAGAAAACATTCACTTATGTTATTTCCTCTCAATTATCTCTAAAATGGGGAGGTAGAAGAGGGGAAAGAAAAGGTTAAAGAAAAATGGACAACTATAAAAGATTTATAATTTACTTTTAAAATAAATCAGCAAAGGGAGGCCCAATCTGCCATTTGCTCCGAGGGCTCTGGGATCCCACACTGAATAATGTGCCACGGCCCATTTTGATCTGCACTGAAATTAACAATCAGTCTGCCACTTTATGAAATATTATCTTTGTTAGCTTTACCACTAACAAAAATACACTTCCAATTTTTCACATCCACACACTACATCTATTAAAGCAATCTGGGAAATTAGTTTGAGATAAACTGTACAGCAATTTTATTCATAGCTTCCCTGTATCTCACACTGTTAATCTGCATCACAGCTCACTAAATAGTGCCTAATGTTTATTGCATTTAACTGAATGTATACGATTCTGAGGGTACGCCAGGGACCGATTATCATAATTATACATGTTTCTATGGAAACCCACAAGTCTATCAGTTTTGATTCATTATATTGTTATACCTTCTAGCACTTTCTAATTATTAGGTGCCCATAAAAAGTCTCAGTCTTGCTGTTACTATAGAAATGAGCTATAGACAGGCCTCAATCGTTAACCCTTAAAGGACCAAAATATATGGACTCAGACAGCTGGTATTCATGAAACTGAAAAAGCTAATAATTTCATCTATTACTTAAATTCATAATTGGTTTGCTGTTATTAATTTCTGAAAACATTTCACTTGGACAACTCATGAATGATGGCCTCAGATTTTAGAAAATTGTCCTGACGTTGAGGTTTCCTACCCTTGATATATACCCTCAGGTATGATAAAAGATACACAAAAACTAATGCAACACTGAATTAGTGAGCACAAAGTGCAAAATGAAGTCTTTCAGGACCGATTTCTTGTTTCATAGATAAAGACACATTTGCTGGTGTAAACATAGAATTATATGTTACGTGATAAAACAGATAAATCAGAATGTAATAGTGAAAACTCAAATGCACTGAGAGTCTTTAAATCAAGCATCTAAAATTGCTTCATAGCAATATGGCTATTTAGGTATAATTTAATATTGCTACTTAAATTGCAATTTGTAATTTAATATTTTCATTTTACTTTTTCTTCTACATTCACTAACAGAATCCAGTGAAAATTGAAAGGGACTGAGCAGTTTCATTGTCTTTCTAACCCTCCTGCTATTATAGTTTTCAATTAGAAGTGCCTTTTAATTTAGATCAGGAAAGCTCTCCTAAAGTGACAGCTCACCCTTCACACTGCATATCTATTTATTTCGGAAGTCAACACACCATTCAATAACCTGAGAACAGCCCTGATTGCTATGCTAATAATATTCAGAAATATGTCGACACCGATCGAAACAAGTAAACTAAGGCTAATTCATAAAGTGAATAATAAAAGGCAGAGGGAAGCCTTTCATACTTCTTACTACTTCAGCTGGAATCTTAAGCTTACAAATTTAATTTTTTTCCTCCCTTAGGGAAATGAACACTATATGATAACCAAACTGAAATTAGATTTTACCTAATATTACAGCCTAGCCTATTTGACGCGGCTTGTTTTATTATATAAAGCTGTGGTGAGAAGCAGCAGAGACAATGACCGTGTATGTTAATGCTTGTGTGATCTAGGAGGTGCCTGCTTCAGCCGCAGCTTTCTTCAGCTCACAGCTAAATGCATTTTGCTTTTCAAGAGGGTGGGAGGAGAGGGAAAGCCATAAGAATTTTAAATGTATGCCCACATTAAAAAACAACAGCACATGTTAGGTAACCATTTTCCTCATATTACAAGCCCAAACCACCAACGTCCATAGCAGCTCCCCGCCAATTAGGAATAAATCAAATTGTATGAGCAACAAAAGATACAGACATTTGCATGTTTAAGTTTGAACTCTTTAAAAAAAAAAAAAAAAAACAGAGAACCGATCAAAGCCTTTTGTTCCTAGCTCTTATGTTGCTGTTAGCATTAGAGAAAAGTAGATGCACTACTAAATAGGAAATTTAAAGTAGATTAGGAGTAAATTGAGTCAGATACTTTAAAAATTCCATTCATCAATACATGCATATATTATTGTGTGTATGTATGTAGCCTGTGAATTAATTATATTTAATTCACATTAAAATTACTCTCCTCCCCATTTCCAGTTATTGGTTATCCAGAATAATTCAACTATATCTGCATATTTTATTTTTTCTCATAAAATTATACCAAACTTTAATAATAAATATCTTATTTTCATCTTGTTTATGCTTTCATTCCTATAATTATCAGTTAGTTTTTCAACCCAATTCACCAGTCCCCTTCAAAAATCTTTAGAGCCTGTTCACACATTTGAAAGTAAGCAAACATATACATATGTTGATAAGCTCTAATAAAATATATAACTGTGCATAGAATATGCTACTATTTCTAGATAAGGCAAAAAACTGTATGAGAAGAATAATGCTACTAAGGGCAAAATTTCATACACTTGATTAATAAACCTTAAAAGCGACAATAAAGGCTTCTGAAAGCAAGCAAAACCTGGAGTGTGCTTTCAGAGAATACCTAAAGATCACCGTTAAGTTAGTGAATCCTGGGGGGGGGGGGTTAGATGGGGGTCAGATACCAGGGTCACGGGGGTGATTAGGCAAAGAAAGCAGAGAAAGTAAGGCGATGAAGCAGCAAGCATATTACCACCTAGGATTTCATTTATTTCCTAGAGATAGAGGCAAGTTAGGTCCCTGCATGGTAAAACCATGAATTAATTATATTCTGCCCCCCCCCAGTGAGCATAAAGTGCTCAAATTTTCTTTTTGGGTGATAGGGGGAAAGATGACTTATCATTCACGGTTGGATGTTAAAATCTCAGAGGAGAGAGCCAATAAAAGCAGTTCCTAGTGACAAAAAAATCCAGAAGCTGCACCGTCATTATCCATCAAACTGAAATGTTTTAGGATTCATATTTATTTGCACCACTTTGCCACTGAGGAAAATGTCTAGTCAACTACAGAATGTCTAAATTCTTGTTTTTTGGATGCTTAAAGGAAGGTGAAAAGACATCAGTGAGTTGTGATTCCCTTCAGCAGCGAACAGGTTCCTTCGAGAAGGCCGGTCAGTGGCACGGAGGCTCGCAGACCCACACAGCAGGCCTTGGGCATTGTTCCTGAGCCCACAGGTCAGTCCTCCACGCAGCACCGGGCGGACCCTTGACAGAGGGCCAGGCCAGGCTGCCCCTCCTGCAGTGTCAGGGGTGAAGAGGGAGATAACGTCGTTTTTGTCTCTGTGGGTTGTTATTCAGGGCCCCTGGGCAATGGGTCTTTCTCCAGTTTCATTACTAGGAATCAAGAAAGGAGATAGATGGCTTTCTCCCAGATCAGGAAATAGCCAGGAAATGGTAACAGGATGGAGCCAGATAAACGAAAATGGACTCTGAACCCACTGAAGGAGGGGTTCTGGGGAGAAAAGTATAGGAAGGGAAAGAAGAGGAGACCCTGCTAAGCAGCTGCCACAAACAAAAAGGACTCAACCTACTCTCTTCCTTCTAATCCTTTTCTGTGCTGATTTTCTTCCATGTGCGTTTAACACAGGCAAACGTGGGCCTTTTAACTGTCAATTCCCATGCCTTTATAAGCACAAAGATGCCGGGCAGAACTGGGCAACAAAAATTAAGACAATAAAAGAGCTGCTCTTGTAATAGATAAAAATGTGATCACTACACAAGAGGAAATCAAAGCATTTTAATGTGTTTATTTTTCACAGGCCCTGTGTGTCATTTCAGTAAAGTACCACAATGCTTATGCTTGAGGAACACAAAAAAATTGAGGACTTTACTTTCTCCTATTTGCCCATATAAAGAATAGAGTTCTCTCTTGTTCTCACTCTCACTTTCTTTTACTTGATCGGTGCATCAGCCAAACACTCATTATTATTCACTCTGAAAAATAGTCATTTCAAGAGGCTAATCAGCAACACTCACAATTTATATTTAGTTTTTATGCTACTTAGAGTTTAAAAATGAAAAATTGCCAGTATCAACAAATGTTTGTTTAAGTCTGGCTGATGCAAAGAATTCCTTGCGTGTTCCACCTACAGCATATACAGCACGAGAGTTCCCTGCTGGCATGGGCCTTCCCTTCTGTTGCAGGGGCAGTGCCTGTACACTAAACCATTCAATAGACAAGGTGTTTCTGAAAAATGAGTGTGTCTATCAGTAAATGTAAGGGTGGGTTGGTTAGTGAGGGCTGGGAATATCAGGGACTTAAACCTGGACCCTAAAGAAGGGTAGGTTTAGCTCATGAAAGGGACATGAAGAAATATCTTTGACAGATTTGGAAATTATGATCAACTCATATGGGTAGTTTATGTAGATGGAAAAAAATACAAGGAGGGTAGAGGATTTGACTGATAGGTTAAGGAGTTTGAGTATTATTCTATTGTTAATAGAAAGTCATTAACAATATTTTTGAACAGGAAATGCAGACTGTTCTTTGGGGAAGAGTAAGTTGGAAGTCGTGTCCCAGAAGCCTACAATGAGGCCTAAAACTTTAGCTAAGGAGCCAGTTAGAGACTATTGCACTACTACAGGCGGGAGGTTTATACCAAAATGTTCACAGGGAGAGGAAAAAGAAATGAGCAGGATAAAAGAAAAATAAATTGAACACAGTGTGTGAGAGAGAGGAAGATATAACGCATGAGTCCAAACAGCCAAGCCAAAGTCATAAAGGGAATGAGGTTGCGTTGGTGGAAATGTGTTTTGGCAGTAAGGGAACTAGCTTGATTTTTGACACGTTGTCTGAGGTGATGATAACGTCCAGCAGGCAGTCAGACTAAAGATCCAAAAATGATCTTAAAAGAGAGGTCATTAATTTTCATTCTCATGGTCATGCACATGGTTACTGTTTTGTGTTTCAAATGAACAAATAGGTGAATGAGCAGGAATGAACTGAAAAAAATTGAACCGTAGATGTAGTATGATATTTGGAACTGCAAGAATGAATACATTCTACAAGAAGATGTAGAAAGAGAAAAGTGAATAAATAATAATTGAAGCTTATGATTTTTGTCTATCTATGTGCAAGGAAAGAAGTCACATATGGAAAGAAGAGAAATGAGAGGAGTCACAAAAATGAAAAGAGAACAAAGACAATAGGGTGTCAAAGGAAGAGAAAAAAATAGAATAATAGTCTAAGATAGGTATCAAGACTGAAAGAAGTTCTGGTGGCGCTGAATTAATGTGTGTGTGTTGGAGGTGGGGAGGTATGTGTGTAAAATAAGAGAAAACAGAGCACATCTGAAAGCAGGGGAAGAGACACCAATGGAAAAGGACAGATTAAATGTTCCACTGTGAGAAGCGTTAGGTGAAGCAGCAAAGCCCAGAGGAGAGGCTTAACGGGGGAGGCAGGAGTTGGGAGGGTCCCAGGAGGAATTCAGACCTGGAAATGAGGGACTTTTTCTTCTGAAAAAGAAAGAAGAGAAAATAGGTTATGATGCAGAGATATTTTTAGGTTTGAAGAGGGTATATGCACAAAGATACAAGTAGAGAAGAAAAAGAAATACATGCCAGATGGTTTCAAACTAGGAACAAAATGGGTGGGTAAATCAAGCTTTAAAGAATCAACTGAATGAGGACAAAAAGTGGAATTAGTATTGAAGAGTGAAGGGGCGGGGCCGAATATTGCTAATGCGAACAGTAGTCATCTGGATTTTCACTCCTAAGTAAAGCTTTCTGCGAACCGCAGAAGACTGTCCAGTAGAAATAGTGAAGCAAACAGAACTGTCAGCAAAAAAAGGGAACCATCTTAAAACCCAATTCAATTAAAAATATATTTGAGTGTTGATTACATGCCAGACACTATATTAGCTATTAGCAGGGAAATTCTAATGGAATTCTAGAACCTGGAAGCTTGTAAAAAAAATAAAATTTTAAAAAGTCTGCTCTAATTTCTTAAAACCCTAAGAATAAGCACCCTCTAAAAAGAATGACTCAAAAATGGCACACAACTGGCCTCAGACGATCCCTGCATTCTTTTCTATATTAGCTTATTGGGAAAATTCTGTGTTTCCACAAAAAAAAAAAAAAAAGGGAAATGTAAAAGTTGAGGATTAGATAAACTAAGATGCTACTACTAATAACACCATTGTGCCACCAGAAGCCAGAGAGAAACCAAATGGGCCCATTACTGTCCAACTTCCCTCTCCCACCAATCCCAGTCACTGACCTACAACAAAGAATCAACAGGGAACACACTACTCTGCTGTCCTGCAATAATTAACACATATAAAATGACCACTGTACTAGGAACGGTGTTTACATCTTCTCATTTAACCTTTGTGTCTTTAAGGGACAAATTTCACTATCATCCCCATTTTACAGGTGAGAAAACCCCAAAAGAAGATACATAACTGACCAAGGTGACTAAATCAGTAAGTGGTCGATCACAGATTCAAATGGAGCATCATCTTTTTCCAAAGTCTATAATTTTCTTTCCCTATACCAGTGACAATCTTGGTTGCACATCAAAATAATGCAGAGAAGTTTCAAAATATATCAGTGCCTGGGCCTCATCACAGACCAACACAATCAGAATGTCTGTGCACGTGGAACTGACATCTCTGTGTTTAACAATCTTCCTAAGTGATCCTAGTGAGCTTCACTTCTTTTCGTCAAGTTCCAGTATTTCGTCCCTCTATTTTAACCTGAGTTCCTCAAAGTTCATCTGCTTCTTTTTATCAATGTTCACTCTGGAAAAAAAGAGCAAAACCTATGTCTTAGTAATCTTATATTTTCAAATTCCTGATTTTCTCATCTATAATTGTCCATTCTAGTTGAGAGTTTATGATTCTGTGATTAGTATTTAGAACATGTCTTTTCTTTTAAATCTAAATTAAGTTATATATATTATAAATATAATATTCATTATTCTTAGGAAAATATTGATCATATAGCCACTATTTTTAAGCATTGTTCTAGGAACTAGGGATATGATGGGGGGAAAAGGTAACACAGGCTAATAAAAAGTAAGGATTCGAATCCAGCATTTTAACTCTAGATTCAGGCCTCTTTCTATTCCCTTACACTGATACATAGTATATTTAGGTATATTTATGTACCTAAAATTACTAACAGGAAACTTATTATAATCTTAGGGTTACCTATGCAAACATTAAGCATATACAGTGTATATTCTGTGATTTCAAGGACACAATAAGACTCCATCTGATCCAAAACATTTTCCTACTAGCCATTCTAATTCTCCTTCCAACTTAAATACTGAAATTCTCACTACTCTTTTGAAATACTCATTAAATATAAAATGATGGTACATAAGTAAAGATTATTATCACTTGTCAGTCACAGAACACCTGATTAAGAGGCGCTTAAGCAAATCAATTATTTCCTACCACAAAGTCTGAAGACAGGTGGCTATTGACATTGGTTCAGTGGCTCACAGATGTTAGAGGCAGTATCTCTGTGATTCTCATGAGCAGTGACAAGATGGCTGCTGCAATGCCATCATTTACATCTGCATCCAAGGCAAGATTAAAAAAAAAAAAAAGAATGTCTATGCCAGCCATGTCAAGACAGCAAAAACCTACCCTGAACTGTAAACTGTGTTACTTGATCGCCCTTAGCTGCAAAGGAGACTTGGAAATTGTATTTTTAGCTTTTCTTGCCTCTTTAGAGGTAGGCATAGGGGAATGGGTTGGTGATGGCTATTTGGTTGGACAACTTGTAGGCTCTAAGTCACACAGTCTTTAGAAGCCATATTCAAAATGTATTGCATTTATGAGGAGAGGAGACCCCCTATGGGTCTGTAGCCTTTTCCCATCTATTTGGATTTATTAAACAAGCTGGTTCTTTTCTTGGAAAGCACAGCTTCAAACCCTGGAAACTGGGACCCTTTAGAGAAGAAGACGTCAAATGTCAATGATACTGTATGTATCTGGAAGCACCCAAAGGTACTGAGGAGTTTAGCCCCTGTGGTAGGTGGTAGGGGAGATAACAGCTCACAAAGGCACTTCAGGAAGAGGGCTGCCAAAAGGTCATGAAACATGAGGACACAGTTTGGATGGAAGTTGGCCCTTTTCCCATGTAAACTGCTTCTAATATGGTAAAAATCCATTTATCTTTCAACAGCTTTATTAAGATGTAATTTAAATACCATACAATTCACACATTTAAAGTCTACATTTCAATGGTCTCTCCATATTAACAGATATGTGCAAACATCACCGCAGTCAATTTTAGAACATTGTCATCATCTCAAAAACAAACAAAAAAACCTGCACCCTTTAGCCATCACCTTTATACTCCTCCATTCCCTCCAGCCCTAAGCAACCACTAACCTACTTTCTATCTCTGTAGATTTGCCTATTCTGGACATTTCATATAAATGAAATTATACAATATGCAGCCTTGTGTGTCTGGCTTCTTTCACTTAGTACAATGTTTTCAAAGTTCATCCACATCATAGCACATATCAGTACTTCATTCCTTTTAATGATTGAATAATGTTCCATTACACAGATATACCATATGTTGTTTAGCTCTTCATTAGTTGATAGACATATGGGTTTTTTTGACCTTTTTGCTATTGTGAATGATGCTGCCACAGACATTTGTGTTCAAGTTTTTGTGTGGACGTATGTTTTTGTTTCTCTTGGGAATATATATAAAAGTGGAATTTATGGATCATATGGAAACCTTATGTTAATCATTTAAGAGATCACCAGAGTGTTTCCAATGTGGCTGTACCACTTTACAATCCCACCAGCAGTGCATGAGGGTTCTGATTTCCCCATATCCTTACCAACACTTGTTATCTGGCTTTTTAATTCTAGACATCCTAGTGGGTGTGAAGTGATATCTTATTGTGGCTTGATTTGCATTTCCCTGATTACTAATGCTGTTGAGTATATTTTCATGTACTTACTTATTGGCCTTTTTTGTATCTTTGGAGAAATGTCTATTCAGATACATTGCCCATTATTAACTGGGTTATTTGTCATTTTATTATTGAGTTGTAAGAATTCTTTCTATATTCTAAATACAAATCTCTTACTAGACACAGGATTTGCAAATATATTCTCCCACTCTTTGGTTTGTCTTTTCACTTTATTGATAGTTTTTTTTTTTTTTGACACACAAACATTTTAAATTTGGATGGTGTCCAATTTATCTATTTTTTTCTTTTGTTGTTCTTGCTTTTTGTGTCATATCCAAGAATCCATTGTCAAATCCAAGGTAATAAAAATTTACTTCTATATTTCATTCTATGAGGTTTATGATTTTAGCTCTTTCATTTAAGTCTTTGATCTATTTTGAATTACTTTTTGTATATGGCGTGAGGTAAGGTCCAACATTTTTCTTTTTCATGTGTCTATCCATTTGTTGAAAAAACTATCTTTTTCCCTTTGAGTGGTCTTGACACCATTGTTGAAAATCATTTGAGTATAGACACGTATGTTTATTTCTGGATTCTCAATTCTATTTCATCAATCTATATGACTATTCTTGTGCCAGTACCACACTGTCTTGATTACTATTGCTTTATAGTTACATTTTGAAATCAGAAAGTGTAAGTCCTCCAACTTTGTTCTTCTATTTCAAGATTGTTTTGGTTATTTTGAGTCCCTCATGATTCCATATGAGTTTTAGAATTCACTTGCCAATTTCTACAAAGAAGCCAGCAGAGATTCTGATAGGGATTGCATTGTATCCATAGATCAATTTGGGAAGCATTACCATCTGAAAAATATTAAGTCTTCTGATTCATAAACTGCTTCTAATATTGTAAAAGATCATTTTTTACTTTCTGTTTGCCTTTATTTAGCCTATTTTCACTTTATCAGTCACATGTGAAAGAGGAGTATAATAGGTAAATAGAGAATTTAAGTACAGTAATATGGACAACAGAACCATAATTAAGGAACAGAACATGGTTCCAGTGAATCTATTCAGGTAGAACAGTTCCCTGTAAGATCGATCTTTTATGTTTTGGGGGGGAAATCCTAAAGGTTCCATTCCAGCTCCTCATTTGGGGTCATCTCTCTCACATGCTGCAGCCCCTGTGCTCCCTTCCCTTTTAGTGCAGTGGCTGCCATGGCAACGGTTAATATGGGCTGGAAGAGAGAAGATGAGGCCTCTCTGGAGCCATCATTAGTGCTACTCTGGCCAGCAGGGGGTGCCAAGAAGAGCAGCCACTCCCACCTTCTGTTTGTAACTATGCACACACAGCCCCATGAAAGCCAAGGACCTGAAACTAGCTGAGAGGTGGCAGTGTGTGCTGCTGCAATAAGGAAACCATGAGCTCTCTGGAGAGTTTATAAGAATTTGTAAGATTTTTGCTAGGAATTCGAGTCAGAACACAATTTATGAGTGACTGGCTCATGGGAAAGAAAATGGAAGCTTTTAAATTCTAGCTACAAACTATGATCTTCCCAGAAATCAGAGATCATGTTTTCACGTATTTATTTTTGCTACACAAGAATTAATTTTTACATTTCCTACACTCAAAAAAGATTGTGTTAGCTTTTCTTCTTTTGGCATACAGTGCATTGAACATCCTCAGAAGTTAAATGTTTACTGAGTTGAGTTGCAATTGAGTTGAGTTTCAATTCAACATAGGGTTGATATTTTAACATTCTACTTCATGTATGCATCAGAATATTTTATGTCACACACATGGGCAGGAAAGCAGCTATTAAATTAAAATATGATGGCAAATACATTTTAAAAGAGTTGTGGAGGACAAGGAAGTGCCCTCGTAACACTCTCTGAGAATAGCACCATGTGGATAGTCATGGATTTATATTTCTGCATTTATATTATGTGGAATAATTTGCACATCTATGCCTTGTGATCTTGAAATCTCCTGATCTTTGATGCCTATTACTGGCAGTTTTTACCTCTGCAAATTCTTTGGTATGCAACCGATGCTGCATGATGCACATAGTTGACTAAATATTTATCAAATATTCATACACTTACTCAGCGGATTAATTATTAAACAAGCTTCCACTGAACTATCTTTCTTTTTGCTACAGCTAATTCTCTGTTACTCAGTTGACATATGTTCTGAGGAAGCAAAGAAATAACAAACTCAGCAAATTTTATTGCTTTCAAGGTTATGCATTTAAGTGTGCAAAGGCAAGAGACACATGAAAGCCCAGGTCACTGATTTGGCATGCTTAAACGTTTTTAAAGATATAGACAAATCTCCTAATGGGTTTGGTTTATTTGCTTTTTTAGCATATTTAATTTCTTAAAGTAAATTGTTAGCAATACATTAACCGACAAGGAAAAGGAATTCTTTCAATAGCTACAATAAATATTCCCATGGAGAGTTACTACAAAATATTGTCCTCCACATTATTTTATTTATTTTTCACAGTAAAACCAAGGTAGTTTCTTTATTCCCATTTTACAGATGAAGAAGATGAGGTTCTAAGTTACTCATTGATTTTCCCAAATGTACACAACTGATAGGCAGCTAAACAGGCACTGGAACTTACTTATATTCTGTTTTATCCAGTATAGAATAACTATGTTATTAAAGGAAAAAATAAAAATAGTTACTATTTAGATAAAAGGCTTTTATTTTAGCCGTATTTTCATCATCCTCTGTACTTAGACTTGGAATTATACTATGAACAATTCCTCACTAGTTTTTTATAAACTCCACCAAAGATGACTTACTGTTTGCTTAAACCAGATAAGAAGAAATGAGAGAAGAGGGGAGATGTTTGGACTCTTATAAAATAGCTGTGCCGTGACATCAGAAAGTCAGATGCAGGAGGAGCAGGTCTCTAGTGATGAGGTGATCATATGGTCAACGCCCAAATCAGTTATTCTGGTAACTTTATAGGGGACTGCAGAAATAAGAAAGTGGCAGTGGGGGGCAGGGGAGGGGAAGGAAACCAACTGCTGGCATTCTTCAACCATAGCAGAGTACTAAATAATAAGTCATTATTTTGTGTCTTTAACATAGAATTTGCACTCCTTGGAAGAATATCAGTTCCATTACAGAGTTCTATGTCTGCTTTCAGTTAAATTTAGGTAATTTTATATAACTCTTTGATAACAAGAACAGATCTCAGGCTTCCATGTATCATGCATCTCAACATTTTTATATTCAAATCCAATAATTGGGTCATCAGATATTTCCCATTAAATAATCTCAGTAAATGATTACAATTTATTTCTAAATATTAACTCTCTTGACTTTTCTTTAACAATATTCATAATCTACCCATTTTGGCAGTATACTTAAAATTTTATAAAATAAAAATTTAGACAATATTTTTGGTATCACGGTAAATAGTATTGAAGTAAGACCCTTCATATGCTTCCAAATTATTTTTTGTGAAGAAATATCTAAGATCAAACTGCTTTCTATATATGTGATAATCAGTGCCTATTCCTAATAGGTCAAGATTTTAAGCTTACCAACCAGCCATTAATTACTAATGTATTGTTTCAGATAAATAATAGTAATACAAGTTACAACATTATAAGCAGATGTGTTCATGTTGTAAAACACAAATGGTATATTTAATTAGTTGTAAGTAATACAAATGTTTGACATAAACTCTTGAGACTTCTGATGTGGCGATGTTTTGTGAAAAGCTTTGAAATCCACTGGCATACGCCATTCTTTCATTCAAGACAAATATGTGGGTGAATCAGCAGGAGTCCATTCTGGCTTCCAGAGAGTGCCCTGGAGCTGTCCACAGGAAGGTGCTGGAAAAGACAGCCGCAGATGGTCCAGGTACACAATTATTTCAGCCTGAAATGCAGCAGAATAATCAGACTCATGTTAAAGTGTTGCTACAGTGTACATGACCTGGAAACTGTTTCATGGAGGTTGTAGAGCCATCCTCTCTCTCCTTTGATAATTGTAAAGCAAAGATACTTTCTTGAGAAAATAAGAAGGTTCAAATAAGACAAGGAATCATTTCTTTAGTTTCAGAGATATAAATGATGTTCCTAATAAGCACCTGGATGAATTGCTAAATAACTGACATTTTATCACAGAATATTTAAGTTCTTTACAGAAGAATATAAGTTCTGGTTCTATGGATTTTTCCTAGTATTTCCAACTCGATATTGGAAAAAGCAAACATCATTTTAAAAATCAGCTGTTTACCCCCAATAGAATTGCCCTCCAAGTAAACTGAAAGGAAAGGGGACAAACAGGATTTGTAGTGTGAGCAATATACAAGGACTGACTTTCAGATCCATGGTAAAGGTCAGGCATAATATTCAAAAACAAATTAAAAGGCAGCCATTCTATTGGACTCAGAAGATTCCAGCAAACGTTGGGCACCCATGGGCATTGGCTCAAAATGTGTTTATTGTGATCACACCCCACATGATGCTGCAAGCACTATTAAGGACTCTATTCACCACCATCCTTCTTGCATTATGTATGCAGTTATTGTTTTGCATTATGCACTATCTAAAATGATACAAAAACATTTTGCTGAAAAATAAACCACTGGTTTTATGCTTAACACCAGGATTACAAAATGTGATGTCATGAATTATTCATATCATTCGATTTAATGTAATCATTTTCTCCCCAGCGCTAAGCCTCTGTGAATGGTGTCCTATGCAGCCACTGTTTTGAAGAACTTAATACTAGGGGGAGAAACACCTGGCATTAAGTGACAGTGAATTAGGCTCATTGTCACTTTGAAAAAAAAATGCAATTTAATCTTTGATCTTCCATACATCCTAATTCCAAGGAGCATTTATCAGCACTACAAAATGAACCAACCTTAGGAATTCATAGAATTATTGACCTCAACGTTTAGACATAGACATATATAAAAATACACATGCACACTTGAAATTTGAACTATAGAGTGGAATTCATCTTTGTTTCATTCAAAGCACTAATGGGATATATTTCTACTATGTTTGCTCTAATAGCAAATAGATTTTGATACACATTTATAATTTATTTAGATCAAATCTTTCAAAGTACTGACCTTAGGACAAAGCATGCTGAGAAAGATAAATATATCAATGCAACTTAACCTACAGATTAATTTATCTTCAAGGCAGTCCAAAAATATTAAAACCAAAAGAAAAGAATGCTTCTGAATATTTATACTCTATAGAAAAAGGACAAACATTAACTTGAAACTTATGGAAGCAGTTTTTAAAAATCAAAATCCCCTTCTGGTGGCCTATGCTTGACTTTTAATCTATGTTTTAAAATGGTGAAGCTGTACTAAAATGTTGTAATTACTCTTAAATTAGAAGGTGGTTCATTTTGATATTGAATATATGATCACACTACCATGAGAAGCACAGCAAACTTGCAAACTTGACTCCTAAATTGAGTTCCTTTCAACTGTCTACCTCCTGAGACTTTAAAAAGATAATGATATCACCTCCCCTGCCACCCTCAGGATGTGTGGGAGGGAGGC
Organism: Varecia variegata; assembly: GCA_028533085.1. Taxonomy (NCBI): domain Eukaryota; kingdom Metazoa; phylum Chordata; class Mammalia; order Primates; family Lemuridae; genus Varecia; species Varecia variegata. The sequence continues at coordinate 78,638,926 of CM052438.1, forward strand.
CCAAATGACATGCTACGAGGTAAAACATATCAAAAACTTTGAAGTGATCCACAAATATGTGGAGTTACTATTTAAAACCAAAATTACCTATAATCCATAAACCTCTGTAATCAGCATGAGAGTGGGTAAGCAAAGATATTTATAGGCATCAATAATAAGAAAGGTGGAATAAAAAGGACTTTACTTAATAAGAAAACATAGCAATTTAAGAATTAAATGGCACTCAAATCTATGTGAAATAACCCACCTATATAAATAACAAGGGGAAGGAAAGTTTGTATGTCACGCTGGAAAATATCACCATTGCATTTCCAGAATAATTTTTATCTCTCACGGCATCCAGTTTAGCGTCGTGCACACGGTTGGGCCTCAGCCACGATTGCCCGATTGATAATGAAGACAGTCACTGTGGTCAACCCAACAGTAATTGAACGTCCATTTTTTATGAGGTCGATGTAAAATCTGTCTACTGCTCCTCTGTGATAACAAATGCATGGAAAACTTGAAACTCTGTCTTTGCCAAACGCTAACAAATTGATGATGTTCACCACTTTTCAAAACAGCAATGAGGTCTTTTAAGCGGTGGGGGGGAGGGAGTAAGGAAGGCAGGGTAGTGGATGGAAAATATTACTTAAGCTAATGGTTTGTTCCATTTACTTCTAAAATATTCTCTTTTCCACTTAATAGCCTTAGGTAAAAGAAGTTTCTCTTTCCCCTAAATAAAAATTATTAGGCATTTTGTCTATTAATCTTAGTAGCATGCTTCAACTAGAATCTCATTAACATTGTGAACTGGGCCAGAAGACACCGTGTCACGTTGTAAGGCTTCTTTCCTTTCATTTCAAGAGCACCTTGACCTTCTCCAGCAGTGGCATGCATCATGTGCTCCTATCAGGGTTCTCGCTGCTTCCCAGTGCAGGTGCCTGGTCTCCCAAGAGCCCAGAGCCCGTCAGCACAGGGTGGTCCCTGCGGCAGTCTGCACAGAGAGCCCCGGGGGTCGAGTTCTCACGTGCTCACTCACAATGTTAAAAAAAAAATTATCGTGTATTCAAGTCCAAAAAATGTTTGTGCTTAAAAAAAAAAATCTAGGGAAATGAGAACTAGAGCCAGAGTTTTAAGTCTCTCGGTGAAGCTACAGCCTAATTACTGCCTGCTGCGTGGCGCAGTTAAACACAATCAGTCAGAAAGCCTTAAAGATACAATATCCCTTTTCACAAACTGTCTGCTTGTCAATTCCAAGTCACCCCCCTGCTTTAAATCAACCAACCACAGAGCTGTTATGAACAGCAACTGATTTTCCATGCAGTGCTGCAAAACAAAATCACACCGTATCCTATTTTTAATGGCCACAGTTTTTCAACTGCATAACAAGAGTTAGCTGGCACTGCTGAGCTGAACGGTATCAAAAAAATGGGTTCAAGTAGAAATAGCATGGAACCCTTGAAGTGAACAAGTACAGACCCAATTACAAGTGCATTGTGGTGCTCAGTACCAATCACATCCAAATAACAGTGGAGCAAATTTCCCCTTAATAGTTATATTGTAGACATCAACTTCTTTTATTTTTGTTTCTCCAAGATACAGCTTGATACTTAAAAGAAAAAAAAAGCTGAATCATAAATATTATTTTATTAACACACAGCCTATTTATGCACAAAGGTTTTTCTATGATGGCAAGGTAAGGCTGCGGAAGCTTGATCACCAGAGAGAAGTGGTCTGCTTCTTTACATAGAGTTCATAGTTTGTCAGGTATTCACTTGGGAAAATCAGATTAGAAACTATCTTTCCTCAAACAATATGCTTTTTAATTATTTGAGCCTTAGGGATATAAACAGGCAGTATGGAATTTTTTTAAAAGGAAACCTTAGCCCCCATCTCCAAAGTAATGGGTAAAATTAGGCAATGAGTTGAGAAAGCTGCCACTTGGGCCCCCAGGGGTTGACATTTGACAGGTTCCTTAATAGCTAGAAAAAGAAAGAAAGAGAAATGGGAAAACAAATGAGGCTGGCTAGGAGTTAGGAGATGGGGAAGAAGGCACGTGTAGCAAAGTCATCCTTAAAACCCAGAGCTAAGACATGGGGAAAGAAGAGGCCAGGAGACCAGATTTAAAAAAGCACAGCCAAGAAAATGTAGCTATTTAATATGTGTCATGTTTTGTTGACTATCACAGAATCAGAGAAACAAGGGCCCTTCAACACCTGCTATCCCAGTGGTTGCCCTCCTTCTCCTGGAACATTCTGCTACAGATGGCCTGCTTTCCTTTGTTCCTTGGGTATTCGCTTCACTTTCCATTTCTTCAGGAACAATATGGGGACTCCAGTAGTTGCAAAGTGTCACATCTTTCCAAGGCTGTCCAATCAGGCTTGAGGAAGGTTGCAAGAAAAAGAAATGATATCTCCAGGATGCTGCCACCATGCTTCCGAGGACAGGAGCACAGTGTAAGCCTATAGATGTTTCTTTATTTGCACCTTTCCTCTGCTCATTTTCTCTTTGTTTGGCACCATAAGATAGAGTACATGGTCCAATATTTTCCACTAGCTTTGTATCCTTTGCTTTTCCTCTTTTCCAATTCAGTGTGAGCTGCATCCTGAAACATAAAACAAAGTATGTTATTTGAGGCGGAAGATAAAATTCAACTTTATAGAAAGTTTTCATTTGAAATAAAAAATAAACAAGGGATATGCCATTGATTAAAAATAAATGTTAGAAACGACCAATTCATCCAACACTCTCACGTTAGAGATGAGGAAACTGAGGTCTCAGAACAGCACAAATTCCACAATGCATTTATCACCAGCAGGCAGTGGCATCCACAGCCGCGACACCTGGCACTGATTCCAAGACTCACGGTCGCTGTGGGAATGCTATTTATTGTACACAGTGACTCACAAATCTAGGTTATGTGAACTATAAAAAGCCTGACTCAGAACTCCAGAGAGTAAGGAGCTAATGCCATTTGAAATATAGGCCATAGATCGTGGTATGAGGATGTCTGTAGAATTATTTTTCAAGGCAGCATTATTCAAAGCAGCATTGAATACAGTCATACATCCATTAATGAATATGTGTCGGGAACTTCGTGACATTAACCGAAATAGCTTTTGATGACAATCGGAGTATATACTCTGGGCATTTTGGGTGAGTGGGAGAGGGCATCAGAGGTATGGCCGATGTTGGGCCAAGCGGGGAGAAGCTCAAGCAGGGAAAGAAGGGTGCACGGAGTGAAGGGGGTGGCCTTCTGGAGGCCACTGAGGGAAGGGGAGCCCAGCCCAGGACCCACCAGCAATTCAGGGTCAGATCTCCATCAGCCTCTGCCAACAGAGAGGACTGGAACTTCTGGGAGAGGGTCAGGAAGCTTTCTTCTGCCCACTGCCCAATTTCAACATCACGCAAAAATGTTAAATCAAGGTTACCTTCAGGACCTAGATTTGAATGATTTCAGTTCTTTCTCCCTTACCCAAATTTTCCCCAACCCTTGTCAATATGCTGACATTCCTTTAGACACTGAGAGCTAAAAATGACCTAAGATGCAAAGTTTGGAGGAGACAATGCAGTGAAATAAAAAATAGAACCAATCCATCAAACGGAAAAGACTCGGGTGTGATCATTTCCTGCTTTGACTAAGGAGAGAGATTGAAAAGAGAAAGAGGGTACTGGCTGTATCTCATGGGGGGAGAGCAGAAATAAGTTTTTTAAAAGAGGGAGCTGAAGACGCAGAATGAAATCTTCCACGACATCACAGTGCAGCGGGGCCGTGGAAGGAGCTGAGCACCAAGTGTATTATAATCTGCAGCTAGGAAAATAGAGTTTTATCCGTAAATGATTTATGAAGATTTTTGTGGTGGTGTTTTGTAGATGTTATTGGGAGTTTTATTGTTTGCTGCTTCTGTTGTTTTTAGCATCGCTAGCTTCCTATAAAGAAATTTTCCCCCCAGGGGATTCTATCCCTGTAACTATATTGACTTAATTCTGAAGCACCAGTGCAATTAAAAGACGGTTCTAATTAATAGGCAATAGAATGGTTGTACGTAAAAGATTTAAGCAGTTTATGCTTGGTGCACTAAACGAATCTGAACAAAGTCACAAAAGGCATCACAGCTCCATTAGAATTTATCAGCTGAGATGCTTGGAATATTTTTCACACTGGGTAGTCACATTGCTCCCTGCAGTTGGGATCGGACTGAGAGAAAAAAAGGTCGACACATTTTTCTGTACTGGTGGCAATAAAATGGCTTCTCATTTCAGCTAAGAAGTGTCAACCACCAGAGCAAAAGCACCTTTACTGCAGGAATTCCACTTCTGATCCACCATAGAAAAACATGATATAATTGCTGTCCCCAATTTTCTAACCGGCAGCCTGGCTGAGTAGGTCAGACCATGCACTTTGGGGTCAGACTGCCAGGGTTCCAACCCTGGCTATGACCATGAATAAGATGCAAAATCCCAGGTGGGTAACTGAATCTCTCTGCTTCGATATCCTCTTCTGTAAAATGGGATAATAAACGTGCCTTCCTCCTAGGGCGGTAGTGAAGATTACATGAGTTAACTCATGCAAGGCATTCAGAATGCTGTCTGGCAGTACAGTGAGCAGTCAATGAGTTTTGTGTTATGATTATTATCTAGGTCCATCATTAGAAATCTGTGATGATATTATAGAGAAGCTGCATGACTAAGCATATCCCATATTTCATATCATTAGCTAATCTAATAATGCATGGTTGCGGTGGAGAGGAGGAGGTTCCTCAGCTCCCAAATAATGAACTTCTGCCATGTAACAGTGAACAAACCACTATAATTCCAGGTTCCCTTCTATTAATGCCAATGATTTCCAAGCACTTGAAAAAAAGACAACATCTGGTTATCCACAGAGGATAAATATAGTAAATCTTTCATCTTATGCTGTCATTATCACTTATTTACTATTTAAAAACCACTTTATTGAGGTATGATTGACATACAAAAGCTGTTCATATTTAACATATATATATTTAATATACAACTGGGGAGTTTGGAGATGAGTGTGTACCTGTGAAACCATCACCACCATCTATGCCATAAACTTATCCATCACCTCCAAAAGTTTCCTCTTCCCTCCTTATTTACTATAATTATTTTCATGAAAAAAGCACTTACTATAAGATCTAACCTCCTAGCAAATTTTTCTGTCTATAATCCAGTATGGTTAATTATAGGCATTCTTCTATACAGTAGATCTCCAGGACTTATTCTTCCTGTATAACTTACTTACTCTAAAATAGAACATCCCTGGTATTCTTACTCCTACATGCAACTTGCATGTAAACTAGTAAGAAAAGGTATTATTAAGAAACTAAAACATTTGATCCCCTACCTATCCCAGACTATCTTAGGAAAGTAACACATTTAGAGACAGCTTCTGGACTTGGCATGAGGCTAAGAATGAGAAAGTATGAAGTAAAGCGGTAAAGGCTCACTAAGGGTCATTTTGCTAGTCTTGTTGGCTACTCAGATTCTGAACTCCCTGCCTCTGTTTGGAGAATGCCCCCCGTATTTGGCACAGGGTGCCACTCTTGCAGCCACAGCACAGAGACAAGTCCTAGCCATATCTAGAGCTTGAATGGGAAGCTTGGGCAGCTGCTCTGCAGCTTCCAGGCAGTGGTGGCTGAGATTTTAGGTGAAGCTCATTGTACCAAGTTCTGTGGTGTGGCAAGTAGAGCTCTGGGGTCCAGTGCCAGTGGCAGTGGTTTCTCCACTTGGATCCATCCGGAACTGTGCTTTGGGGCTCCATTCCTGGCTACACAAACTCTGAACCCAGTTCTCTGGCCCTAGCAGAGATTCTGTAAACTACCCAATATCCATCTATCAGGCACAACGAATTTCTGCTACATACAGCTAGGAACCCTGATTGATAGATTCAGTGGCCAAATTGGGTATCTTTTGAGCCAGACATTCTCATAAATCTTGAAAAGTATGAATCGAAGTAAAATAACCTCAGCAGCATTCCCTGGCCTCTTCCTGATCAGGGCACATCTGGAAATTGCATTAATCCCTGAGTGCCAGGTTTTAAAGAAGATATTCTCAAGCTAGAACGTGATCCCAGTTGGGCAAAGCTAGAAGAACAGTGCTGGAAAATCTATCAGAGAAGGAAGATATTTCTCCAGCTGGCTGCTCCCAGACCAAAATAACAAAGTAATGCAAGCCCCCTTCCCTTTGATAATCCAATATGATCTTAGAAGTGTTACCTCAGGGATTTCAGCATGGGGTAGCAGGTTAGATCAGGTTACATCTAAGATCCCTTCCCACTATAAGATGTTACGCATGCTTTGGAAGACCTAAGCTTTAAAACACTGTCTAAAGTCCACTAGAAATGATGTTTAATCATCAGTATCACTATCTATTATAAGGGAGAAAGAATATTTGACATTGCAGATAAAATTTCATGTATGTCCACCATTTTTTTTCTTCCCTAATTTTTCAAAGTTTTGGGTGAACCACACTGAACACCTATTAGGAACTCAATCGATACCAGGCTGAATTGAACTGAATTATGTCCACAACTCCATTCAGCCAAGGCCATCTTTTCCTATTTCTCAGCTTATCACCCTCACTGGTTCCTTGACTCTGTGTTCGCCTTCTTCCTGACCCCAAGTTCACTGGCATGGCTTTAATCACTCAGTCTTCTTGGTCTATCCCCTGCAGACAAGCTCGTTTCAGCTTCATCCTGACCCTGCATCACCAGGTTTCTTTGCCAACTTGTTTTCTTCCCTTTCAATTCATCTGGTCCAGTGACCCAGTAGTCTCATAGGGCTGCCCAAGTACCTCTCTCAAGGTAGAGGCTCAGGAAATATCTGTTGAAAAAATTAACAGTTCACTATCTCATAATGATTTTAAAACTCATTGGCTAAGAAAAAAGTTTGTCATTTTTCAGATATGTACCATAAGTTAATTGAACACATATTTTAAACTCTTCTTGACAAGGAGAAAAATTATTAGATTTAAGAGCTTTCAAACATCACTTGCATTTGTCCTTATTTTCATTCTGGGTCAAAGAACATGCTTAGAAATCAGGTTTAACAGGCTGTCTGCAGAAAATATTCTATAAACTTTCAAAATGATAGCTCATTTTCAACACTATTGCCCATAAGCTTATCATATTCCTAAAATTATGTGATATAATAGTAATAATTAGCATTCTTGTAGGCAAAGCTTGCAAATAAATGTCTCTTTTCATAATACAAAATAAATGTAGAGCACTGTGCCCTTTATTTAATGAACCAGGGCCACTTTGACCCCATAAAATGGCACTGGTATTAAGTGATTAATATGGGACTTTCCCAATTTTCACTTGAACACTGGAAGTACTAGTTAAGTGGTATGTAAGTCTTTCATTTTAAACATTCCACCACAACATCTGGGGAAATAATGGTACTTCCACTTTCCTTACAACTGCCCAATTGTTCGATAAGATACAAAGAGCTAGATTCATCAAAGTGACAATGGCAGGTGGCCTTTCAAAATTTTAGCCACTAAAAATGCATTTCTATTAATTTTTATCTTCCTCCAAATATTAATGAATAGTTCCAGTGATAATTAGTAATTTTCCCTAATTATAGAAAATTGGCACTTCACAAATAAAAAACTCTGATATTATATAGTATTGTGCCAGTTTTCCTATTAATTCGGAAATTCAGCAATTATCACCAGAATCATGTAGGTTAAAGTGTGTCAGATTCTGGATAAACAACTTAAAATACCCAGCAATATAGAGTTTAATGTCAGGGAAAGTTCAATGTAGGCATCTGAAGAAACAAATAATAGTGACCAACCCTTGCTATTGTGGAAAAGTTTCCCAACAAACTGTGGGAAAGCTTTCCAAGTTTGTTGTATTTCAGCCTAGCCCCTACAGATGACATCAGCTGCAAAACCCGTACAGTTTGCCTCATTGTCAATGTGGAAGAAAACAACAACAAAAAGATATGAAAATTTTCAAACTAGAAAAGAGCCAAAAGTGCTATGTCAGGTCTTAAGTGGATATTGATATTAATTTTCTTCTAAACTCAACAAAATTTAGGAAAACAAATATTCTAGAGTATCTTTTCCAGGTGAGAAATTGCGGACCATTCATGTAATTATCAATTCCTGATATGCAAATATTTTTGCTGGAGGTAAACCAATCCATTGTGTATATGAACTCTGCATTCTTGAAGTGCACCTTGATGTTAAGTCAGGAGTCAGAGATACACATTATTTGTCAATTCACTTTGGAATAGTTTGTTTAATGCTGACCAATCATGAGCCTACAATTAATTCTAGACAACACTAGGAATTTTAAGATCAATCATTATTTTTCCATCTTAATGTAAGTGTTGGTAATACTCTTAGCACAATGTCACATAGTTTTACCTGGAACAAATCCTGGTAAGTCCAATGGTTGAAAGAAAATTAGTGATTAGACCTCCCAGCTTTCAGAAATCTTTGCTGAACTCAACAATTCTGAGACCAAAATTTAGATTGCATTTAAATACCACCAAAATTACTGATTTTCTGAAATGTGTAAAATTCAGTCAACTGAATCAATCCACCAGTAGCCAAATCAATTTGACAGATTTTTTAATTAAATTGACATGTGGGATCTGTGTCATCTCCTGCCCCAAAAGGAAAGATGAGTTCAGATAACAGGGATGCTCATATTTCTATTAAAATAATACATAAACTAGTTTCCAATAATGCCACTCAGAAATTAAGAACATATTAAAAATCAAACTATGACTGCATTGACAAATAGTGCCGTTGATTTCCCACCTTCATGAAAAGAAGGAAAGAGAAAAATGGACTGACATTCCAATAAAAGAAATTTCAGTCACATCAAAACATAGTTTTCCAGTCTTTGGGAGTTAGGAAACAATGAAATGTATTAGAGAGGGTAAGACAGTAGAAAATGTTTCTTTCCTATGATAATGTTTCCTACCACCAGAATTTAGAAATGAGGGAAATTTTTTTTTACATCATTTCCCTAAGAAGAAAAGAAAATCACAGTGGTTCTCCATTTTCCCTCAGACCAAGTTCAGTCCTGCGTCAATGACACCACTTAGTCCCTTCAAACATTCCCTTCTCCCAGTTCTTAATACCCTCTCAACTTTTCTTTCCCCTCTTCAGACACTGTATCTATTCCTATCAGTTGCACCTTTAGCTTAGACGGTCCTCTCTTCTTTCCTCTACTTAAGCAAATCTTGCCACATTTTAGCAAGTCCACCTGCTAACGTTATTTGGAATAAACTGTATGAACCAATGCTTCCTTCAGTTGGACTGTCCAGTTGGTATTTCCTCTACCTGAATCCTCTTAATATTTATAGTGCCATTCAAAATCCCACTTCTTTTTCAAAACTTTTTCTAAAAACTCAAGCAACAATGACCTCTCCTCCCTGACAATCCCATCATACCATACATGTTGTATCACATACTTTGACACATAAATCTCATGTTAGAATTTTATTATTTCACTAACTAATACCATCCTCTAGTTATTTTAGTACATGAGCCTTGTGGTGCTAATAAAAGTACAAAGTCATTGAGGGCAAGAACAAATTGCACCTTTCTTCTGCACCACCTAAAGACTCTAGCAAGTACTTGGCAGAAGAGTGTGATGGTTTAGTGTGGGGCTCGGGGATTGGACCAGACACGATTCTAATCTTTGATCACTTACCAGCTAGATTATGTTCTACAACTTGCTAAATCTCATCTGCAAAAGGGACATAATATTTTCTAACCTCATTTATTTGTTGAAACATTGAATAAAATAATCCCTAGATATTTCCAAGTTTAGCATAGTATGGTATATAGTAGGAAGCTATTATTATTTTATCATAGTCTATGTCTTACATTATAACTTACATTTATATTATAAATATTTGTACTTTTATCAGAAGGTAGAGGACTCAACCTGAAGCCTATTTTATTTTTAAAAACAAAATACTACAAGCTCTTTTTTATTTTATTTTTCTAAAATAGTACTTAATGGATTTTTCCCTATGAGCCACCTTATTCCTCCCTTCAACCCTTGTTTTTCCTTTTACCAAGGGTATGAAAGAAAAAACTAATCACCCTAGTTTGTCTGGAGCAGTTGGCGATGTCAGTATAATTAACAGATTTGATGTAACTATAATCAATAATTAGAGGATACATATATAGTTTCTCAATAAAACCTGAAACATTTATAAAAATGTATTAAGGTTATAAAACAATACTCAAAAAAAAAAAATCACAGAATTGTTATCAGACTAATCATATATTCTGACCATGATTCTATTAAATCAATACATTTTAAAGCTCCATACATTTGGAAATTTAAAAGTAAACACTGCATTAATTCACTCAGGGGTCAAAAAAGAAATAATGATGGAAATATAAATCAAATTATAATAATTAAGTTGTGATTAAATTTCATAACTAAAAGGTAATAACTTTTGTTATAATAAGCATATCAAAAGTTGTACCATATAGTGAAAATAATATCTACAGGAAAATTTAAATATTTAAAATTCTTACAGTAGAGAAGAATAGAGCTTGAAAATTTAGAATTAGCCAATTTTAAAAGCTATAAGGTATAATAAAATAAACTCATATAAACTAAAAAAAGGAAAAATAAAATTAAGGTTACTAATCAGTGAATATTAAAAAGCAAAGATTCAATAGAAAAGATCAATCAGAACAAATTTTTAAATGCTAATAAAGTAGAAAAAATCATTAGCCACATTGTTCAAGGGGGGAAAAGAAAAAAGAGAATAAATTAAATTGGACTTGAAATGGTGCCAACACAGCAAGAATTGCAAAGATATCCATACCCCTAAGAAAAAATTCTGAGATGCTTTTTGCCAGCAAATTTGAAACTTTAGATGAGTTGAACAAAGACCTATATGTATATATGATGTACAAATGATTTAGGAAGAAAGCCTGAAAAGTTCTATAATTAGTAAAGAAGTTGAAATAAATGTTTAAAATCTTCATGCACAAAAAGTACAAACAGTTTATATATTATATTAATTCTATGAAAATTTAAGGCAGATACTATCTTTCAAATATTATGCTTACTCTCCCAGAAAAAAAGGAAAGATAGACTGCTTCTCAACCCATTGATGAGATTAGTGTACCCTATTATGGAGTACACTGTAGGAGAAATGCAAATTACCTACCAATCTCACTTACCATATAGCTAGTTCATGTGAGTTGAATCTTTATCTTTCTTAGTGAGGCGTCACTGAACAGTGTAGTATTTGAAAACTCAAGAAATAAAAGTATAACTGTATAACTTAAAATTACGGGTACAGCAACCAACAAAACTAACAACAGATGCAAAAATAAGTCACCTCCAGCCAGTGAGGATAGAGTTGATGGGTGGGAAAACTTCATGAGCACTTACAAATCATTTTGACTTATAACCAATGCTAAAATGTGTATTTTACCAAAAGCCAAAGGGGAGGAAAATGCATGGTTAAGAAGTAAAGATACCAATGGGAATATAACATATTTTCAAAAAGAGAAACAGGTCAAGGAGCATCTGAAAGTTCAGATCTTAGTATTTTGCTCCATCATGAAGCTACCTGCTCTCCAGTTGTCTGGGACAGGACTGAGCACAGGACAAGGGCCTGTATGGCCAGTCACAGCTCCTTGTTGGTCAAGGTTCAGACCAACACTTGTATTCTTTTTCAAAGTTGCTATCAAGGCTTACCAGGAATTAAGTTGCCTTTCTCCTTTGTTTTGTGCTTCTTGAATCTGTAGAATTATTTGGATAAATGCATACTTTTCCATCATTTGCTATTATAAATATAAATAACCTAATACATGAAAAGTACCTAAAACATGGTAGACATCCCATAAATGTAACTTGACAACAACTTTGTTGTTGCTCTTATTGCATGCAAAAACAAAAAAGAAAACCTCATGATTATGACATTAATAAAATATTACAGACAGATCTCAATGTCTTCAATTATGTATATTTTTGAAAATATCGTTATTATAGCTATTTTCTTAGCTATAGACAGGTTTTTTTATAGCTATGACAGCTAACAACACTTTTTTTTACAGGGGATAAGGTAAGTTCAAATGAGCTCTGGGGCAAAAATAATCTCCATAAATATTTCCTAATATCAGAAAGATACTCTCCTAGCCCTTTATCCTTGATGTAGTAAAGTGGTCTTCATTTTTTTTTAGTTTGCTTGAAATGAAGAAAACACACAAAAAAGCACCCAAGTAAAGAATCATCCAAGGGAGAAGAAGCATTGTATCTTCAAAAGTAATACTGCTGTTCAGAATGGAACAGTGAATATTGGAGCCAATATCCTATAGGTCAGATAAATAAGAGCTGAGGATCAAGAGTGATATTCTCCTTTCTTGCTAAACCATTGCTATTGCAGAATGTTGGCGTGGGATCTTAAATTATTTTCTGTATTTTGTGGCTGCTGTATAGCATTCTGGATCCTCATATGTAAAGAAAGTTCATGAAAATAAAATATGGAGAAAGAAGTGGAGACATTGAAGTGCTTCATCTGAGACCATTTGGACCAATAGCCGGAAAGGAGACTACACACTATCTAGAGTTCATTCTAGGTTTATGACTCAATGGATGAAGATGTAAAGACAAAATCCAAATGCCTTCAATTACTGAGGTGTTATCTTACAAGTGAACAAGACCTCCAGACAGTTGACTAAATATTTCTCATATCATCAGGATTCCTGGAATCATGTAGATGTTGAAATAACCCCTTTCAATCAATTTTATTTTCCATTCTGATAAATGATGGATGAGCATTTGCTTCAAAAGTTCACTTGAGGCCAGGCGTGGTGGCTCACACCTGTAATCCTAGCACTCTGGGAGGCCGAGGCGGGTGGATTGTATGAGCTCAGGAGTTCAAGACCAGCCTGAGCAAGAGTGAGACCCCGTCTCTACTAAAAAATAGAAGAAATTAGCTGGACAATTAAAAATATATAGAAAAAATTAGCCAGGCATGGTGGCACATGCCTGTAGTCCCAGCTGCTCAGGAGGCTGAGGCAGAAGGATCTCTTGAGCCCAGGAGTTTGAGGTTGCTGTGAGCGAGGCTGACAGCAACCAATTATGTCAAGGGAATGAGAAACTATATAGCACTCACTCTAGCCCAGGCAACAGAGAGAGACTCTGTCTCAAATAAAAAAATAAAAAAGAAGTTCACTTGAAAGATTTGATGTCCTGATCATCTCCTGTCTCTTCCAGCCTATGCACATTTGGCAATGCATAGGAAAGTAGGATCTTCACGGAATGTGAATCGAGCCTCTATATATCATTTTTCACATCGACCTAAAATCTGAGCCTTTTGAACAATAGGTGTTTAGACTGACTTTATGAGGAAACTGAACTCAGTAGCCCATAACCTACAAGACATTGTGCTGTAGGGAAATAATAAGTCTGAGAAATAAAAAAAAAAAAAAAAATGAAAACACACTCCCCAGAGCCTTTAGCACTATACTTGGTTCCCTTTGGTGTCGTATGTCATAATTTATAACGTGGGACATCTCTGCTTACACAGGGCTATTTAAATAAAGTTGTTGAAATTCAGATTGTGAACCTCACTACTCACTACCGTATGGAATTTTTATATTTATATATTCCTCCACAAAGGAGCTTTCTCTGTGGATGGAGTGAATGCTGCCTGTTTTGAAGTCCCAAATGGGTCTTCTTGTGACAAAGCCTATTATGCTGCCATTACATTTCCATGTCTTTGAGTCCCGAAAACTTTTTATTTTCAGAAGTTCCCTATTATACTTGTACCCACAACTCCTCAAGTCTGTGTTTCTAAAATTGCAGGAGATGTACCACCTGGCACATGCAGAATTATGTCAAGGGAATGAGAAACTATATAGTAAATATGACATCTCCTCCTGGAAAATAAATTTTACTTGAAAATTTTGAGACAGAAAGTTAAGTAATTTGAATGATAATTTAAACATGCTTTATATTTAAAAATATAGAGCTATATTGTGGAATGGAATGCTAAATGTGTGTGAATTGTTAGGCTAAAACCAAAAACTTCAAAGAATTCCAAGGACGCAGGTGTTGGGTTAGTGAATCAATAGGGACTTTTTATTTGCTCATTTCAAATGGCAGAAAGTGTTCAAGGTGGTTTAAACACAAAAGGAACAAATTTGCCTGTATAAATGAAAAGCCCATGGATGGGATTGGCTTTAGGGTACAGCTTGTCCAAAGGCTCAAAAGATTTTCCCTAGATGTTTTTCTTCATTCCGTTTTAAAACTTTCTCTCGTCCATATTGACTTCATTATTATAAAAAAAAATAAGTGCCAAAGCTTCATATTTTTATCATCTCTGCTTCAAATCTCAGGAAAAAGAACAAGAGTCTCTTTTCTACAAGTCCCAGGAAAAGATGCTTCGAGTCTCACTGGCTCCACTTGTGTCATTGAACTGATCACTGTGCTAACTATATAATGTTTTGATTGGCCAACCTCATGCCCACCCTGGAATTTCAAAAAAAAATCTACAAATTGAGAATGGAAGAATCTTCCCCACCCTCCAGATAAATTATGGTATGTTTTCCAAAATAAAGGTGAATGATGCCAGGTGACATGATTCACACATGCACATACTTACACGTGCATGCACATGTGCATGCATGTACACACACCCCCACGCATACATGCACACACACAGCTGTCCACCAGAGCCCACTTACCTCACCCCACACACAGCCTTTCCCAGCTTTAGTTCCATTTATCAGGGGCACAATGATGAAAAAATCTGAGAAGCAGTGTTTTAACTTATCCATTAGAACTTAAAAGCTGGTAGAATGTAGTGAGACTCACTTGGTAATAGGCTAGAAGGACCTAGGTGAGAGGCTTCAGGAATGGGCACTAAAGCAAGCATAGCAGAGATTCTGATCTATATTTCCACCCCCCACACCCCTGCTCCAGTTCCTGATTTCATTTAGTGCCTGTCCCACCTAATGAGTTAGTGATTGGAGGTAAACCTAGCTGACTTAGTCAGAATAGGCAGAGCTGGAGAAATGTTTGCAGGACAAGAGGTTCTTTGAACCCATCTTCAAGGTTGACCAAGACAGTTGCAAACAGTATAATGAACCCTGCTAATGACACTGCAGAGACTCATAAAGAGCAAGATGATCAGTGCTGAGCGCAGAAAGCATCTGATCCTCTGGGCAAACCTCATAATTGGGAAATTCCCTGGCAACGGGATGAGCTTTTTGTCTCTTAAAATTTCAACAGCAGACAGTTAGTTCCACATGCCATAGCAGTGCAGCATATTTTTCCAAATTTCTATTGCCCAAATAGCAGAAATCCTGGTCTGCCTCAAGAGAGTCTACTGAGAATATATTTATGCAATTCATTTGTTAATTTCTACTTGTTAAATATAGGCCTGGTGGTGGGCTTTGCTAGTTGCCTATCCTTTACCCATTCTCCAGATTTTGTTCAGTGTAGTCATGAGACCGAAAAATAAATCCTCAATGCCCCAACCTTGATTACAGATAAGAGTGGCCTTGGGATCCACTTTCTCTTTCTCTATCTTGGAATTAAAATAGCACCCACTTCATAAAATTATGAGGATTAATTGAGCTAAATTGTGAACATTTCCTGGCAAAAAATAAGCACTACACAATTTTATCAATTATTATTATTTAAATTATGTAATCCTGACTAAAAATGTACATATCAGAAGGCACATAATAAGCTCTTAACAAACATTATAAATGAATGGTTAACTGGTTGCCTAGTTGTTGGGAGTAGGAAATTGGTGATTTTTTTTTCTCTTTTCCTGAATTTTCTAAATTTTATTGTATGAGTATACATACTATTTTATAATAAAAAATTACTTTTGACCAGAGTAAGAGCTGGCACTATACATTGATTATAAGAAAACTTTTATACTTAAAGGTCCCAAGTCTATAATGTACATTTCCCCAGGTGCCTCTGGACACTTATATATACTTACATTTCTTGCAGGTACTATCCAAAGCACTTTACATCTGTTAACTTATTTAACTCACACCACACTCCTATGATATGGTAATATTTGTGGCTAAGGACGCTGAGCCCTGTGAAGCAAGATAACTAGTGCACAACTGCAATTACTGGCCTGGGATCCAACCCTGGAAGTTTCCTCTGGGCTCCAGACTCAGCCCATATGCTGTCTTACCATATGAGAACTTATGTATGGCTCCAGTCCAAGATGGTTTGCAATAAATAAGTAGTGATTAATAGCTTTGTTTTAACAAATTGCCTACAACAATTGTTGACCTGTTCTTTTTCCTTGTAATACTTTTACAAGAAAAGTGCCTATGTGCCAACAAGAAGTAAAGATGTGGCGTTAATTGACTTGCTGCTAAGATCTTTACAGCTTTTTTGTTCTTTTCTCAAACAGCATCCTACTTCTTTACCTGTCCTCATCTCAGTAATGACAAGGATTTGTTCCAGAAAAACCTACCTAAACTCCCAAAATGATTCTACTAAAATATTTGCCAAACTATTCTTCAGAGTATGCATATCACACAGAGGGCATTGAACAAAGAAAGACCCATCCCATCGGTGCTTGTATTTCAATTAGGCAGGGTAAGCAGCAACCTAATAAATGCAAAGGTGCTGAGAATATACCCCTCCCTCTCTACAGTGTTACACAGTGGTTAGCGACATGCTCTGAAGCACATGAGTTAGAACGCGTAAGTTTGCATTCATCTTTCTTATGTATTACTTGTGACTTTGACAATTTTCTTTAACTCTATTTTTGTTTCTTCATATGTAAATTGTAAATAAAAATAGTACCTACCTATTAGAGCCGTCAAAAACATTAAGTAGAAGTGTGCATAGTATCTAATAAGGAGTTTATTACTCTTGTTATCTTCCCTGACATGGTGCCTAAAGTTTCGCAAACTAAGTTTTACCTTCCTTAAAACTGATTAAGAAATATTCTACTTTAGGCTATTAGCATTTGGTCAGCAGCTAATTGAGTACAATGGATATTAGAGAGAAGATTAACCACTGGGGCCTCTGAAAAGGGAAAGGTGCCCCCAAAAGCTCTGCACAAAAGAAATCCTTGGGCCGGGCGCGGTGGCTCATACCTGTAATCCTAGCACTCTGGGAGGCCAAGGCGGGCGGATCGTTTGAGCTCAGGAGTTTGAGCCCAGCCTGAGTAAGAGGGAGACCCTGTCTCTACTAAAAATAGAAAGAAATTATATGGACAGCTAAAAATATATATAGAAAAATTAGCCAGGCATGGTGGCGCATGCCTGTAATCCCACTACTCCGGAGGCTGAGGCAGGAGGATTGCTTGAGCCCAGGAGTTTGAGGTTGCTGTGAGTTAGGCTGACTGATGCCACAGCACTCTAGCCCAGGCAACAGAGTGAGACTCTGTCTCCAAAAAAAAAGAAATCCTTCAACTCTATCTTTGCCACCTACTGTCCCCTACTCAATTAAAAGCATTTCTTTTTCACTTGCTAATTTATTGAAGAAACATTGAGTATCATTTTTGTTTCTTTCCATCTCCTGTAAACTGAGAGTGGTATTTCCAGCAATATGTTCATTTCATTACTCACCTATTTTTTCCATGCACATGACTGACCATGCATCTAATTTTTAGTATAAGCATACATTTTAAAGGTTAACGAAACTGTTAACTATGATTTTTTTCAAATTCTTGTAGTTCAATCTTATTCAAACCATTTCAGTTTGTGTAAAAAAAAAATCAATAATAATTAGATCACAATGACATTCTAAGAATACTTGTTTACCTCTCCTTCAACCCAAATCCTGAATAACCATAGTTATATATTTTTAAAGTATAAATTTATAACACAGCCAGGGCTCTATTTAAAAGGCTGAGAATATAAGACTAACAGAAAGCATGCAATGACGTCTGTATGGATACAACCACATATGCACATATACACACATAAACATGCACAAATTTTAATGATAAGCTATTTGAAAAAGGCACACTTAAAACGTGGCACCTAAAATTGGAAAATAAAGATGTAGCGTATAAATAAAAAAAGCAAGTGTAACAATAGTATTATCTGACATAAAATTCAGGGTGACAAGCATTAAACAAGACAATGATGAATATTTCATATTGCCAAATTGTATCCTCCATTATAAAGACATAACAGTTCTGAACTTTTATATACCTCATAGCAGAGCTTAGAAATACATAAAAGCAAAAATAAAAAATTACCGAAAGGAGTAATAGAAACATCTACAATAATAGCTAAATATTTTATTACACCTCTTTCAAAAATCAACAAATCAAATACAGATGCAAAGAACTTGAATTATATAATTCACAATGTGACCCATTTTGATATAGTATGTACTTACATTGATGTTATTACAAATTAGAAATTTTAGTGCATTAAAATATGGTATAAGATTAAACTCAAAGAGCAAAAACTTGTAATGTTAAATATGCATTGGAAATAGTATGAAATCATGACTATTTTCTTTCAAACACATGTGTTCCTAATTCTGTCTACTGAAAAGAACTAAAAGCAATGACAACTTAGCAGCAATGAGAGCTCCTACATGAAGATTGTGCTCATAAATATCAATGTTTTGGAGATATAGCTCATTACAAATCTGAAACATAAACTAGAGATAGCTTGTTCCAGAAAGCAAAGGGGCTATTCACAAATCAATGGGACTATGTTCAAATGACGTAAGAACCAACATCAATAAAGATGGGACACATGAGCCCCAAAGAGGGAAAAGTTTACAACTTATTGAAATCTATTGATTGGAAAAACCCATGAGTTAAAAGAAAATAGTAATTTATACTTATACTCAATAAAGAATTTAAAATAAAAGAAAAATCTGAAACATCATTGGAAATAAATATTACAACAGAAAAAATCTAGCTAATAAATGTGGAAGAAAAGATAGAATTTTAAAAATTATTATATTTCAATAGCTAAGCAAATAATTGATTTAGGCAGTGATCATCAGTAGATAAAACATGAAAAAAAGCTTGATTATAAGCTTAGCAATGGAAGATCAGTCTGTCACCACCAGAAACCGCTGATCAATTTCAGCATCCGTAAGTTGGAACAGCCAAATATTACATACTTTCTGAAATTATTCAATATGGAGTACATAGAACTCTCTGTGAAATATTATTGCCCCCACAAAAGTTGAACCTGAACCAAATCAAGCTTCTAAAAGCAAATTTCTAATTTATAGGAAATATAGGATGTAGAAGAAGAGGTTATATGACACTACGTGAAATCAATGAGCAAAGCTAGAATATGGGATATTTACATAACAAATAAACTGGTTTCTGGAACAAATTCAATGGTATGAAGAAGCAAGGGTTAGGAGAAGATGGGCTGTGTTAGACTAAAGAAACTTGGAATATATACAACTAAATGCAACATGTGGACATTTTGAGGATCCTAATTAAAACAAGCCAATTGTGAAAACGGAATTTTCTGAGACAACTGAAGAATTTAACTTGGACTAGCTATTATATAAAACCAAAGACATTGTTGATTTTGTTAAGTGAGATAATGCCATTGTGGTTATGTAAGAAAATATCTTAGTGATATCCCTAAAGTATATGAAGTATGTGGGAATTTAATGACATGATATATATTATTTGCTTTTTAAAAATTTAACAAAAATAAGTGAAATAAAATAGAAGACTGGGAAGAAGGGAGGAAATTAAGAAAGAATAAGTGAAACAAATTTGGTAAAAATCTTCAGAATATTGACTGTAGGTGATAAGTATATGGGATTCATTTGACTATTCTTTTTGTGTGTGGTTGAACATGTTCACAACAAAAAATTAAAAAGAATCAAGGTACTCAGATCTAGCAATTATCTTGTGGGAGAAGTGTCACCAATAGTTGTGTGGCTATATTAGGGACTCTGGTGGCCAAAGGAATTGGCTGAGACTTGATGCATGTGCTTTTGCTCTATGTAGCCCCTTACTTTCTAATTCATGTTTGGCTAAATATTTCAGAAATGTAATGCAATCTGCATGTGGGGGGGGTCTCATCTTTAATATAATCTGTGTTTCCAGCGGAAACACTGAATGATGAAAACAAGAGCATTATCTGTCACAACCTAATAAATCTAGACAAAATTATGGTTTTAAAGACTTAGACTGGACCCAAAAAAGAAAATAAATGTCCCAAGTATAAAACTCGAGAATCTGTTTTTTAAATCAATAAATATACCCAAAAAAGAAAGAATGTAAATTCTTGCTGGTTTGATCAAGAAAAAAATGGATGGAATATAAACAGGAAGCATTAGAAAGTTAAAAAAAATAGAATGTGGGACACAGGAACATTTTTTAATTATTAAAAAGCACTACAATATGTGCTAAAATTTGATGTAAAGATTTTTCAGAAAAATATATATTACAAAATTAACATAAGAAGAAATAGAAAGCCGGAATAGTCCAACAATCTTAGATAAATTTGAAAAATGAGTGAAATTTCTTTATTTTAAAAGGCCCAGATATTTTTACATAATGACTACGTAAAAGTTAGCCAATTATGCAAGGTTGTTTTATGAACTATTGAGCTAGACCTGTCTTATACCAGAACATGAGAATTGATTAAACGATGAGTAATTTTGTGAGCCTATTGATGAAACATTGATAGTTTGAAATCAGCTATGTTGGAGGTATGTAAACCATGGAACTTGGCAAATGTTACAAATCAGGGCACTTTTTTCTTGCAGAAGGTCGGTTTACCAGCACACCGCTGGCTTTGTGTTAAAAAGAATTAATGACATTCACTCCATAGAATAAAGAAAAATGTTTATCATTTCGATAGATGCCAAAAAAGCATGATAAAGACCCATATCCAATCTTCCTAAAAATCCTTAGTAAATGTGAATTAGAAAAACTTTCTTAATCTTTTAAAGGATTTCTTTCAGAAAACTTCAGAAAAATAAATTCAATAAATCCCACTAAAAGTAGAAATAAAACAATGTATTTTTCTATTGCCACTATTCTCCGATATTTACTGGAAGTCTTAGACAGTGCATTAAGAAAAGTAAAGAGGGGAAAAAAAAAGACAGAATGTTTATAATCTTCAGATAATCTAGGAAAATGAACTGATAATACATTAACTAGTAACACATGTGCAACGTGATAAATATAAAATTGCAATAGATATATTTCAGTTAAAAAATGCAGTTGAAAAAGATTTTCAATTATAAAATTTCAAAAATGAAAAATCTGAAATGAACCTAATAAAAATCACCTAAAAACTAAATAAAGAAATTATATTTTCTGAATCTAAGTAAACAAAGACATATATACTACTTAATGTTCTGGGTGAGAAGACTCAATATTGTAAAATTATAAATTCTATATAAATTACTGGATTATCACAATATTTTTAATGAATCTGCATGCTGAGTATAATATAAATATGTAAAAGAAAATGTATGGGAATAACCAAGAAATTTTGACAGAAAAGAATAATGTGGAGAAACTAGATATTATTAAAAACTAGTTAATGAGAACAGTGTGGTATTGGCACAGGAAAGCACAAGCTAATAAATATAATAGACTAGAAGCCACTTCATATGACATATATATCAGCAATTTAGTTTGTGATTGACAAAGAAAAATAAGGTGAGAAATGATTACCTATTCAATAAATATATAGAGGAAAATTTGTTTTCTGTTTGGAGTAAAATTAAGCTCGAGACTCATATCTCCCAGTGCACACATAAATTCATTTCAGATACATTCAAAAAATTAAAATAAAGAACAAAATGATTTTTAAAAATACGAGAATGTTTAATGCTTTTCTGATCTGGGGGAGAGAAAGGCAGGGACCTAACACTGAACTGTTGGAGGGGAAGTTATGTTCTCAAGCTTCAATGCATGGCAGTGCTGCAAAACACTAATCTTTTGCAAATTTTAGCAAAATGATTAAGTAGAGGGCACAAATACAAAGCCTTACCTTCAAGCACTATTTACTATAGTACTACTAAGGAAAGGCAAAGCAAAAATAGAGAATGCTATTAGAATTTTCCTCCATTTTCTAACTGCTGATGTCTGTGAGGCCAGGTTGTCTTCAGTAACTTCAACACAAGCAACCTATCACAACAGAGTAAATGCAAAAGTAGATATGCCAACATGGTCATCTTTGGCAAACTTTAAAGAGATTTGCAAAAATGTAAAAAAAAAAAGATAAAAGCAACTCTTTTCACTATTTTTTTGAAAATAAGTTATTTATTTTTCATAAATATATATGTGTTAACATGTAATGCTGTTTTTCTTATTTTTAAGTGTAGCAATAAACTTTTTAAACAATTTTTTCTTTTGATTTCTAGTAATTACCAATAAATATCTAACCCACATAAAGAAAATCATGTTAAGAGTGTAAAGAGATCATGTGATCAGAAAGCTTGAGAACCACTGTTCTACACTCAAATTAGAAGAAAGAGATTTTATCAGAGTGGAAAAAAAAAGCAGGACCCCACTTTACCCAGTCTATACAAAACCCCCTTTAAATTCAAAGACGTAGACAAATTGATAACAAAACTATAGAAAAAGCTATACATCATACGTAAATCAAAAGAAACCTAGAGTAGCTATGTTTATATCAGAGAAAATAGATTTCAGAAGAAGGAATACTACCAAAATTAAAGAAGACATTTTAAAATGATAAAGGGGTTGTTTCAACAAGAATACACAATAATACTAAATGTGTTTGCACCTAATAACAAAGCATCAATATATAAGAAGCCAAAACTGATAAAATTGAAAGACAAAATAGACAAATTCAAATTATACCTGGAGATTTCAACAGTAATCTCTCAATAATTGAAAGGATTTTTAGATATCAGTAAGAATAGAGAAACTTGAAAAACATTATCAACCAATATTATCTAAATGACATTCATAGAGAACTCCACCCAACAACAAAAAACCCCCACTCCTTTTAAGTGCATATGCAACACCAAAGTAGATAATATTCTGAACCATAAAATAAGATTCAATAAATTTAAGAGGGTTAAATTCATACAAAGTGTGTTCTCTAAACATAACATAATTAGCCTACAAATAAATAACAAGATATTTGAAAAATTCTCAAATATTTGGAAATTAAACAACATGTTCCAAATAACCCATATATCAAAGAAGAAATCACAAGAGGAATTAGAAAATATTTTGAGCTAGCATAAAGTGAAAACATCATATAGCAAAACCTAGTAGATATAGCTAAATTCTTGTATTAGAAAAAGAAAAAAGATCTTAAATCAATGATTTGAAATTCTACCTAAAAAAATTGGGGAAATGAGTAAATTAAACCCAAAAGAAGAAGAAAGAAGAAAATAGTAAAGACAAGAATAGAAATCAATGCAATAGAAAATGATATAAAAAAGAAAAATCAAAAACTGGTTGATTGAAAAGATTGACAAAATTGATAAAACTCTAGTGAAATGATGAAGAAAAAAAAGAAAACAAATTGACAATTTTAGGACTGAAGGAGGTGCTATTACTACAGAGCAGCCATATATTAAACAGATAAGAAAATATTATAAACACTATATGGCAATAAATTTGGCCATTTGGATGAAATGAACATTTTTTAAAGAAATAAATTATAGAAGCTAACTTGAAATATAAGAGATCATCTGAATAGTCTTCTATTTTTTAAAAAAAATGAATGCAGCTAAAATCCTTTTCCACAATGAAAACTCCATGCCATAAGACTCCACAAGACTTTGCAGCTGAAGTCTACCAAATATTTAAGGAAGAAATAATATCAATTCTATACCAATACTTCTGAAAAATAGAAAGGAAAAAGACATATTCCAACATAAAAAAGAACCAGACAAAAGACTTTAAAAAAAGAAACAACTACAAGTCCATGTTCTTATGATATATATGCAAATATCTTTAACAAAATTTTTAAAAATTGTATCCACTGATATAAATATGTAAAGGATGAAATATGATCCTTTTGGGTTTATCCAAGGAAGGAATACAAATTTGGTTTTACATAAAAAAATCAATCAATGTAATTCACTATATTAATATATTAAAACAAAACAAAACAAAGAAAACCATATGATCTTCTCAATAAAAGCATAAAAAAGCATTTGATAAAATTTAATATCCATTCATGATAAAAATTCTCAGCAAACCTCGAATAGAAAGGAATTTCCTCAAACTGACAAAGTACTTTCATAAAAATCCTACCGTCAACAAGTTTAATAGTGACAAATTGAAGGCTTTTCCTCTAAGAATGAGATCAAGACAAGAATATTCAATCTCATCACGTTTATTTTAAATCAGTTCAAAATATTTTCTGATTTCTTTTGTAATTTTTTTCTTTAACCATTTTTGGAAGCCCCAGACAGTGCAATAAGGCAAAATAAATTAATTAATTAGGGAAAAGGCATAGAGATTGGATCAGAAGAAGTACAACTGTTTTTATTTACAAATGACATAGTAATCTATGTAGAAAATCCTAAGTGACCTACAAAGAAAAGCTACTAGAAAGAATAAACAAGTTTAGACTGTGGCTGGATAAAGGTCAACATATAAAAATCATTTCTAACTCTATGTACTGGAATCAGACAACTGGAAATTGAAATAAAAATATCATTTATAATATCATTCAAAGACATGAAATACTTAAGGGCAAATTGAACAAAAGAATGCTCAAGACTTGGACTAAAAACTACAAATTACTGCTTAAAAAAACTAAAGATTTAAATAAATGGGAAGAAATGGCATATCCATGGATTGTAAGGCAATATTGGCAAAACACCCTACATTTATATTGAGATTCAACAAAATCTTAAATAGATCCCAGCAGACTTTTGAAATAGAAATTAATACAGTAATTTTAAAATTTATAGAATTGCAAAGGAACTAGAATATTAAGAAGGATTCTGAAGGACGAAATTGGATGATTTAGACTACCTGATTTCAAGACTTAGAATAAAGCTACTATAATTAAAGCCGTGTAGTGTTGGCAACAGGATAAACATGACATGTGGATCAACGAAACAGAATATAATTCCACATAACCAACTGATTTTCTATAATGTGCCTAGGTAATTCGAGGTAATCCAGTGGGCATAAAGTAATCTAAATAAATTGTGCGAGAACCATTAGATATACATGAGGAGAAAAAAATAACCTTGACTTTTACTTAACATCAAATCCAGAAATTAACTCAAAATAGAGTATAAACCAAATTATAAGAAACTATAAAATGTCTAAAAGAAAAAAATAGAGGCAATCTTTGTGACTTTTGGATACAAAGTACAAAAAGGACAAACCATTAAAAATTGATCAATTAAATTTTATCAAAATTAAAAATGTTCTTCAAAATAAATGTGAAAAAAATTAAAAGGCAAGTCAGTCTGGGAGAAAATATTTGAAAA
This sequence comes from Varecia variegata, assembly GCA_028533085.1. Taxonomy (NCBI): domain Eukaryota; kingdom Metazoa; phylum Chordata; class Mammalia; order Primates; family Lemuridae; genus Varecia; species Varecia variegata. The sequence goes on from CM052438.1 coordinate 78,664,319, forward strand.
TGATATATCTGATGAATAACATAACCACAACATATGAAAATATATAATTAGTATTTAATAAGACAAATGAACCAATTGTTTAAAATGGGTTAAATGGTCAAACAGATCTTTACTAAAGAAGATATATGAATAGAAAATAAACACATGACAAAAATGTTTAACATTATTAGTAATTGGGAAATTGCAAGTTAATACCACAATAAGATACCCTTGCATAGCTACTGCAATAAAATTTAAAAGACTGACAATACCAAGTGTGAGAAAGGATAGGGCACAATAAGAACTCTCATACAGTGCTGGTAGGAATGCAAATTGCTACAGCCACTTTAAAGCCCTGTTGGCAATTTTCATAAAATTAAACCTACGCTTAGCATTCAACCTGGAAATTCCACTACTAAGGTTTTAAAGAAGAAAAATGAAAACATACATCCACAAAAAGTCCTGCCAAATGTCCATCAACTAATGAATGGATATATAATTGTGGTACTGTATATACATACAATGGAACCCAGCTATAAAAAAATGAATTACAGATACATGCAATTATATGAAAGAATATCAAAAGCATTATTCTAAGTGAAAAAGCCAGATAAAAGAAACTACATATTTTACAATACCATTTATATGACATTCTGTGACAGTTATACTTGTTCCCCAAGCACACTTCCATGTCTTGATATGAAATGCACCTTTCCTCTTTACCTGGAAAATTCAACTCATTATTCAAAGTACCTCCCTTCACCAAAATATATCAATCATTTGTTTCCCATGCAACTTGTTGGAAGCTTCAGTCATAGGAATTGCATTGATTTTAAGTTTTTTCCCCTCTGCATTCCTAAATTAAATGTGAATTTTTCAAGGACAGAGACCCTGTCTCCTTTGCATCACTAGCGTTTGACAATGACTGATAACATGGTAGGACCTCAATACATATTGAACTGAATATGTTTAGTTCTCTGTGTTTCAGATCCCCTTTGGGCAAGCATTTCTATAATAAACAATTGAACTATAATGAAGTTGTTTCTATTTTAATTTATTGGTATTATCTAATTACATAGAATATTATAAAGAACCAGAGAATGTCTTAAGGATGCATACTAGAATGTTGATATAAATAAATTTTAATTTTGTTCATTCTTGTCATACCCAACGAAAACAGAACTGAGAAGCCATGGGGAGCGGGAGAAGCACACAGGGCATATAACATGGCTCCAAGAATGTAATTCTCTTCCAGACTAGCTGCTGAAACTGCCTGCTGCAACCTGAACCCAATTTTATTTAATGGCTTCTGAAAGAGCCTGCTACAATTCTAAGACTAGTTTTCCTCACCACCATCAGTCATTAATCAGAGTTTACCAACTCCCCCAAACTTTACCAGTGCCAATGAACTTTCTGGAAAAACAACATGTGCAACATTTCTCCTTTTTATACAACCTCCAACCTTCTCTTTGTTCTTCAGACATACCAAACACCAACCAGTCTGTGTGTATGCCCTGAATTGCAAGTCTTGTATCCAAAATAAAACATTAGAGATTGGTCTGTATATATTTTATTTGACTTTGACAAAGAATATAATTTTTAGTAGATTTTTCTCTTGGCCATTTGATAGAAGAAACCAACAGCCTTTTTCTCCTCTCCTTTCTTCCTTCCTTCCTTCTTCCTTCCTTCCTTCCTTCCTTCCATCCTTCCTTCTTTCCTTCCTTAACAGTATGTCCAACTAAAGAAATAAAATGAAGTCACATTTAAATAGGTACAGGAGAGACAGAGAAATCTATTTAGTGGACATCAAGAAAATCCTGAGAGTTACCGTATCATGTGGGTGGTGATAATTATATTTTCACAAACACATTTGCTATTGATATTTAAACAAAATACACGGAAGGGAAATGCTTATAGAAACATGGTATTTCATTTCATTTTCAACAAATTAAAAATTCCAAAATCTTCTTCAGAAAATATCAATATGCATTCTCATTTGTTAGATTTGATTGCTTCCGAGAAAATAACTAAAGGTTTTTTTGTTTTGTTTTTGTTTTCAAAAATATAAACATGTGTCTACTTATACAGGCACAATTAAGAGAAGTGTGCATACTTAAAATGACTTTTATAGCTTAATAAAAGATACTTTTATCTAAGTGCCCTGAGGTAGAAGTACCATAAAATATAGAGCTAATGACAACATTTGAAATAACCAAGACCAAGAAGAAGAAAACAGAAAAATACGATCAAATACACAACCCCCCCCACACACACACACACTATCCTTTCCGCAGATATTTATTTTAAAGGGGAATTTTAATATGCCCACATTTAACAAAATTAAGTTTTCAGGATGAGAATAAGAAAGGAAATTTTAAAATACTATCTCTTCACAAAATTTTCTTTGCTGGCCAGGCGGGGTGGCTCACGCCTGTAATCCTAGCACTCTGGGAGGCCGAGGCGGGCGGATCCTTTGAGCTCAGGAGTTCGAAACCAGTCTGAGCAAGAGCGAGACCCCGTCTCTACTAAAAATAGGAAGAAATTAGCTGGACAACTAAAAATATACAGAAAAAATTAGCTGGGCATGGTGGCACAAGACTGTAGTCCCAGCTACTCAGGAGGCTGAGGCAGGAAGATCACTTGAGCCCAGGAGTTTGAGGTTGCTGTGAGCTAGGCTGACACCACGGCACTCTAGCCAGGGTGACAGAGCGGGACTCTGCCTCAAAAAAAAAAATTTTTTTTCTTTCTTTGCTAAAACTACTCTTCACACAATCTATGTGTAGGAGGGTCTTGAACTAAAATCTCATGGGGAGAGTGGTGAGACCATTGAGAGAAAGAGAAGGAGACCGAGTAACACAGCCTAACGCTCATTATCCAAAACAACCAATGATTCCTTTCACTGCCCCTTCCTGCCCAGGATCATCATCCAAATCCCTCTTATAGGCTGTTTCTACTTGCTTCCCAAGACCTCTGGAACCTTTCCAGGCTGTGTCCCTAGAACTCACCAGCTCTAGGTTGCCAGTTCAACATTGCATCCCTTCACCTGGCCTCTCCTTGAGCTCACGGAGCCACTGCTTCACATTGCCTTTCTCTTCCTGTCCCACCTACATCTAAAACACCACTGAATCTTCCCTCCATAATGGACTGTTTTATTCATTTCCTACAACTCGGTTCAAATTCCTGGAACCCAGTGTGGGACAGCCCTGAAGGGCAGGAAGGGCCGACCTAAAGTCATGGTCCTTTACAAGAATGAGGCTGTACATCCCTCTAGCAAGTATGATGGACCCACCACCTACTTGATTCACACCAGCTTCCTCAAGAATGAATCCCAGGAAACATCACGAATCAACACATTGGGGTTCTACGTGTAGGCAGAAGTGGGTAAAAAAACTGTCAAACTAACTGATAGGAAAAGATCCAAAGGAAAAGAAATACTGGCAGAGGTCACAGATATCCAGGTACCTCCTAGTATATTCTTTTTATCCACCTGAACTTTCCCCAAAATATTTGTATATGTGAAAAAATACCAGCGTAGCCAGAAGGGTCCTTGAGATGCTTTGGTTCTTGAGAGGTGTTCACTCCAAAGGCTGGAGGAAGCAACTTCAGTTCCTGAGGATTCTAGTCTCCTGAGACCACTGGCTTAAAGGGAGAGGAGGCTTTTCTGTGGCTTTAAGCTCCAAGGAACACAGCACATCCCAGAAAAGAAGCAGCCATGGATAACTGTTTAGGATTGACTCCAGTCAAAGTATAGTTTGTGTTTGAACTTCTTTTTACGTTGTCTCTGTTTATCAGGAGGCAAGATTTCAAGGCAAGAGTCATATCTACAAATTAAGAAGATAAATGTTTCCCGAGCATTTATTGTGCTGCATCTCTTGGGGCCTAACCCTGTGACAGGGACATTGCTCAGGGCAGGGAGGCACTTTAATAGTCTCCATGCAAACTCCTGTCAGGAAGTGTGCAGGGGGAAATTATCTCCACCACAAATAATGAAAATGCATGCCTTGAATCCTTTCAAAACCCAGGGGAGACATAGAGTGACAAACTTACAATTAATTCATCACTCCCCCACCCCACAAAAAGCCATGAGGTGTGGGAATAAATAAGTCTATAGTATAAACAAAGTCACCTCAATACAATACAGAATATTAATTAGTGGCCATTAATCTCATACCTCTTTAAACTCTGGACAAACCAGCGTCCCAAATTTATAGCTCTTTCTGCCACATATAGCACTTAGAGTTAGAATCCTCATAAATGAGAATGATGACAATGACCTGAAAATTTCATCTAAATTTTAAATGAGATAATACAGTGCCTGGCATACAGGAAATGCTAAATAAATGGTTTTCATTTTACTTTGAATATCTATTCCCCAGCACCCTGACTTTTTCTTTTTATACATGCTACCTTAAATGTCCCAAAATTCAAATTTAAATTACCTCAATTAATCCCCCAATATCCTGATCCCATGACAAAGACCTGTCTCTGGTTCATTAGAGAGAATGAATTCTGCCCTTTACACTGTGGATATGGGAGATGTGCGTCAGCTGCAGATACATTTTAATAGACATGGAGATGCAGAACACAGATTTAATAGCCCAGGAATGTCTACCAGAGCAGTTCCTTAATTACATGTACCAAACACTATAATAACATAGCATCTATCCATTCAGGAAATGTTCCTTTACTTGCTGTTTGAAAGCAATGATTTCTATAGTTGACTTGTGTACAATTATTTCTTCAGTGACTGAATGTCTGCTTAAAGTAGTTTAAGAACTCAGAAAATTCCCTCTGGTGTGAGTATAAGGCAGGGATAGTACTTTGGATACCATAAAAATTGCCTCTAGGATTCAGGTTAGCAAACACTTAACAAGTTTCCTATACAATATCAGGCACTTCTGGGTGCTAGGAGGATAAAGATGAACAAGGCAGGACACAGCCTGCCTTTGAGGAGCTCAGAAAGACAAACAAGTGATGACTTCAATTCCACGTGAAATCAGAGGTTACTATCAAGAAGAGGCACCAGATCCAGCCATTCTTGGAGTAAGAAGCTGCAGAGGTGACTGTAAGAAGTGAGGTACGGGGAGAGTCTTAGACAGTGAGGGACACTAACCAAGCAAGAGTTTGGAGCAGAGGCAGAGTGGTTGAGGTGGGAAAGGGGGGCCTGAGAGGGGAAATCAGCAGGGGGCAGAAAAAGCTGGTACCAGAGCACAGAGAACCTTGCTTGTATATCCTACGAAAGAGCTTGGAACTCAAACTAAGGCGGGCAGGGAGCTGCTGAGAAGCTTACTCCAAGGAATGCCGTGGTTAAAGGAGTGACTTTCAGAAATGACTCTAGTAATCCATCTAAACAGCTCTGATGCTGTAGCTGGGAGGTTATTGTAGCAGCCCAAACCAAATAAAGGTCAAATTCAGGATAGAAGCTGTAGGGTTGGAAGAGAGAAGATGCAATGAAAATATATAGGAAAATCACAGGGCTGGATTATTCATTATACATGAGAGGTAAGGAAGGCGATGAGTCCGAGGTTCTTCACTTGAGTAAACAGCAATGCCAACAAGCATGGCAGGAATACAGGATAATTCTCTTAACCACTATGCTGCCACATAACGCCAAGGGGAATTATAGCATATTAAAAAAGAGCATGAGATTTTGAGCTGAAATGGCTGAGTTTAAGTTCCACCTCCATAACCTATTGAGAACCTAGGTTAACTCTGGCACACTGCTCAGTCCTTGTGTGCCAACTTCCTCATCTATAAGAAGGAGATGATAGTGCCAGTTGCTATGGGGGTGAAGTGAGTAAATATATTTTATATGCTTAGAATAGTTTCTGGGAAACAGCATGCAATAAATAATAACAACATATATATTTTCAACAATATATATGAGCAACACTCAAGGTGAGAATATAAGTGGTATAAAACTCAGACTCCAGGGAACACCAACATCTTAGGACACAGAGAGGAAGCAGAGTAGGAGGTAGACCAGGAGAGGAAGAAGACTAGCTGTGTGCCACCAGAACACCCAAAGGAGGAGGGTGTTTCAGGGAGGAGGAACAGGCAAGTGTCGCATGCAGTTGCGAGATTAAGCAAAATACAAACAGGAAAGGATTTTAAAAGTTGCAGGTAGGTATATGGTAAAATATAACTTCTCATACTCTTCAGATGAGGCACTATTGTGCTCTGAAAACAAAAATTATGACAACTGCTCTCTAAAGTGTTATCAGTTCCATTTCACCAAACTGGTAAGAGGTATGAGAGCGAATGTAAGTTGGGACAACTAGCTAACTATTTTGGAAAAACAGAACAACTAAACTGAACCCCTACAGCACTCCTCGCTTCAAAAAAATCCCAGGTATGTCAAAGATTGATATGTAAATATGAGGCCAAAATATATGTGAATAAATGCATGAATATTTTGTAATCTAAGGATAAAAAAGCACTTTCTCTAAACATGAAAAAAATATTCAGACACTATAAAGAAAATGATTTACAACTTCTCTATAGAAAAAAATTCCATAAAGAAACTTTAAAAAAAAAAACCCAAGAGAAAATAAACAACAACAAAAGCAACAACAGCAAACCTACTATGAACTAGAAATAAATATTTGTTAAGACTTGGCAATTATATAACTAAGATCTCTAAATATATATAAGAAATTTAACAAATTTATAAGAAAAGTCCAACATCCCAGCAGAAAAATGGACACAGAGCATGAGTGAGCAACTCACAAGAAATGAAAAACAAATGAATAATAAATCTTTGAAAATACTCTCAATGCAAATTAAATTCACAAAGCAATTCTATTCATTACCATCAAGGTAGGCAAAGCTTAACAAGAGATAAATATCTTCTAATGTTAAGGCTGTTGGAAAAAAAATAATCGCTCACGTTCACTAGTATTAGGAGTATAGATTATTAAAACATTTGGGGGTCATTAATAATAACTACTAAATTTTAAGTGCAAATCTCAATTAATCCGTCTCACAAAATGCCTGGCCAGTACTCTAGGGATGTCAAGGTGATAGGAAATAAGCGATGAGTGAAAATAGTCACAAACCAGAAGAGACAAAGGAATCATGATGACTGAATGCAATTTTGTATCCTGGATTGGATTGATTCTGGAAAAACGGCAACAAAATACATTAATGGAAACATCCTTCTGAAAGCTTAGTTAACAATAATGTACCAATATTTGTTTCTTAGTTTAACAACTAAACATAGTTTATTATATTACTATGGTAATATAAGATGTTACTATTAGAAGAAACTGGGTGAGGGGTGTATTATCTTTGCAACGTTTCCGTAAGTTTAAAATAAACCCAAAATAAAAAATTTGTTAAACGAGTCCATTAGCCAGTTATTCCATTTCTGATAAATGTCTCTTATAGAAATATTTCAGCAAATATGAAAAATATATACAAGGATACAAATTATACATAGTATACATTAATTATAATTAGAAAAAAACCCAAATATTGTAGAAAAGGGGATTTAATAATGAAGTGAGGCTATAACTATAAAATGGAATGTTATACATTCATCAGAAAGGAGGTATGCTAGACTTATGAATACTGGCAAGAAAGTTATCCATGGTATATTGTTAAAAGAAAAAAACAAATTAGTATGTACAGAGATTGGATAGATAATTATGGCTGAAACACATGAGCATATATATAATATATAATATACAAAGGAAAAATCTGGAAAAAATATAATTGGGTTTTGAGAGGTAGGAAAATGGAGGCCTTTCACTTTCCAAGTTTTTCAATATGTATTGTTTGAATGTTTTCCATTGAACATAATCACTTTAGCTATCTGAATTGTACAATTGTACAACATATATTTCTTTTTAAAAATCTTCCTATAATGGAAAGAATAATGAACAATTAAGAATTGCAGCATTTAGGAGAGCCCCAGCTTGGCCATTGGCTACATGACCTTGTGCATGTGGCTTAATTTACCCAGCCCAGCTTTTCCTCTGATGGCAGGAGGAAGTGGGATTTGATCACTTATTAAGATCGTTCTCAGACCTAAAATACTATTACACTATAGTCTCTAAGATTGGGTGATCCTTCCACTCTAACAACCGCAGAAATTTATGTATTTGGCCTCACAGTATCTTTGTTAGGGGGTAATAAATATTTTTTTACCTTATTAGGGGGGAGGCATGGGGTGAAAACAGAATGTATTAACTCATTTTTCAAGGAAGTTTATCAAAGTAACTTGAGACTCTTGTATTCGATTCATAACGAACATAGCAGGTTTGTTGGAAAGACATTAAGTTACTTGAAACATTCATCTTTTAGAAAATGATTTTTACCACATGACTGGACAACATCCGCCTGAGAGACTACATATACTCTCAGTGCTTAATGGACATTTCCAAGGCACCAGGATTCAAAAGTTCTTTAAACTCTTTTATGCACTTTAATGAGTTGCTCCTAGTCGATGCTGGGCACACTCATTACCAAGAAGAATTCAAACACATTCTTTCCATTCCTAACACTTATATATTTTTCTAGAATCTATTCAGTTATTGTAGGCAGTGTAGGTTTATCAATTACCTCTCCAAGCTGTCCATTATCTATTTTGAGAGTATAATTTGTTTCCCGCATAGAGTATGTGTTAGCAGCATGATGCGTTTTACATTTGTAATTAATTTTGAACTGACAAAGAAGGTAGGAAAAATTCTCCCATAAATAAAAGTAATGAATGCAAGTATTTAAACAAAAGGTCCTAGTAATTTCCAGCAACTTAAAAAGAAAAAAGAAAAAAACTCAATCCGCTCTATCTTTTAAATTACAAATACCAAGATATCTTTTGTTCCCTCTTCATGACACTCCAGAGATTTTGAAATTCTAATACTAAAAAGGATAATAAATGACAGGTAGGCACACTACATTGAATCTGTGAATGAGAAATTGTTTACTTCTCAATAAAATTAATAATATCAGTTTAACCGCACACGACTAATTGGCTAGTTCACACAAAGTTTTATCGCAAAATTATTTTTGTAGACATAAATTCCTACCCATGATGAAACTAAATATTTTGCTACTCGTAGCACTTCTAAAATGATAGAGAGCTTGAAATTAAATTACACTAAATGCCTTTATATTTATTCGGCATTAAACCTTATTTTCCTTACTGTCATTCTGCCAGCGTGATATCATCGGCGTTGAAGAGGGATGCTAATGCTATTTATATTACACTGCACTGTCCTCTAATTGACCTTGTTTGTGCAATGGAATGGCTGCTTTTCTCAAGCTGCCAGCCCTTTATTGCAGCATTTTGACCATGCACTAGTGGCTCTTTGTGCTGCTGCTGAGTTCAAGAATCAATACTGGATTCCCCACAGCCAATAAAGGCAGCTGACAGCATGAATTAACTGAGTGTGGCCAGTTGCATGGAGGGCCATTGTCTTTAAGGAAAATCTGGACGTGATTACCAGCCTCCATCTCTGAGTGAAGGTTTTAATGCAAAGTGTGAGGTTGCTGTAATTTAATTTTGGCCTGCTGCTCTGACACACTCCCCTTTGCCACCGCTTCATGGAATCCAAGCTATTAATGGCTGCAAACCAAAACACATACGGAGACAAAGGCAAATACTCACAGTCATACAATAGCCGCGCTTTCACCTGGCTTGACTATTCTTTTCTGATAGAGTTCTGATAGTAGATTCTATTTCTTCAAGCCAGTCTTCCTGCCATAGTTATAAGTCAAGCCAAAGTTAAAAATTAAACATGTTATTACCTCTATACATAAATGAAGCTTTCCTATGTGGCAAGGTTGAAAAATCTGCACAGAGAACTCATTGCCTTCGATTAGACTGTCCAAATTATAGAAAAATGCATCTATGCTTCATCATCTCCCACACATTGCAAGATGATTTCCACCCCCTCTATTCCATTGAACATATTTCCCCCTGAAACAAAATCCAGTCAATTCTTCTCAGTCCTTACCTTCTCGGCAGCATTTGACATTGAACACTTCTTCCTTTGTAAAAACATTCTCATCTCCTGGGCTCTGGTTCCTTTGATCCTGTCTCCTCAGGATTGCTGTTCCTCTCATTTTATCCTAGGCCCTCTTCTCACTCTAACTTGCTCTTCTCCATGTAACACCTCATTCTTTTTCATACCTGTAATTACTTTAATTTCCATGTATTGTATCCCAAATCTTTATCTCCAGCTCAGATCTCTTAATAAGTTTGGCTGTCCCATCACTGTTTTGAACTCCACACATCTCAAACTGAATGTCTCATCTCCTGTTGGGTTTTCCAGTTCAGTAAATGACATCTGTTACATACGCAAGAACAGGGATCTTACTTTTGAATCTTTTTTTCTTCACCCTCAGTACCCTATTGGTTTCAAATCCTGCTAATCTACTCCTTGGCCTCTCAGTCTAGCCATCCATTAGTCTCCATCCTTCCCACCCCGCTGCACTAGCTAGGTGGGCACTACAGGTTCTCTCACCTTCACGGCCTTCCTAGCCAGCCTTCCTGATGCCAGGCTTGGCCCAGCTACCACCACTGAAATCTCTGCCCTGAAACTAATCTTATCTTTCTAAAGCTCAAATCCATTCACTTTCCTTCTCTGCTTAAAACATTTTCTGTACTTCATACTATGATGACCTCTTCAACTTCAAGTTTTACAGTGTTTTGGTTTTTGCTCCTCCCCAATGGCAAACATTTTGGTTCCACTGCCACTAACTCAGTGATTTAAATATAAGGACATGGACCACAGCAGAGACTTAGTTTGTACAGAACAAATGAAAGCACCTGTTACACACTTGACTGCAGTCATGATGCTTCCTAGCTGCAGTTATTGCCTAAGCTTCCACAAGTATGCCAGACAAAAGGAAAATCCACAGAATAACAAAGTGGGATTTATGTAAGCCTTTAAAAGGGGAAATGGCATGTCATTTCTCACTTTATCAAAAGACCTATATTTCTGAGAGAATTTTGGTATTGAAAACATCAGTTCTGTTTATAACAGGCAATGTTCTTGAAATTAATTCAAGCAGAGTTATTCAAGGGACAGTGTGTTATATACAAACCATTTAACTTGAGCTTTAAAATGATTTTTCATGTCTGAGAATTATCAAGAAGATACCAGTCTGGATTCAACACTTTCCATAAACTGGAACGAAATCTGTGGTTTTAAAGGCCCTTATTTTAAATGCAAACATTTGGGAGACTCTTTAAAGGCACAGTAGCTGACATATTCCTACTCTCAAATTTTGTTGCTATCATTCATTTTTTCGGAAATATTTTATCTCCATTGTTTCCAAAATGAACATCATGACTATCAAAACAAGAATTAAAGCACATAATTCTTTCATCCCCACTTCCAGAAGGGCAGAAATGAAGATAGTAATGCTACAGCTTCCTCAGTTGCTTAATCTTCTTTAGAATATGTAGATACAGGCTAAGAAATAGATGTGTTCGACTTCATATCAGCATGTGATGCTCCTCCCAGGGTTCTGAAGAAAATGTGTCCTTGCTTCTCTGCTTTTCCTCCCTGCCAGTTCTCTCCCCTTTCACAGCATTACTGCCCTGGCCAGAGAATCCTCAAGGATTTACGGTTTGGCAGCTCAGCACTATTTGAGTGGTCTGCTGAGAGCAGAAGAGGCAGGTAGAAGGGAAGCACACACAGTTTCCTGCCCTGCTCCCAATAACTCAAAGTTACAGTGTGGAAGGAGGCTACCTCCATAGAGCCTAGGCTGTTGTTCTTTGTAATATATGATGAGATACTGAGCAGAACTAGAAGGGGCATTTTGTGATGCACAGATACATTCATTCTGTCCTTAGTGGAAGAGGAAACTGGTCCAAGGAGCTCAAACAGAGTTCAGCAAGTACATATTCAAGAAGGCACATCCCAAGCCCACACTCCCCTAGTCTGTCCAGAGCAGTCTGTAGTATTGAAGCGTGGCTACTAGCTCCCTGACAACAGCATCAGGAAAAAAAAGTGGACATGAAGAGGGAGACAATGTCTTGACCTCTCTATACTTAGAAAGATACATTTGTGTGGTCACCCCCAAGACTTCAAAGTGATTAATTAAACCCATTAAGTGTCTTTGCTACTGATCATCTAAAATGAGTCTTCTTAGTAGTAAGATGATTTTTACCTAGTTCCCTTCATCAAAGGCAACATTCTTCAGATAAGAGTTGCCTAAAAATATATTTCATAAGATTCAGCATATGTTATACCTTCCTGAAATAACGCTACATTTTTAACAACAATTGTGGTTACCTGGCCTCCCAGCCTGCTAGGAGAGCAGTAGCAGCCCAGTTCCTTGACACTGTGCAGGTCTGGATGGGGGCTGGGAGGAGGGTGGAGAGCCATTCATCAAAGTCCTCACTATGGACATACTCTCAAAAATTGCCATATGCTAAAACTTGAAAATATGTGCCCACTTTCCCTCTTTTTGATAATGTGCAACAGTCATGTTTAATTATTCGTTTATGTGTTCACTATCTCCACCCCCACCCCAAAAGTTATGTTTCCATTTATAAGCCAATTTAGCTGCTTTTTGTCTTTCTGTACAAGCCTCTGAGTCAATCATCTGGTGAAAGCAAAAGACCAGGGAGCCCTCTGGATGCTCTCGATGATCTATGAGAAAGCTACATGGCATCAGCTGGGAAAACTGCAGCCAACATTGGAATAATCAAAAGTGACCACATGTAATAATAGTCTGTGTGACAGTGAAGGGGAGACACCAGGAAGCAGGTGGTCTATAGGATAGAGGATCAATATTCCTGTAGAGGGGATAAAATAGATTCCAAATGGAAAATAAACTCTCAGAGAATACGAACAGGAAGACAAGAGAAGGGGAGGGAAAATAAGCCAAACCTGCAGGAAACAGCACAACAAAGGGAATGAGGGGGTGTGTGCAGGGCCCACTGCTGACGTGCTGATGAAAACTGACTGCAGGAGAGGGTGGAATAAGTCAGTCAATATGAATTTGCTTCCTGGACCAGGAGAGGGGGCAATGCAAGCATTCAGAAGCTTGAGCTACCCAAATTAGCTAGGATCTTCTATATTCTAATTTAACATGCTTACAAAAAAATTTCATCATTTGTAAGAATTGTTGACAGCCTCAAAAACTTGATTTGGTTGAGTGAGGCCTAGATTTTAGTAAGAAAACAAGGACAACCCATATTTCATTTCTTTTGAAAATATATTTCAATGAAAAGGGAGATGGATAGAGGTAAACCTAATTTGCATTATTTAGTTCAAAAGAAATGTTGCTTTGATGCCACTGTGTATATTTGCAGTGCTTCCTTGCTCTCTTGGGAGCTGGTGTGTATTAACATTCCATTCCTCTTTTTCATTATTGCTATCACATATATTAAAACACACACACGCAGGATTAGCTGATAAAGCCATAACAGCAACCCCCAATATGAGAACTTCCTCCAGAAATTCAAATGCTAAACATAAATAAAACTAAATACTCTGGCAAATGTTAATAAAATTTCATTACATTAAAAAAAAAAAAAAAGAAAACATTGGAATTTCATGACTCTCTGTTCCTATCGTGGGTTGTGTGAATCTGTGCTTTCAGGGTGTCACACTATTCTGTAGTCAGGCCTGGGGAATATTTTAAATCTCATGGAAACGGTGGACCATTGCATTATCTACAGCATCATTTTGACTGTGACTTTTTATTCTTTATAATGGAAAGTCACAATGCACTGTTGCTCCTATGCCAGGGAAGTAGTGGAGCATCTCATTTCCCCATGGTTTGCAGAAACACAGACTTTTCTCCCAACCACTGAAAGCCTAGGTGGATATTAGAAGTCAATGGCTGAGATCTTGCTAAGGAAACAGCTTTATAAACCTCTAGCTATTCCTGCAATGCAGCAGATGTGTGGGCTGCTGCCAAGCTCCAGCTTGCTCTGGAAAATGCTGACATGAGGGCTGTGACTCTGCAAGGAACCAAAGGAATGTTTACACAGAGCCCTTAGGGTCAATCAGATGTCCTCTTTGCAGCACCCGTCAAGTGCAGCTCTTCCTCCCCACACCTCCACGTCGCCCAAAGGCTCCTGCTTGTCTTGTCTCTGCTTTTTCTCTGTCTGCGCCATGAGCTCCTTGAGGGCAGGTCTGTGTGTGCCTCTCACAGGGACCACAGGGCTGGGCACACAGTCAGAACCCTGCAATTCCTTGCTGGGTAAATGGAAGAAATGAAAAACCTTGAAGAAGCCTCTTAAATGCAGAATCACTTCCTGAATCTGGTGGGTAGCCCCGTGTCCCTAAAGGCAGAATATAATTGAGACTAGCAACCTCCCCTCAGCCTAGAAGGGAAAAAAAGCCAAGTGTGCGCATATTGCCGGGCGCTGGGCTCCTTCTTTCCCTCCCTGTGAAACGCTGGGAGCACTCAGCCCGTTTCTCGACACAGCTCTCAGTTCCAGGCTGCCCCGAGCCGGTCTTTGTCTCTTGACTAGAATTCCTCTGCTTCCAAGGATAAAGCCCAGCAGTGGTCTGAGCTGCGTGCACATCTCTGCATCTAAGCAGCCAGAGTGATGCTGCTTACCAAGCTGAAATCACGGTTGGCCTTTTTCCTCCTGGCCCTGTTAATTTAATTTGGGGGTGAGCAATAAAAAGTAGAGGTGATACCTGCATTCTTACAGCTCCCCCTCAGCCCCAGGCCTGACAGAAAAGGCCGGAGGAGACTGCGGAGGCATCTCACTATTCCCTTCCTCCTGCTTCCCCAGCAGCCGCCCGCCCAGCTGAAAATGTGACAATGCTTGATTCACGGCTGAGTCGTTCTAGCGAATAGGGCTTTCGCTGCAGTCTGCACATCTGCTGTATCCTAAGAAGAGCCCACGTTTTATCAAGTCTTTCCCTTAGGAAGATCACAAACCACTTTATGCACAATCATCTCTTCATTCAGCCCCATCGCTTGGGAAGGGAAGACTACAGGGAGCTTTACATAAAGAGGCTGTAATAACTCTAACTGGAATCTGGCTGGTACATTGAGGGTTACTCTGTCCTCCAACAGAACATGCCATATGTTCTTCTGTAAGCACAAGTGACTGAATCCTTGAATTTATTCTTTATCTGAAAGATAGTTAAAATGAGTTGTCAAACACTTTCGGTTCAGTACCATGTTCAAGGCTCCTTTTTTCAAATGCTGTTTGGGTAATTAGGATATTCTTAAATACACACAAAAGATCTTTAGCCTATCTACCTATGGAATAATTTCCGAATTTAACTGTTAGAGCCAATCAAGGAAGATATCTAATACAGAAATGCCTTCAGTCATTAAACAACGCATTTAATCCCCACCACATTTTGACAAATATTTTAATCTGAGGCAGGCAGACAATGATGGCAGCACTCCCCACCCGCACAAACATGCAAATGTGTGTACATATACACACACGTGCACACACACACATACTTTTAACTTTATGAGAATTGCTGTGAACACTTTTTTATGTCATAGGCTATAGTGTAGGTAGAACTGAGAATAAAGTTCTTTGTGGTTTAATAATGAGTTAAACAAAAAGAATTGGTTTCCCTTTTGCTCAAACCCCAGCCTCTATTTGTTCACTCTATGTGGGTTTCCAGTGGACCCTGCTTCCAAAGTCTTGATTATGGAATCTCATTTTTTGTGAACCACCTCTGAGGACCTCGCCATGGAGACTCTTAAGACTTTGAGGGAAGTGTCAAAAGCGTTTAATAAGGAAAATTATTTTTTACACTTTTGAGGCTATCAAAGATAGAAAAGGAGTGCTTTTCTGTGTTTTTTAAATGTATGATCCTGGAGATAATTCATTCAGCCACATAAGGGAGCTTTTCTGACTTGACTTCTATGTGTACTTGATGTTCACTTGAACTCAACCACCTGCTGCTGTATACAAATGGGTAACTTGGGAAAATTTTTTTCCTATTCCTTAATTCATCAAACCCCAACCTGATTCCTGGAAAAATAAACGTTATAAGGAAAAATTTAGGGAAATGTCTGCTTACCTCTCCTTTATTGAATAGAGAACAACAAAAGACTTAGCATCAACAAGGGACTTGCAAAATGAAAATGTGGCTTTATAACAAGTTGCTCACAATCTGAGTAACAAAATTCATCCCAGGTGAAATTTACTTTTTCGAGATGTGGATGATTTAATTAATGCTCTGAACTCAAATTGTGTGAAGATATTCAGGCACTTTGTCTTGCCACCTGGAGAGGCTTTTGGATTCTGTAAAATTCATTTTCCTTTGCTTCTAAACATCATTTATTTTCCTCATCTAGGCTTTTAAAGGGAAAAAAGAAGCAAATAAACAAAAATAAAAATTACTGAAGAGGGAACATAACAAATCTTTCCCAAAACAGGAATGGTATGGAAAGCAGCCCCTTACATCTACTAACTTTTGTTAGTAAAAAAACTTTCGTGTGAAAAAAAAAAAAAAAAA
Source organism: Varecia variegata (assembly GCA_028533085.1). Classification (NCBI taxonomy): domain Eukaryota; kingdom Metazoa; phylum Chordata; class Mammalia; order Primates; family Lemuridae; genus Varecia; species Varecia variegata. The sequence goes on from CM052438.1 coordinate 78,680,713, forward strand.
AGAGTTGAAGATATTTTCACTTGAAAGCCACAAAGTGATTTTTATTCTCAGAATTATCAAAATGATTTTGTGTTCTCAGAAGTACCAAACAATTCATAGGAAAAACTAGAGCTACTAACCTACCAGTAATGATATTTTGAAGAGCAAAGAAGCAACAACTGAGGAGAGAATGATTCTTTAAAAAAAAAAAAGTGTTATACTTGTGGCTCAGGAATATTAAAAAAAGGTGTAAAAGAACAAGATAGCAAATGGATCTGTATACTTTAGAGCCAGATTTTTAAAATAATTTAGCAACCTTGATCTCCAGAGTTTGCCTTTTTATTTTAAATGCATTGTATATATTTTCATTTAATCTTTCCTTTTTCCTAAGGTTTAAGATAAATTTTCTGATATAAAACTACTGAATTAGACAAATGACATTTGTTTGATTAATGTCTCTCACAGGCAGGGACTCCGTGACCGCTGCATATTTCTGTCAGGTATCATTTAGGCTACATTTAAATTTGGGTTAGGGTCAAGGAGAGACCTGATTTCACTGGGGCAATGAGTTTTTCCCATTTGCAGATAATTGCTATGAACTAATTTTTCATATGTATGGAATGCCACAATAAAAGAAGGGAGAAGGAACAGTTTTGAGTCAGAGCATATTTTATTTCTAAAATAAAACAGGGTAAGTTTGAAGTAATTCCTCCATCATAAATTACCCACTCACCTATTTGACATCTATTTACTTCATTATTTACCATAGTTTTTATTACTATGTGACCCATATTAAACCAGTTTAGATTGTTGTTGGGGAAAATTGAGTTGATAATTTAGATTACCACAAATATTGTTTCCTGAATATAATATTTTCAGTTGCTAAGTAATTTGGATGGTTATAGTAAGACTGCAGTTATAATCTCACCTTAACCTGTTAGGAATGTATTTAGCTGCAAATAATAAAGTATTCAATGGCAGTAGCTTAACAAAATGGGTGGTGGGTTTTTTTCCACAAAAACACAAGAAGTCAAAAAGGTCTTTCTGGTGTATCTTCAACAGCTTCATGATGCCAGATCTGGCATTACATTATAGTCACAAACTGGCTGCACAGCTCCAGGCATCACATCTGTATTCAAAACAAGAAAAGAGGTGAAAGATGGTTTCCAGCCATGTCTGTTCTTTGTGTTAGAAAGAGAAAAGCTTTTCTGGAAACAATCTTACCAGACTTCGTCTTCGATTCCATTGGCAGAATGGAGTATGGCCACCTCTTATCCCCTGGAGACTGGGAAAGCAAAGAAAATGATTATCATGATTGGCTTTGACCAATTATGGTCTATATCTGATCAGGGTGGCAAAGTATATTGCCACTCTGAACAAATGTGGGGCTCTGCTAGGAAGGAAGAAGGAAGAATGGATGTTAAGTAGGCAATAACATTGTCTGTCCTACATTTATAAACATAAATCAATGATTCTCTCACTCATTGCCAAAACCTGCAATCTGGTATACGAGCTTCAATCTTCAAGCTCAAAGTATGTGTCACATTGGCAGTAGTTAAGCCCATCATCTAGGTGTGGAAAGAAGAGTGCTTCCTACTGATTTCCACAGGGTCCTTAATATTTATCATCGGAACTGATACTACATGACAGCAGAACTTAACTGCTATATGAATAAAAACATTGTATTTCTCTACTGTCATTTGAAAAGAGCTTCGCATGGGCCTATGTTGTCAGGCTCCACTTTCTTCCCATTTGCTCTGTAAGGCAATAAGGAGCAGATTGTTTGGTTTGCTGTGCGGTGAACAGATCATTGTCAATGGCTATTAATCGAGTTGGCAGAACTTAATGGGAAGTTCACAGACACTGGCATAAGTCAGACCTGGGATTGCATCTGAGCTTCTTCTCTGAGGAGAAGATCTTTGGTAGGATACTGACCCTCTTTCTACCACATATTTTTTAATCTGTATATGAGCATCACCATCCCTAACTCCTACAGCAGCCTCAAGGATGGAGTGGGTTAAGTAGCTAATGTCCTGATGTTCCCCTTTTGTCTCTCTCCCTAAAAATGGTACCTATCATATGAGCCAACCCAGCACATAGGAGAACCACTGTCCCTCTCAAGATTTCAGTGTTGGTTTTCAATCTCATCTTTAAGTATATAGAGAAATCCTTTCATTTCCTATGCTACAAGAATTCTTTTATTTTACTGAGATAAAGAATTGATTCAAATCCTTCCACGTTTAAACCCATAGTCCTAGAAAGTAGAAAACCGCCCTGATGATTCTTGGAATTTTGAGTTTGAAAGCTTATTAAAACAGACCTCTCAGTCACGGGGGATGAGAGAGGGAACTGAGTTGCTGGGAGGAAGAAGGTGAGTGGATTCTTCATTGGCCGCCATCTTTCAAGGCTTGCGTGAGACATCTCTGTTCTGACATCTTCAGCCCTCATTCAGGTGGCCAATCTCTCCCTTCTCTCACCTCTTTCTTTCCGAGATTATTTTCTATCCATTCTAACTTACCAGTTTTTAAATTATTTTATGTATGTTAACTGCTTCCTCAACTTTAAAAATGGAATAATAATACCACCTTTTGCAGTAGAATTCTGTGGGGAATAAATGAGATAATATAGACAAAAGTACCTAGCACAGCCCTGGACTTATTTTCAGTCCTTCAAATATATATGTGTGTGTGTGTGTGTGTGTGTGTGTGTGTGCGTGCTGACTACTTACTCATCAGAACTTTCCAGAGTAATTTTCATCATTCTTTGAATAGTTTTGGGGTTTCTATAAATTTCCAACTTTCTCCATTTTATTCATTATAGTCTTTCAGAAATCTTCCCGAGGGATGTAAGGTACCAACAGATGCTCTGCCTACACTGAATAAACATTTCTAAACCATTACATTTATTTTTAAAATCTTTTTTTATCTATCTGTAAAATTGTGTCTACAACAAAGACTGCTAAAGTTAAATCAATGGGGAATAGACTTGATGTGACTTTTGTCTGGAAATATCCCCTAAAAACAGCTAAAGCCACTTCTCTAGAAGAAAGTTGTGATGAAAAGACTTTTGGGGCAGAACTGATTCTCATATTAAACAACTAACACCCTGCATGCACCAGTAATTCCTTCCCAAACATTCATTTTATGATGGGTAGACACAGCCTTAATGGCAAGTTAAAACTGTATTTGAGGGATTGTTTTTGAAAATTGGAGGCACATTAGGCATGAATCTCATTTATGTAGAACTAGAAAGAGCGGCTATGCTACTTATGAAGCATTAGAACCAAATCCTTATCATAAATAAAATAAAGAGTCAGACTTGGTGTTTTATAGCTAAATTGATTATGCTGATTTGGGTAACTTTTCTTTCCTGTTCCCAAAATATTTAAGTAATAAAGTTTTAATTGCTATCTGTACCAATTAAGAGTTCTAGGCAAAATGTTTTCAAGCAAATAATAAATGATTCAAACCTATAAATAAAATGAAAATATGCTAAAATAGTAGTGATCGACTGCACGTACAAATGAGCACACTGGGGGCTTCCCTGCAGACGAAAAGAACAACCTCCCTCCTTCTCCCATCGCCACTTTTTTATGCAGCGAGGGAAAAGGCAGCGTTAGCAAACAAAAATTGCTTTTCACTTTGCCAACAAGATAAATAGAATGAAATTTCAATGAAAATGACTGAAAAATGTACATGATTGATGCTAAATTTGCAAAAATTCCAAAGATATGGGTACAGTTTGTCATAAAAATGATGTCAAAATCTTTTTGTTTTGTCAGAAAAATTATGCAGAGAAAAAATTGCCAGTTTTCCTCCTCCAGCTCTAGTCCCTGCCTATTCTAGAGTCTGTTTGCTTTTTGAAGAAAAGAGACGGGAATATTTTTACTTTTAAATCTTGTATTTCACTAATCACTAAGAATGTGTGGCACACATGTTTCGGTGCAAGCTTTCATGAAGAGAATGAGTCTGCAGCTGCCCCTCAAGCTCCGGGGCGGACCCAAGGAGGAGCTGGACATGAAAGCCCTTAGCAAACTTCAAAATGGCCCCAGAATGTTCCTCATCCTTATTAGCTAAACGTTGAGTTAGATACATTCAAATGCTGTTTGTGGAGAAGAAAATGGGATTCTAACCTCCGAATCAAAGGGAAATTAGATATTCTTAGAAGTGGGGATAGAAGATAAGAAAAACAAACGTGCTTTTAGGAAGATTTATAAATCAGGCCTATACACAGTTCTTATCTGCTTATAACAACAGCAACTAACTTTTTTTTTTTTATAGATCAGAAAAGCACAGACTCTTGTATGTCTGAGACTTCTCTGAATGTCCAGCCCTTAAATCGCAGGAGGTCTATAAACACATTTTCAGTGAATGAATGAATGCTCACTAATGAACCAGGCACAGGGCTGAGTTCTTTACTTGTAATATCACATTTAATCCTTACATTAAAATAGGCTTGATGTTCAATTTTTGATTAAAAAAAAAGAAACTTGGAAAAGTCCTTGCTAGTGTGTCAGGCACTGTTTGAATTCTTTCTCATAGTTCTATCATTTAACCTTCACTGCAGGCCTGTAGGGTGAGCTCTGTTGACAAGAAAACTGACACATAAAGAAGTAAAACTATTTGCCCAACAAAAAGGCCGCACTAAGCAGGATTCTAATCCTGGCAGTTTGCCCTTAGAGACCTCACCCCTAAAGCCTATACTGTGCTGCCTTCCCTGAAGGGCACATAGTAAGAATGTGGTATAGACAAGATGTTGTGTTGTATCCAACTCTGCTTTACTCCAAAGCATGATTTCTTTCCATTCTATCTCTAGAAAAGCATCTCAAAAAGTTCCCAAACAGAAGGCTGGAGCAAGAGTAAGTTGGAGCATTGGGAATATCTCTGTAGGAAAAACTAAAGTTAATAAACTCAGTGGTCAGTTTCCAAAGGTGCTAAGGAATCAAACCGGAAAACAGGGTCGACATGAAGGAAGTTCACCAAACCAGAAGAGAGTCTGAATTCCATCGTTTATGAGCAGATGACACTGAGCTTACTAATGTAATTGATCTAAGACTCAGTTCCTTAAATGAGAAAATCAAGTACAAATGCTTTGCAACTCAAGTTACATACCAATGTAAGCTAGATATATGAAGTTAGAATGATGTCACTTTTAGAGAGTGGTAGTATGGTTTAATTATTTTATAGGAATTATTGGATATATTTGAAAATGAGCTATAACATGTCTGGTTTGGTAGGAAATCCTGTCTAGTTTAAAGGTCCTCTGGAAATCAACTGTAATCTTCAATTGGGTTAAAGTGTCACCTGGTTATTTTTTAAAAATAAATACAGACTGGTCTAGAGCAAAGATTATTAAAAATTCATTTTCTTTGGAAACCAGAAGCAAGATCCTTTTTAAAGAATCAAAGAAACATAATAATGAAAGGGACTTCGGAAACACATTTAATTCAACCCTGTGTCTTTAAGGCCTGTTTCCTCTAAACTTCTTTGAACTAGTTTCTCTGTGAACTCCTTCAATTAACTAGTCTACTAAATATGAATTGTGCAACAGTAACAGTTATTGAACAATGCTATGTGCCAGTACAGTGCTAAACCTCATTTGGATTATCTCACCTATTCCACACAATAACCCTTAGGAAGTGTAATCTTACTATTATCATTTCACAGATAAGGAGATTGGGATATAAAGAGATTGAGGAGCTACCCAAGGGCACAAAGGTCACAAAAAGCCAGGCCAAGATTGAAACCAGAGCCTGCAAGACTAACTCTCATACCATAGAGGAACTGTACTTGAGGCTATGTTAATTTAAAAATTTTTGTTATTTGGAAACCATATTAAATTTACATAAAAGCTGAAAGGATAAAAATAGTACACAAACACCCATATTGTCTTTACATGATTCATCTATTCAGTTTATCCAATTGCTTTGTTCTCTGTGTGATCAACTGATCGATCTATCAATAGATATATTAGGTAGGTAAGTAGGTATGTATGTATGTAGGTAGATAGGAAGGTAGATAGGTAGATGGATGGATGGATAAAAATATATAGATATAGATACAGATGCAGATATGTATTATGTCACCGTTAGGTGAGTAGCCTACGTCAGGGCCCATTATCCCTATATACTGCAATGTCATAAGGCTAAAAATAGAATATTCTCTAACCTTAATCACAGTACAGTTATCAATCTCAGTAAAATCAATATTGATGTGGTATATTTTTTTCTAATCCACTCTCTGTACTTCAGTTTTCCAATTGACCCAATAATGTCCTTCATAGCAATCTTTTCTGTCTGTGCAAGATCCAGTCTAGAGTCAGGAAATGCATTTTATTATTATGTGTTTTTAGCCTCATTTAACTTAAAAAGAGTTCCACAACTTTTCTTTGTCTGTTATGACATTGACAAATTTGAAGAAAATGGGCCTTTTCTTTTTTTCCTTTGGAACATTCTTCATTTTGGGCTTGCCTGATGTTTACTCATGAATAAATTCAGTTTATACATTCCAGGTAAAATAATACATAAGTGACATTGTGTCCTTTGCAGGTTATGGTATCTGGAGGCCCATGATGTCCACCTACCCTTTACTGAGGATGTTAATTTGTATGCTCCAGTCAAGGTTTGTACTATTTTGTCATTATATAGTTACCAGTACATAGAAGCTAAATTGTATAAAAGTATACATAGCTATATTATATAGAAGTATATAATTTATGGAACTATATTATATATAAAAGCTATGTACAAAATATATAATTATATATAATTATCATTTTCTATATACAGCTATTATATTGTTGCAATTATATAACTATATTGGTACTACTTTTTCCCTGGCAACTATAAGCAATTTGTAAAGACACACTTTAATCCCTTGCAAATATCTCAATCTGCATCAAGATTTCTCTCTGGATTGATTATTGTTGCCTGATCCAATCTTCAGCAGAATACTTGCAAAATGTTGACTTTCTAACTGCAATATTTCCTCTGTATTTACCAGTAGGCACTTGGGATTCTACTGTAATCAAGAGCTCTCCTTTTTGCCCACTTATTTATTTATCTCAATTTTTGGCAAGGACTTATGAATTCTTAGTTTTTCATAGTTTATTACTCTACCTGATTTTGTTGGTGCTCAGACTGTCTTAGATGTACCCAGTGGGAGCCCCTTCAAGCTGTTTCTGTGTCCATGTAATATTCCCCATCCTTTTGTTTTGGTTTGGTTTTTTGAGCATTTTCTCACTTTGTGGAACAACAAGATGGTTCCAGCTCACCTTGTATCTACCGTGCCCCAGCCCTAGAGGCAGCCATTTCTTTCAGGAGTCCTAATTCCTTTTCATATGGCTTTATAGGATATTAGAAACCAAAACCTATGTGCTTAGTACAGTAAGCTTTATTTTTAAGCTTTTATCATTCCTTAATGTAGAATTTTTGAAATTTTTTAGCACTGTCCGGAATTTTCCACCAACTAGACCATGAACTCTTTCCTATGTGTGTGGGATTTTAGTGGGATCTTGAAGGAGCTATAGGAGGATAAGAGAAGAAGAAATGTGGAGATGGGAAAATAAAGAAGAGCTTTCTGAATCCCATTCCTAATGTTTTCAGGGAAATTCTCAACCTTGAATATCAAGAAATTATTAATATTTTAGAAGTCCTAAGCTAAATGTATTATGAAGAAATTTCATCTCATCTGCTTTTGTTCTATAATTTGTATTATCATTTCCCAATATTTGTTCACTGAAAGATAGTTCCATAAGATTCTGTTTTTAAAAATACATTGTGGTGAAATAAGTTCAGTCAATGATACTTACCAAAACCTCCTACAGAAATTCATATCATACATTAGCAAATTATAAAGGCACTGTTAAGTCCTGCATTAGAGAGACAACTGGTTAACTTTAACCCAAAATTCCCACACTTAGTTAAACCCTTATTATCCTTCAGAGCATTATTTGAAAATGCTAATTTGTATATTTGAAGGTGGATAGTAAGTTGCTTTTAAGGTCATCCTCTTCTGTCCTTCTTTTCTCCTCCATAGCCCTCAGAGGATCTCTCTAAGATAGCTCTTAGTAAATTGCTTTGTAACTGATTATTTGCTTATCAAATAGCTCTATTTGACAGAAAGGTCCTAAAGGACAGAAATTTGTTATTTGCCATTTCTGCTACACTACTTAAGCAGACATTCAAAAAAATGTTGTTGAATTGAAACATTAAATTTCCTGAGAGATAACAAGTTCTTCTGAAATTTTATCTTTAGTTCAGAAGTTGCTCTCCCTCCACCTCTACCCTCATTTAGTGAATTATTTTTAAATTAATTTCATCCTGGAACCATCACAATTACTCTCTTTCATCCTTAAAGAATCAATGCCCAATTTGAAAGGCAAAGCAAAATATAACAAATGAGTATTGAGAGTTCATTTAACCACTTGGAGTGAGGAAGTTTTAAGGGATGGGTGTGGCCTCTGCCTCGACTGACCCCTGACTACACTGAACCCAGTGTGCAGAGCGATGTCTTCATCACTTCCCGTGTGTCTTTCACATTCTCCTGGGTGCTGCAGTTTCAGTGGCGAGTCAGACAGACGACATCCCTTCTCTCATGAAGCTCTCATTCTAGTGGATGAAGACAAATGAAAAGGAAGTGAGCAAAGAAATAAACTAGAAAGACCCACGGAGCCCTAAGCACTTTGAAGACAATAAAACAACCTAATAAGTCAGAGGATAAAGTGAGCGGAGTTAAAACTTTAAGGATGAAAAGAAGCCAACTCTATGAACACCTGGTACCTGAGAACCTTAGGAGCAGGGACCAGCGAGCGCAAGGCCACTAGGGAGGAAGCAGCGTGGACAGAGCAGCACAGTGGCCAGCGACAAGGAAGCACAGGTATCCCCTGGTACCCAATTGCTGCGGGGGAACACTGTTCTTAGCAGCATCTTGTGAGGGAGGAGTGGGATGAGGGAGCAAATGATAAAGATCTGAGGGCTGTGAACAGCACTAAACCAGAGCGGCAAGGTTGGAAAGGTAAGTGACCGATGATCATGCACAGGACCTAAGTGAGCAACACCGCGGGAAACGGTCGCTGCCTCAGCGGCTGAAACCTCAAAATCGCCTTGTCCTCTCCCGTCACTCCTCGCTTTGTTTGACACGAATGTCTGTCCTTCTGGGTTTGTCTCCTCCAGCTCATCAGCTGATCAGCTCTCTCTCTTTTTTTCTATTTTTGTTCTCCCTCTTCTCTCTTTGCCTTTGCTTATTCTTTCTGCAGCTCTCAGACTTGCCTTTCTCACTAATATTAATTTATTTGACAGACCTTCACCAAATCACTTCTACAGCCAGTCACTTTTCTGAGTACCTGAAGAAGATACTAAGATGAATGAGCTCTCGCGCTCCCTGCCCTCAAGGAACTTGTTGGCTTCCGAGGGAGACAGATTAGCACACAATTGCAATGCAGTCTGTGCTACACTTAGGCGCCTATCTGCAGATGGCCCTTCATCGCCATAGCTCTTCCTCTCTTCCCCTTAAGCAATCGTAATATAGCAGGAGTCTCCTGATAGTCCTGCTTTTAGCTCTTTGCCCTGAAATCTATTTCGCACGCTGCCTTAAAATCAATCTCCCTGAAACACCGAAACTCTGCTCTGGTAATTTTTGAAGTCAAAATATGCCTCCAAAAATATAAACCAAATGTAATGGGGTATCCTGGAACACAAAAAGGACGTCAGTGAAAAAACTGGTGAAAATCAAAGAGATCTACAGATGAGTGAATTATATTGAACCGACGTTCCCTTCCTAGTCCTGATCGTTGTACTATGGTTATGTGCGATGTTAATATCAAGAGAAGCAAGGTGAGAGGTGTGCAGGGACTCTCTATGTGATTTTTGCAACTTTTCTGTAAGTCTCATATTTGTTAAAATATTCGATATTAGTTAAAATTCATTTTTAAAATAAGGAAGAACACTCATCATTTAAAATGTTCAGGGACAGGAAAAACAATCAAAGGTTTCTCACAGCATCATGCTTAATAGCAGTAAACCTAAAATAACCCAAAGGTCAAACAGAAGAAGTATTCATACACTGGAATGCAGCACAGCAGTGGAAATGAATGCACTGCAACTTCACCCACCAAAGAAGTTGAGCCAAAGAAGCAAACCACAGAGAAATGCATGTGGCATGAGCTTCTTTGTCTGCAGTCCAAGAACAGGCAAAACGAAGTAAAATGCTGTGTGGAGACACATCCCTGAATGGTAAGTATAAGAGGAAAAGCAGAGTATGATAATTACACAAGTCAGGATGAGGATGGGTTACCTGGGTGCAGAAAAACACAATACAAAAGGAGCGCTAAGATCCAGGCCATGCCCTTGCCCTGATGGTGCACACGTGTGTGTTTGTTCATTATCATTCTTACTTGCTCATATACATTTTGTTAAGCTCCTGAATGAGTCTTGTGCCTAACAGTATTAAGAAAATACATAAATCATGTATCCTTCAAAAATAAATGCATGCTCCAACACTAGCAAGCTGCATGACTCTGGGCAAGTTATTTTTCTTGTTTATTTGCTACTCAACTGGTTGTCATGAGGATTAAATAAAATAATGTATAAAACTCTTGATGTTGCTTGGCCTATAGTAAACACTCAATAAATGCTAGTGTTAGCAAAAATAATTTTTAAAATACTAATAGTAAAGAGATAAAGAGGGTCTTCTCAAACCAGAAGCAAACTGCTACTTATGATTATTATTACTATTATTATTCATAATAGCTAACACTTATTAAACCAACATCCATGTTTCAGGAGTTGTGCTAACTCTAAATGGGCTCAGGAATCTGGATATTTGGTTCCATCAGGATTCTACCACAGGTGGCCGGTGGATCAGATTTGGAGAAACAGGTCTCTAAAGAGCAGCATCGACCCATAGAAATAGGAGGCAAGTGTTTTAAAATGTGAGTTTTATTAAAGTACAGAAAAGCCAACAGATCAGGAGCAATCACCACTGGAAAAATTGCTTGTTATACTCACAGATCCCAAGACGAGGGACCACTTGGAGAAGAACCAGCGCCAGTTGGGAGGCAGAGGGAGTGGGAGGAAATGTGGGCAAGAGGTTTCTGCAGGAGGGAGCAGATGAGACAGCGTACGCAGGCTTAGGACTGGTTAATTTGAACATTTCAGCAGGTTCTGGGGTATATCCCTAGTTGTCTTGTACCTGGCCCTGGGGTGATTAGGGCAGGGGAATAGTAGCCCAGAGTATTGGGCTCTATATATTGGGCTCTATAAAACCAACCTCTGGATTGGTTGGTTTTTATGTGAAAGATCTGCTTGGAGGGAAGTCCTTTAGTATCTCTACAAATTGGCTAGGCCCGGGAAGGACAGTCCCTTCAGGGTTAGCCAGGCCCCAAAATGTTAAAGTATCAAATATAGAAACTAGAAAATTTAGTTATTATAGCCAGCCACAGATGTAATTTTAAATTTCTTAGTGGCCATTTTTTTTAAAGTAAAAAAAAAATTAATTGTAATGAACTATTTTAACCCCATATATCCAAGATTCTATCTTTTCGACATGCGATTGATACAAAAAATTTTAATGATATATTTTTTGCTTTTTAAAAATACATTTTAATATTACATCTTTGCAATCTGATATATATTTTCCACTTAAAGCACATGTCAATTTGGACTAGCCACATGTGGCTAGTGGCTACTTTGTTGGCAGTGCAGAACTAGAGAGCCACAGAAAAATTCATTGGGGTCGATGGAGACTTAAGAGAAATCTCTGAGCATCTGTTTGGTGGTGGCAGCCACGTGGCTCATTAAAGTAATGTCTGTCTTCTCACCACCTGACCCCACCCAAGCATATCATCAACACTGCTCTTGTCTTTTCCTAGCCCACTCTCCCTGCCCCTCCTCTCAGTACCATGTCCCCATCATCACTGTCATCTCTTTATTCCCTGCCTCTCGTTATTAGTCATTTCTCCTGGGTTAGACAAAGGAAAGATGCTACTATTGCTTTTCGCTAGTTACTATCATAGAAATCACTGCTCCTTGGGAAGGGGCTGCAAAGTGACCTTGATTGAGAGACGGATGCTAGAGGAACTTCCTGGGCAGGGTTAGGGTGCCAAAAATAAAAAAAAAAATAAAAGAAAGGTAATCACAAACCTCTGTATCCACTGCTGTAAGCACAAGAAACACCTACCCAACAATAAAGCTCCCTGGTGATTTGGATATAAAGAAGGAAACCGGGTTTGTTGCTGTTGTCATTGTTGTTGAAATCTATACATCAGCAAAGGGATCACAATATCAATTTATATTATATTAAAGGGTAAAACAGAAAATAGTAAGTAGCTCACTAGTCTGAAAAAATAATAACTTCAAATCATGGAACTGTGTTTGTTCTTTGTTTTGACGTGATACTTTTGTCCCTGATCATTTGCAAGTTTTACCAGCTCTTTTGGTGAGATTTAATACAATTCAAGCAGTTTTAATGCCTGAATCAACAATGCCCAAGCCAGACACTACATGACAAGCTAAGTTCCCCATATAGTGTTCCCTCGGTTCCAAGCTCGCTCGTCCTTGATCTCTATTTTTAAGGTGTAAATCTGGCACACAGAGAAGTGAGACATATGTAGCTTTGTCCTGAGCCAGGAATCCTGTGCATATATCCCAGGCCAGAGAATCCGCAGAGCTCAGCACAGGCCCTACGACCTGAAAGATGATCCTGTCTTCATTGTGTTTCCTATAGATAGTAGCCGACTACTGAATGCACAGGAAGTGTCAGCGATGGCAACGTTTTCCAGAACTAAGAATTTAGGCCTACCTCTTGAAGTCCTATAAACGATTAATCAAAATCTGGCAATATATGGTAATTGACACTCTCACTTGGGTAGCACGTTCAAAAAAAAATTTGGTTTACATTGTTATTTTCAATCAAATTACTCCTCATGATTACCTCTTGTAAAATTCCCTGAACAGACAGAATGAACTTGAACTCTAAATGGTCTTGAAAATTATGCATTGCTTTTTTTATAAAGTATTACATAAACATACACATTGGTTATATTAAAATGGGAAGTAAAAAAAAAAAATACGGCTGAGTTCTCCTCATTCTCACTTACTCAAGTGATCGAGAAGAACAGGATTCTTCAAAGAATTTCTCAGAAATGCTCCACCTCCATGACTGCAAGTGGAACCACTGGCTTGTCTTCAAAACACTACTTTGCACTAGTGGAATATCTGTCTGATAAAAGGCCACAACCCAGCACAAGGTAATCATTAGGGAGACATTATTATTATTTTGCTAATTAGTCAAAAATCATTGGATTTCCTGTGGCTTCTTCCTGCTGAGCAATCATTTGATCTTGCTTATGTTGACAAACACGCACGTCACCAATTCTGGCTCATTTATCATTTGACAGGGACAGTGTTTGCTTCTTCGTGTGTGAAGAAAGGAAAATTTAGGGTAAGCAAACAGGCAACAGGAATCAAGCAGTAACTCAATCTCATTTAAAAATAAATAAATAGATTGACGAATGAAATGGGTGCAATGCCTCGATTTTTTTTTGACAAACTGGCTTTTGTGTGCTTTGGCGAGTGCTAATATAGGTTTCATATCCTTTAAGGAGAACCCAAATCAGAAGGTGAGGAAAATTGGTGTACTTAATGTCAAGACAGGGAGCATTTGATAACATAACAAAAGACTGAAAAATCTTATTAAATAGTCAAAGATTTGGGGTGTTCTTTTTTCTGTTTGAACTAATAACATCGAACATACGTTTGGCTAGGAAAAAAGATAAAGACCTTCTTGCCTCTACTTGGTTAAACTATAAGAAAAATGTTACATTCTATGTAAAACAGACTTTCAAATTCAGTGTGACGATCATTTGAAATTCCAATCAGGCTGCTTAGATTCTGTTGCTAAAAAAAAAAAAAAATCAGTAACTAAAATGAATGTCTAATAACTGCTTTGGGAAAGATACACTTGCTTCTAAAGAAGAATGTATCAGACAGAATTTAGCAAATTTTGTGGTTTGGGTAGTCCTAGGTAGTTAATATGATTAAATGCTTGGTTGACTGATTATGGAGAAATCATCATTATGATAAGATGAAAGATGTCGATTGAAGGGTTTCAAATAAGAGGGCATCTGTCTGTGGACAAGGGGGCAGGCCAAGACATGAGTTGGGAGACGGGGGAGCCATATATGTTCCAGGTCAGAATGGTCAGAATAAACTCGGGAGATTAGCCAATTTTTTAAAGTGAAGAGCTAGATTGAAAGCCTAAAGTTCCCCATATAGCATCTCAGTTCTATGTTCTCTGTTATCTAGGGTGGATTAAAAATTTACTTTCTTCATCTGCAAAATGAAATAGCATGGCCATTTCACCCAGATACAGAGATTTAGCTTTTGACAGACCCAATATTCTTAAAGTGCCAATGCAGTCAATGCAGTGTCCTATATGAACACTGAAAACAATCGTAGATAAAAGATTAAGTAGCTGCTGAGTTGTGAGAAATACAAGTCAAGGAAAATTCCTTATGGGTCTTTAAGTTTGTTTTTCAAGTATATGTTCAGTGATAGGAATACAATAAATCTATTAAAGTGTCTGATATTTTTATTAGCCATTAAAACTCCATTTACCTAAATTTATTTTAATTTTACTGCTTTGTTTATAAATTTCACTTGTGAATATAATTTGATATTAAGAAAACAAAATCAAATTACACTTTAAAACAACTTCCCTCCTGTCCTAAAATTAATATTTTACAACTTATATCCTATGCATTTGTTAAGTATGAGACATTCAACATTCAATAGCTTCAACTTTCTTAAGTGGCATCCCAATAAATATTAGATTTTTCATGAGACAAGAAAAAAAATTATGAAAGAAAAAATAATAATAGTTCACAGATAATCTGCTTGGCAATTTTCAAAAGGTTGAATATGCTACTGCCCTTTTATGTAGGAATTTTAAGAGGTGAGATGAGATATTTTTCTAATTCATGTGATATTGACACCTGTGAAATCAAGGTGGCCTAAATGTCATGCTTTAGGTTAGAAAATATTTATTAGCTAAAAAGAAAAAGAAAGTTAAATTATGGTGCTATGTAAACTTTATTTAAAGTGCTTTTCTGGCCGGGCGCGGTGGCTCACGCCTGTAATCCTAGCACTCTGGGAGGCCGAGGCGGGTGGATCGCTCAAGGTCAGGAGTTCGAGACCAGCCTGAGCAAGAGCGAGACCCCGTCTCTACTAAAAAATAGAAAGAAATTAGCTGGCCAACTAAAATATATATAGAAAAAAATTAGCCAGGCATGGTGGCACATGCCTGTAGTCCCAGCTACTCGGGAGGCTGAGGCAGTAGGATCGCTTAAGCCCAGGAGTTTGAGGTTGCTGTGAGCTAGACTGACGCCACGGCACTCACTCTAGCCCGGGCAACAGAGTGAGACTCTGTCTCAAAAAAAAAAAAATAAAATAAAAAAAAAATAAATAAATAAAGTGCTTTTCTAAGCCATTTTAATAAATAAAAGCAAATTTACCATAATGAAAGATTAAGTAAAAACAACAAAAAAATGTTTCCTTAATTTATTCACACAATTATATCTCCAGAAGACATTAAGTATAGGTTATTTAGGTACCATCTAAGTGCCATCTCAAATGCTTGCAATTTTTATTAAATGGTGGAGATGAGCTTACCATATTTGTGTATGGCTTTATTTCTACCTAAAAATTTTGTAAGAAAACCAAAGCGCCAGGGCCCTTATCTCCCTAGGTGTCTCTCTTGGACACTTTTTTTTTTTTAACTCATGTTTTTAGAGTTAGGGTCAACTCCTTAAGAATGATATGCTTTTTCAAAATATCTGACAACTTTACAAAGAGAAAAATCAGTATTGTATTCACTATTCACAAAGAAAATATAATAAAATACTTGTCCTCATTTTAAATGGATGCATGATATTAGCAAACAGAACATTCAAGGCTTAACTCAAATGATTAAAAACTGTAGCTGTCTCATTAATATAGGATTTTAAGGTAATGACACAATGGCTCATTGGTTCTTTGTGTGAATAATGTGATCAAATGAAGGGGGGAGGGGAAGGAGGCTAAAAGACTATGGAATCATGAGAGCTTATTTCCATTGCCCAAGAGGAAAATATATAGGATAGATTTCCCCCTTCCCTTTTTGTTCTCTGTGACAATGATTTTGAAATGTTGAAATATACCATTCCAGGCTAGTGTTTGCCAATACTGTGGCTGAAATGTACCTGGAGGAAAAAGCAAACAAACAAACAATGTGCTTATTAACTTGGATTATTAACAATAGACTGCCTAATTCTTTTCCACTTGAAATTATAAGGGTCATATTTTGATTTTAACTGTTTTGTGAATCTCTAGGTATCATGAGAAAAGGGGGACACACACACACACACACACCTCTGACCTCCTGCCTTTAGTTTATCTCTCATCACACATAATGTCATGTTTCCCATTGTAACAGCATCTTTGTTCCAAACCTATGAAATTATTACACAAACTCTATCAACTAAGTCCCATCACAATTGTTCTCCTACTCAGGAATGTCCCATCTTCCAGATTCAAAAGTGAAATCACAGGGAAAAATGAATTTTCCACATAAGAACTAAAGTGATTTTTAAAATGTAACTTTTTACTCGTTTTTTCTCAAGTTTTTAGTCCATTTCTTATCTCTCTTGAGTGTTGAAAATCTACATGCATGCAATAGAGCCTTTAAACCATATTATATGACCACTGAGCCTGCTATGTTCAAAAAAAGAAACATTATACCACATTCATTTAAAGTAATAATTTCATGTTTTGTCAGCATGTCAAAACTATC
Organism: Varecia variegata; assembly: GCA_028533085.1. NCBI lineage: Eukaryota > Metazoa > Chordata > Mammalia > Primates > Lemuridae > Varecia > Varecia variegata. The sequence continues at coordinate 78,697,518 of CM052438.1, forward strand.
AAAATTGTTTTGATATCCAACTATCAAAATTGTGGAAAAACATCCAGATTAGTTTGTTCAACAAGGTACCACTGCATTACAATACAAATTTTGGGTTTTTTTTTTCCTTTTGTTGTATTCCAAATTCCATAAAATAGAGCAAAAATAAACAAAAGAAATGCACAAGGTATATGTGCACAGTGTGCAATCTATGTATTTAAAGAGACAGAGTTTATCACATAAAGGTAACAAGTGTTTTTCTAGAAACAGTGACACAGAGAAAACCCAAAACAATTTTCAGTAAACAATGGAAAAATTAAAAGAAGGAGTCATTACTGACTATGTCTCTCACACTGCGGCTCCGAGTGTATTTTTAGGGTTAAGTGGGCAGTTGCTGAGCCTCCCATAATCTCGGCCTTCTGGAAGGCAGAATGCTCCAGGGCCTTGGGCAGCCCTGCTTTGCCCTGCCTCCCTGTGTCCAACAACAAAATCACAGGCAGGCGATAGGAAGAAAGCCCTCTGCTTCAGCAGTCATTGTGAGTGATGGCAACACACCAGGACAGTGGCAAAAGTGCCGGGAAAAGGGTGTTGCCTCCAATCACTGGCAATTATCAGAGAGGCCCCCTCAATCCCGCCCTCAATCCCAGGCCATCAGACAGAGCTGCTCTGGGGAATAGGGAGGCATCCTCAGGCAACCATTTCATCGTGAGATTTCTATTCCATGCATTTTTAGCCTCTTTTTCACGAGGACTAGAAAAATACCATCTCACATTTATTCCCAGTGAATGTCACAAATGTGTTCTCAGACTAAAGAATATTCTTTTCAAGAGAGGATGCTAAAATCCCAAAGCTGACAGTTAATATTTTTGTTCCATTTTAATTAAATGCCTAAAACCCTAAGGGCATCCACAGTATTCATTCCAAGAGTTATTTATCTAGATAAACTGTGTATTAGTGTAGGTGAGAGATTATCATTTTATCACGTTTTATAAATTACACGTGGCTACATGCCTGCATATCAGAGTCTCCGCTTCTAGCAGATATGGTAGTGGTTAAAGAACAAAAGACAGCACTTTATTTTTATACAACAGTTTTCAGAAATATGTACTACCACATTTTATTTACAATATAGGTCATGTACATAATTCTGTTGTATAGAGGGATAGCTGGATAATGGTGCTATATCTAACACAACTAAACAGGCTTAAAATTCCAAAAAGATGGGCTTATACTTAAAGTTCTAGATAAGGAACTAAATATATTTTCACAGCCTGCACACATTCCTAAAGGCAGATAGTGCCGTGGCCTCCCCTGCAAGCAATGCAGCAGGTGTTTGCATATCTGCATAAGATGCTGCAGTGTGGTGAAGTGCTTGAATCATTTCCAGAACGAGGGAGCATTCATGATTGGTCCAACTGATCACTGCAGTTGCTTGATATTACATAAAAGATTGGTGTTGAAGCATATGGATTGGATAATAATCAGAGTTGTTCTGACATGGTCTATTTAATAATTCAAAAAGGAAAATTTGAAAATGATTCTGCACAAAGCTGCAGCACTGGTTGACACCTTATTTATATCAATGCTCTTTGTGTAGTTTGTGAGCTGTGCAGATTGCCTGTTCGATGTAGTTATTTTTCTAAAGCATCAATATTCCAAATCACCATCAGCAAACAATCAGACACCTCACCTGCCACTATGAAGGGTTGAAATGTTCAGCTTTTCTATATACTGATGTAGCAGAAACCAACCTATAGAAGAACCACCATTTATTAATATATCCAAAATGCATCATAGCATAGGAATAAACACTGTGGACTTGGTTAGCCAACCTGGAAAAAATACTCATGGGTAACATTCAGATGCGGTCAGAATGTTTCTATTTAATAGATCTTTTATACTGATTTGCCTGAAAAAAAAGGGGGGCGGGAAACCCTGCAGCTGGATTAGTGATGCTAACCTCCTCTCAGGTAAGCATGGAGTGAGACTGAATAGCTTGGAAATAAGAGTCAGATGTTCATGGTTCCATAGGCTAAGCCAAAACCCTTAAAAAGTCTCTGAGTGCGATGAGAGGGGTCCAGGCAGATGTCCATGCTCCCCACTGGTAGCTCCCCCCCACTCTGCTTAAGACTCCTATTGAGGGTATCCTTGCTGGTCACCCTTTTGGCCCTCATAGTGGCACTGTTCTCTCACCATATGTGGACCTCATTTCCCACACCTGTGACATGGAAATAGCACTGCAATCTAGCACGGGCTTTCTGTCCGACTACCCTAACTGAAGAGACGATTCTGATCCTTTTGTGGAATTTTTTTAATGTGCTGTATAAATACTAAGTGGTATTAATGATTTAAGTCATCAAAAGAAAAGCTAATCATTACTGAAGTGCAGTTAAATATATTCTTGTCTTACGTTATACTTGTATACTTACATTTTTAGTTCTAAAAAATAATCGTGACACATAGAGCCTTCACATACATGCAAGTTCACAACACATGAAAGCAGCCCTGGCAAATAAGATTTTGACATCATAAACTAGTGCAGGCCACATGCTGCTATATAACCCTATGTCATTTTAAATGCTGAATTTGCTTCCTAATGGCTTTTTTCATCAAAAAAATTATCTGGAAGATGTGAATCTTAGAGAAAAGCTGCAATCTTAAGTATGTCTTCTATTTTTTTTCTATTTCATCTTGGCAAGAAGTGATGCATGAAATGCTGACGTACATAGCCAGCCTCTGCATGAACTTGTTTCAATAGACATGGCCCTCACTTCTTAGCAGGAATGTCAAAACGTACTCATCGGATATCTGGTTGTCAAAGGTAATGTTTTTCAATGTACAAAATAATTTTAAGATCATTTTTTCTGTAAATGAATCTAAGCAAGACAGATGACAATCAAGGGGCAAGAGACTTCTAAACTGAAAAACAAAACAAGTTCGTCAATACAAAAAGACAGTAAAGTCACAACTATGCATACTCTAAAAGATCCACCTTTCCTGGCCTAAAAATTCCTGATTCCAGTACCCAAACTACTCATAACCCACAACTAATGTTGTCTGCTACAATCAATATTTGAGATGAGGCAGTATAAAGTGGGATGCCATTTAACATTTCCCAAACTTATCCTCATTGGAAATAATGAATAAATATATCTAGTTTACATATAGCACAACTAAATTTCTAAACATTCCACAGAACTCCCAGGGAGAAGAGGTTAAATTTGTGCTTCTGAATAAAAACACCCACTTTTTTCTTGCAAGTACTTCGTACCATGATAAAGCAGTTCTACTGGGCTCCATCACTTCAATGCAAAGTTGGACTTTGATTTTCTGAAGAACATGCTGGGTAAATCTAATGAACAAGAAGGTTAGGGGTACACACCATTAAGGTAAATTAAGAAGGCCTGGGGCCTAAAATCATAGGTTCTACCTTTTGTTTCTGATCAAAGTTTTATCTCCTGCAAAAGAAAATGTAATCAAATGGTACCATGAAAATTCACAAATGAAGAAAAGACCATGACATCCATATGCGGGTGACCTTTATTCCAGGATTTGGGTCCAAATATTTAGACACTAATAAGAGTGACTGAAAGCATTCTTTTTTGATTTACTCAATCCAAACTATTGCCTGGCAACTCTGAGAGCACCCTTAATTTGGTCTGTTCATCTCCCAAATGAACAAAAGAGGCAAAAAAAAAAAAAAAAGGCCTGCACTGGCTTATTTCATAAATATAATCTAATTTCATCCCAAAATGTACTTTATGAGTTAAGTGTCATTAATCCCATTTTATTGATGACCCTGAAGCCTAAAAAAGTTAAATAACCTACCCAGGGTCAGACTTCTGTTAAAGTGGCCAAGCTGAGTTTTAAACTTTGAGCTTTAGAGCTCAAATTCAGTGACTTATCCCTGAACTAAACCACAGATAACAAATGATAATCAATGAGCAAAGTACGTGTCGTCAACTTGGCTCATCAGCATCCTCTGGTTATAGAAAGGATAGTCCACTCAGTTGTCTGTAATTATTGATTTTAATAATGATTAATAAGAACAATCATACTGTCGATTGTGATTCATAGAACTAAGCCTATGACATAAAACATTAATCACAGGAATATGATAGAAGAGATGGGGAATTTGTCAAAGACTTTCTAAACCATCCGACCCCAATACAAAAGTCAAAAACATAGAGATTATTTCATTGCACCCTAGTATTTCTCTGTGGGAGCTTATCTCAGCTGTGGGGCTATTTTTACTTTTCCCCAGAATACTGCTGCTATTTTTGGCCTGGCTTCTAAAGGTAGGAATTCAGGGTTTTTTGTTTTTTTTTTCTTTACCCATAAAGATCCATTCATTCCATCTCTTGCTTCTTCTAGGCCAACGGGAAGCATACAGGGCAGCTCATGTGAGACACTTTTCAGTCCTCTAGCAGCCAGTACAAAGTGTCTCTAGAAGTGAACCTCAATGTATTCAACACATACATTTCTGGAAATTTTAATAGAATGTGCTTTTTTATAAAAAAAAATGAGTACTGTTATGTTTATTGGAATTGATAACTATTTAAAGAAAGCCCACTGATGAACGCATTCACAACTTCAAACACTGTATTACCCTAGCGGAAAGGGCATGCAGTCTATACTGAAAAGACCTGGATTCAAGTTCTGCCCTTGCAATTAACTCCTTATTAGCCGTTAGCAACTCACTGCCTGAATGTCAATGGTCTCATCTCCTCTGTGAGAATGACATCACCTTTTTCACAGGATTGCTTTGAGGATTTAAGACCATTCACACACAAGTACATTGTAAAGTAAAAATGTATAATACTATGTAATCTAAATTATTAGCAAGATTTTCTAATGCACTTATCGCAATTATTTCCTCATACAAGGATCCAATCCTTTTTTTGAAATGAAATCAAGTGCCCTCGAAATCTGAAAAAATGAAGAAGTGTTGTCTGACAGCACTCCCCACCTCAATCTAAACTAGAACCCTGCTATACTCTTTTATATTCTCTGTAATTTATCTTCACGGTAAGTATTGAAGAGACTTAAAGAAAAAAAAAAGGTTTACGGACTATTGGCTTGAGCCTCCACATTCCTAGCCTGTGAGAACCCAGAATATTCCCTGTACTTTCTGCTAATCCCAGGCCATTTAATAAACACCACAGCCCTTCAGTCCCCCTGTGCCATCTTGGTTTGATCTCTCGCTGATCTAAGCGCAAAGGGCAGCTCTGTTCTAGTTCCTCACAGAAGGTCCACTGTACCTGGCTTTTCATGAGTTAGAGGGATCACAGAGCCACCTTTTGATTCTGCCTCTTCCGAGTCCCTTCTCCTTCCTTCCCTACAGGACACTGGCAACCCCCTCCGTTAGTTTTTGAGAATGGCTTTACCCTTACTCAGGGCCCCCAGTATCTCTGTTCCCACACCTCCCCCCTGTTATTTTCAGTATTTTTCCAAATAATTATGATTCCATTTTCAAAACAATTTCTACTGTCAGCTGTTAATGTAACCTTTTCCCTCCTTGTTACATTCATATTTATTTGTGTAATTATTTGTTGATCGTACCTCCATCTAGACTATCAGTTCCATAAGGAACCGTGTCTGCTTTGCTCATTGCTAAATTCCTAGCATCGATACCTAAGTGCTCAGTAAATATTTGTTCACTGGAATTAATAAGAAGTGAGAGTGAATAGCATCTAAAGGGGAGATAGGAAAGCCAAGCAAAATGCAGATAAATGTAGATTTACAGTGATTTTCAACAAAGTTCTCTTTAGATGTCTATGCTCCAGAAGTTGTTTCCTCCCCATTTTCCACCCTACTCGAAAAGAAGGGGGAGGGAGAGAAAGAGGCAAAAGACGGGGAGGGGAAGGAGAAACAAACAAAATAATTTCACAGTCAATATTTGGATTGCATTGGATTTGTTAATGACATAGCTACTACTTTCTTCAGAGAATTATTAAATGGTGTCACTATTCAGCATATTTAGGTAGAGAGTCAATAAGTAGGTTCCTGATTGATACACATTAGTAAGAAAACACTGAAGAAAACTAAAATAATAAAATAATTGTTAAATGTACTAGAAATTCTGAAAACATATTCAGATATTTTATCATTTTTGTGTTAAGCTTTAACAAAAAAAATTGTTATTTATTGGACAGAATGTGGAAATCCATAAAATCCCTTTTCATATCCTATTATGTTTTAAAGAACTTCCCAATTCCTGGTTGGAATTACATCAAAGTCCAGACCGGGTGGTGTATGCCCTTTTTCTATACACAATAAAGAAACCTACCAAATGGCACAATAGACTTTAATATTATGGGGAAACGCATCTGCCATTTGGTCTACTTTCATTCTGCTGAAATGGTTTGGGGTCAGTGCACAGTTGCAGCTCCTAAATGCAAATCACTGCATGATCCCAGCACATGGAATTACATCAGCGCTTTTGATGAGAGAACAGAATCAATACAGAGGTCAAAAGTGCACAATTGGGAGGAGAGCCGCAATCAAGCACAGGGATTCCCCAAGATTACAATTCCCTTGACGAGACGGCGCAGTTGCAAGAGCTTTCTTAATGTAGTGGAGCTACCTACCTACCACAGAAAGGACTGGCACTTTACACACACTCATCTCTGCACTGACTTGATTGGATTATGTTGCAAAGTTTGCCAACAAAATGCTGAGATGTAAGACAAAACTTTCAGAAAATCAATACCAAATAATTGCCCAGGCCATGCTAAAAGATAAACTTATCCTGCATATTTTGCACCTTCAGTTCTAGAGTGTGTAAGCCACGGAGCCAAGGGAACTAACCTGTTCTTATTGTGTATAATACACCTTTATATATCAGCAGGCAGCACAAATCATTTCCTTCCCCGCCGCTCAATACCCACTGATTCCATCTCTTCTATATTCATTTTTTGTACCAGACTGATGCCCTTAAATGCTATGCTGCTGTCACTTCTTGGATATTCCTTACCTGGCAGCCAAAGGGAGTGCTTAGGAATGAATCTCTTGTCCCCACAATAAATGTCTCCCAGTGTTGGCGTAGTTTGATAAGTTTAAGAAATAGGCCACACTATCAACCATACTATATTTTCCATAAAATTCTGTCCTACAGAATGCACTTCTCAATTTATTTTTATACCGAATGGATCAGTGATGAGGTGAAACAGATACCAGAGATCCTTTGTTATTGCAATGCTTCAGTAAAATGATTTTTGTATCAAACAATAATAAAAGGCAAGATATCAAACCAATTATAAATATAACATGTATGTTTTCTTATACTTCAGTGGCCAGAGCTGTTCTGTTACATAAATTAAAGCAAAAACTATATAATCCTCACCTTCCTAAATTTAATTTTCTCCTCCCCACTTACGGAAAAAAAAAAAAAAAAAAAAGGATTTATCTTTTGGGTCCTAGCTGTGTATCTTCTACATTACTGGTTCCAAAAAGTGATTTCAAGCTTAGACAACAAAGCAATGACCTAGGAAAAAGCGGTTCAGTTGCCAAATGTATGAACTCATAATTCCTACTCCTCACACTGTCTTTTTTATTATGTTAAGAGAAATAAATAGCTTAAAATATTTCGATAAAAATAACAGACATGCCTGTTCAAAATTCTTCTAATGCTAAATTCTTGCCAACCTTGTTCATCTCAAAGATATCATATTCCCATTTATAGAAAAAATTTACCATATAATATAATTTAAAGATGCAGGCATAGAACGAGGAGGGGAGGGGGTAAAGCCAGGAGTAAAAAGAAAATGTGTCAAGGTATTTTAGCATGAAATTGGCTTGAACAAGAAAGAAAGGGGGGAGGGTTATAATAACTGATAGTGGAATGTACATTCACCTCCTTAGGAATATATTAATTTTACATAATTGTTCCTTTGCACTTTATGACAGAAACAAAGGCCCTGTTAACATTAGTCCAGCTTCATCTTTAATGACATTAATTCAGTAACATGTAATTGGAAGATGAAAGACTACTGTTTTATTTACATAAATATAAACAATAAATGAGCAATTTCTGAATTGGACCAAATCAATACACACCGCATTGTCGTGTTGACCTCACTAGTATTGAGGTCAGTAAATGTGTGAATCCTCAGAATAATATTCCATCAAAACCACACTCAAATCTCCAAGATTCCAGGGATGTTTCCACCTCTCCTTTATCTACGCGTGTGAGGCTAGCTGATGAATGTGGGACAGTGTGAGATAGATGGAAGGCAATATCTGGATGGAGAAAGAAAGACCAGCCGTGGTGATCTCTTTGGCTGATATCTAGCATTTATTGTTGGATGCAGCTGCTAAGGGTTAGTTAAGATACTCTTACTCGCCAAATATGTGAACCACAAATGGAAACACTCACACTGACTTTTCAGCTTAGCATCCTGACATGAAGACCAAGAATGTGATTTATTAACAACTAAAAACCTGGCACAGTTAAAGATGCCATATCTACAGCAACTCCCTGGAATTTTCCATTTGCCACCAAATTGTGCCTTTCTGCCAGGACATTGCAAACTTGTGAAGAATATCTGTGTTTCTTGTCTTTATTAATAACTCACAATGCAATCAATTGCTTAATGTTATCTCAAACTGCCTTAAGAAATTGGACCAGCCTAAGGTTATAGAGAGAAAAGAAACTACAACAATTCTAGCGGCTTATTGAAAAAGAAAAAGCAAGATTATTCTTATATAACTAAATCAAGATTACTTTTCTATAGCAACTCATAAATTACTATCAAAATTATGCTAACCACAATAACCAAATGAGAATAAAGTAAAATCAACAAATACATATTGACTATCTACAAATTCAGACTATTCATTAGAACAGAGTTTCAGGATCATTTACTCTTTGAAGGCAATTTATCATCTGATGGCAGATTAACAAAATGAAAAGACTGGGAAGGATACACAGATTCATGGGAAAGCACCCCCCCCCAATAAAAAGATAATGCATAAGAAAAAACTGTTTGGCTATGTTATCCCTGAGGCAACTCGAACAGGAGTTCACCTTTGAAAGCTAAAAAATTATCCAAGTTCAGAAAAAAAACTGGCCCCCATTTTTAACTCTATGGAACCTAAGAATCAGAGGTTAATTTCAAAACAAGATGGCATGTTTTACATGAAGAAATGTTTTTTTAAATATACACTTTTGAAAACATTGGCTATTAAGAAATTATTGTTAATTTTTAGGTGGGATAATGGAATTATGGTTATTTTTATTTTTTAGAGTACACATTAAAATTATAGAAAAAAAATATGATGTCCCATATTTGCTTTAAAAGAATCCAGATGGAGAGAGAAGTGAGAAGTTGTGGTTGTGCAACAAGATAAACCATGAATTGATAGCTGTTAAAGCTGGTTATGGGCCCATGGGGGGAGTTCATCATACTTTTCTCTCTACTTTTGTACATGCTTAAAATTTTGAATAATATTACATATATTGCATATAAATAATTTTGTACATATTATATAACATGTAATATTATATATTATACATAATATATAATATCATATATATGAATGACATATTATATCATATGTTGTAAATATGATAAATTATAGATATATGTGTATATATAGGTAAGTCTGTGTGCATGTGTATGTATATACATATGAATATATAGATATAATACACATTCATATTAGTAAGACCTTAAAGTAAGTTTATCTCTGCCCAATATTTGTTCTCCAAGTTTTTTCTGATGAAAATTTTAAAGTCTGTCATCCTTGTTGAAATGTTTTCACGGGTAATTCATTCCATAGCCACCATACCTCAGGCCCTATCCTAAGTGACAAAGATACAGTGATCATAGGTCTTTGCCTTCCTGGAGCTTGCATTCTCGAGGATGAAACAGGCATTTTTCAAGCACACAAATGAATAAGAAAGAGAACTGCAGATTTTGATCAATGCTCTGAGGAAAACAGAGAAGTGAGAGAGAGAGAAACCAGGAAAGGCCGCTTGAAGGAAGGTGGTCAGAGAGTGCCACTTTTTGAAGATGACAATGGAGCCACACCTTGAATCCTGAGAACAGGCCAGCCATGTGAATCCTAGATAACACAGAAAACACGTCCTTCAATGCCATGATCCCAAGATGGGAATAAGCATGACATGTTAAAGGAACCAAAAAAATTAGTTTTGTTAGAACATGAGACTGGGCTGATCACACTTGGTGATGGATTACCTATGCAGCACGAGGAAAACAGCATGAGGCTTTGTCTTTATCTCACATATATATCTTATATAATATATGTGCTTTATAGATATAAATAGATACATTACCTTCTAATGCAAATATATGTCCTTTACCTCCTAAATACAAAACATTTATTATTTTAAATTTAAAAACACATTTTTATTATTACAAAGACAATACAAGTTCTTTAAAGAAAAATTAGAAAGTAAGCAAAAAGAAGAAAATTAAAATGAAATACCCATAATCTCTCTACCCAGAGAGAGCCACAATCATCATATTATTCTTTAAACCCTTTTCTTCCATATTTATGCATAGAACCCAAAAAATAATATACAATACACAAATATTAATCTGATTTATTTCATTTAGCAATATTGTGTGAATAGCTTTCCATTTCCATCGTTCATTACACATTGCATTGTGTGGATAACTTATTTAACACATTCTCCAACATTTGGCATGTAGATTATTTCTATTTTTTTTTTTTGGTATTATAAATAACACTGAGATGAACACTTACAGAAAACTCTGCATATGTCCTTAATGATATCCTCATGATACAATTCTAAAAGTGAAATGGTCGCACCAAAACACATACGTGTTGTTGAAAGCAAGTGCTTCCTTCTGCTGGAAGAAATAACGCTTCAAAAGAAAGGTGATTGTCACCACATTCCTCACAACTCCTGCCTGTTTTATTCTATTTCTATACCTTTCCACTTCCACTATCTGCTGGCTTGTCTTCACATAAAAATAATTCCCCCAAGATGGCATTTAAGTACAAACACACATGAACAGACCTTGATATTTCTTTTACTAAGATGTATTAAATTCATCCTTCACATAAAGAAAAAAGGAGGAAGGGTAGAAGGTGTTGTTTTCTTTCTTTCACTTGGGGACCGTATGTATTTAACCTAAGTGATAAACCCTAAGTTAACTTAGACTATAAAAATTAGAATTGGAATGTAACTCAGCAGTTCCTTGATCTCATCCTTCTCTGTTGAATGGAATTTGTCAATGTCCCAGTGAAAAGCGGGTGCACAGAGATGGACTTGATGTTATTTCCCATGATCTGAATAGTATATTTCTGAATACTAACGCTGCCTGCAGTTGGAATCTTATTTCATCCTGCCCTCATAAAATGAAAAATAGATTTTCCTTATTGGTCATCCTTCAGTTTTCTCCTAATAACTTCAAGATTATCTGCTCAAGATTTCTATCTCTGGGTCTACAGTGCACCATCCTAACTAAGCTCATTGCCTCTTAACTGTTTTTGAAATGTTTCTGCATTCTGTCTATAATACATCTGGCCCTTTGTTCTTCTCCCCTTTTTTCTCTCTTTGCTTCTTTTCCTTTTCTGCAGCTACTCTCTTGCTTTATTTCTGTTAAGTGGATGTGTTCAGGGCCACACTTTTCTGGAAAGTCAGTAGATATGAAACTGTACAGGAAGAGAGTGGGCCATCCATGCCCAAGCTTTGTTCCAGACCCTTCTCCAGGACCAGCCTAGAGAAACTTGCCCTTGTTCACTGTGGGTGAGGCAGCCCTAGTATGTATTCAATTAAAAGTAGGGAGTACACATTGACTTTTAAAAGAAAATGAAACGTTTTATCAGGCCTAAACCATCTTAAAGTTTGTCATTGGAAACAAAGCTAATTGAACTCCTCAGGCATGGATGAAGGATTGTAACTATTTATTTACACATCTAACATTCTCAGCAGACTGTGAGTTCCTCAAAATCAGGGGCTTTGTTGTATTGATCCTTCTTTCCCCAGCACTCTTAATAAGTGCCTGGCACAAAGGATTACTAGAAACATTTGTTGAACGGGTGATTAATAAGTAAATGGATGACTAGATTTTGTGATACAAATCCTTTTTGTATTTATAGGGCATGAGGATTGATTTTCAAATATGGGATTTCAGGTTAAATTAATATGTGTAAAAACTGACTCTACTTGTATCACAGTAAGAACATGACTCAGCAACATATAGAAGCTGCCTCAATTATTTTTACTTTAGACAGTTTAAGTACCAACCTATGCTTACTTTTTTGTGCCTACTTAAATCTTCTCTATAAAAATATTATTGTTATATAAAATTAACATGTTCACAATTGCTGTTTTATTACTTTAACAATTTATTTTGAAACTGAAAAACATTTCCTCAAAAACATTAAGCATTAACCTATTAAGCATAAAATAATTCTTTCTTAATTTCAAGTTAAAGTTTTTTTTTAATAAATAAGGTAGAAAGAATTCTTTATTTTTATTTTTTTCTCAAAACTTCAGGTCCTATTCACAATGAGAATGAAAGCAAATAATCTAGTTCATTTTGGGAATTATTTGTATGTAATTTTAAGACCTTTCCGAATAATTCCATCTTTTCTTAAGTAAAATTTTCATCTTGTTCAAAGGGACACCTTCCACGCTTCAGAACAATTTTGTTTTCTTTTGGTAGGTCCTTCTGTCCACTCTCTGATTTTTCTTCCACATGCAGAAACTTGGTCTCTTATAAATTTATAGCAGTCTATTAATCTCCTCCACCCTCCACCCTTCTCAGGTTGAGAAGTTCCCCCAAATAAGTATTTGTTTAGAGTGGATAGACTCCTGAGTATACCTAGAAGAAAGGTTTTCAAACATTTTTTTCAACTGTGGAGTTCCTTCTTTAAAAAGAAAAGGAAAGAAAAATCACAGGCGAGTAAAAAATAGAAAACACAAATTAGAGTCATTCTGGCTAAAGCGGGGAGAAAAAAACACCTACGAACTGTGTGACTGAGCCTCTTCATGATGTCCCTACACTTCCACAGGGTTTCAGTGCAAATCACTGACCCATTTTTCAGATGAGCAAACTGAGACTTGTCAAGATGCAGTGCCCTGCCCTGTCACCATCCCTCTTGTCTTGGGGTTCAGTTCTCTTCCCATTCTATCAATCAGCCTCTCTGAAAGATCATAATACACTATTATTTTGAAAAGCTCGTGTAAAGTATTTATGAAAAAGGGGAACTTTTTTTCATTATAACTGCCAAAAATCCTTTAATAAGGCAGATCATTATTTGGTAATGTCAGATAGTCACCTTTTTGATTCATCTGTTCTGGAAGTTCAGTTAGCACTTATAAAATTTTCCTACGGCCTAGACTTTATTATCACTTGATATACCTAGAGCTCGCTGCTACGGCATGCCTCTCTGTGGCAGCCTGCTTATTTGTGATGAGCTTATTTGGCCTCTGTCTATTTTGTTTCTTATGGAAAAGTAACCCTGGAAAAGCAGAATTTGTTGGTGGCCTTTACCTCTAAGTCTCCTTTGAATAATTGTGATTATTTTTATGACTTTCCAGACCTTGATCCAAACTCGACTGATTCTACTACTTAGATTGAAAGCTATTGCATAAATCTGTAAAGACCAAAAGGTTGAATCAACTACAGTTGCCCATAAGACTTGAAATAAATTATGTGTGTGCACAGAGATAGATCTATTTCCCACCCTTTCTTCTCCACCTCTAAAATTCATTTTATATACCATGCTGTTCTGTGTTTAAAATGATCTCTGTGTGGTAAAGGGAGATGATGAGATATGTGATACAAAGGCTGGGCAGTTGTGGTACGTATGGAGGAAAGGTGAGTGGAGAAGAACCTGCCAGGAACACAGGACCCAGGACAAGAAAAGGAAGTGAGGGACTCATGGGCCAGAAATGCTATTAACAGACTGCTTAGGAGGCGGGGACAACTTCCAAGAACCTCAGACCCAGGGTTAGAGCATGGGGGAGGAAGAAGTTCGAGGTGTGAGGCTGGATTAGGTTAACTTAGCAGTGAGGATGTAACTGAGACCTGTCTTTGGCACGTAGCACTCCATGGATGGTTAAGCACATGCTTCCTGACCTTCATGACTCCTCCAGGGCCATCCTGCTGATGCTGTGGCTGGGGTCAGATAGGACCACTCACTCAGACTTGGCTACAACCACAAGGTCACAACATTCTTAGGTGAAATTACATTTCTAGATATGACTCTAAAGCAGCCTGTCATTAAAATGATGTTTCATTCCAATCTAGGGTTCTGAAAAAATTGGCTAAGTTCTTTTTCTCACCCCCCCAAAAAAAAACAAACCAAAACAAAACACAACAATGACAACAACAAAATGACTTGGTAAATATTTTTCTGTTCCCATCTAAAAAAGTAGCATATTATGGTATCATTTTTTTCTTCCAAAATTGCCTATTGTGAAAGATACCCATCTTCTTTCTTATGCTGAAAGTTGGAAGACGAAAGATTGCAACACATTTTTCCCCAATACCAACATTAGTCATAATCTCCCTGGAGTTAAACATATAGGAGGTGCTGCAATAAACAATTCAAATATTTTTTTCAGTTCTATGTCTTTGGCATCAGTAACTATCAAGCAGGAAGCTGCTATTTGAGAATCTGCTTTTGTGGTGGCTTTTTTACACCCCCTGAGAAATGGTCTGTCACTGACCCTATTCCAAAACTCAAAGTGGTGGGGGAGGATTAATTTAGGCTGGGTATTCATGATAGCCCTTGATAATACACTGTCCCGTATTGTCTACACAAGACTCTCGCACCCAGAATTAAACTAAACACCCATTGAAGGAAAGAAAGCCCTTCCCAGTGTTTGCACAGCACAAAAAATCAATACCTATTCCTTGAATCAAGATTTAAATTAATTCATCTTGTTTTTTAAGACCTACCAAAATTAAATGAGAGAGAAATCCAAGCTATAATTTAATCCAAGAGGAAATCTTCAACTTTTTTTAACCAACAGAAAGAGCATTTCAGAAAGAGGCTTGTTACTAATTATATTTTGCTGACATATGCCAATTATATTCAGCAATATTGTTCTCCCAGCCTGTTGGGTCACGTAACAGCCTGAGAGAACAATGATGCTGAATTAACGATTGCAATGAAAGCTTTCAAGAATCTCTTACTCAATTAGATGCTGACAAATTTACCTGTAAGTCATAAAAAGTTTATGAAATTTAAATAGTTCCATCAAGTGCACATACTTCACACAGTTAACACAAGCCTTGAGAGATGACATCCATGTCTTTACATTCGTAATGTTCCTTTCTTATATTTAAGGGACTTAGTAATTGTGTATTTTTTAGTTATGTCATCACCTAATATATGTATTCAGTCATCTCTGCAAGTTGTTTTAAACTAATGTAGAAAATGTAATTCAACAATTCAATGGCCTTCCAGTGGTGTCCAGATATTTTATGATTATGGACAAATCATTTAACCTTCAGAAGTCCCATGGTAATAGATGCTGAAGCAAGATTAACCACAAAGATTAAGACAAAAGATAAATATTTTTAAGCATTCATAACATTCATAATAGAAAAATAGGAGACTGTTTCCATAGCCATTGTGCAGACAGAAAGTAGAGGTACAGAGCTAGGATTGTGTGACAAAAGTGTCACATAGAAAGTCTCACACACACTGAAATGGACTCCGAGAATTTCTCTGGACTCTATATTGATCTTTTTCCCTCAGTAGGAAGCTCAAAGATTGTTCAAACCTTAAGAACACACAGTGACAAAAATCTTACAGAATAGAAGATCCGGATCTTATATCTCTGTATTTTAGTCCTTTGATTGATTGATTAATGTATATTTATATGTTTATATACACATATACATGGTAAACCCCTTGAAAACAAGAATTGGATTTAGCTTGCTTAAAGTACAGACAGCAAAAATATATCATCTGTAACTGAAGTGAGCTTTAGTAATTCCATGTGAAAAAGATTACAGTGGATTTCTGGTACTTAGCTTATAGTCTGACTTGACTTAGCATAAAAACCATGTTGAGCAAGCCAGATTCTGATCTTTCCTCAAAATTTCATCTTTTAATTATTTTTCTTTCAATGTTATCAAAATTAGCCACCTTTCAAATAATTTTTGCATGTTACAAGATATATATTTTAAATAAGAATTATTAAAGTAATATTATATAAAAAGTCTTCAGAATAGTGTGGGATTCCTTTCTAAAGCACTCTTGGGCTATACTAGGAGGAACTGAATAATTTAACATGAAGTTTGGGAAAATACAAAATAATGATATTACTTTCCTTTAAAATAAGCATTTCTCCATATTCTTCAGTTTTATAAGCTCTTGTAAGTTTTCCTTGATACATTTTATGTTTAAAAATTTATCAACAGTCAAAATTAACTGAGAGTTCCTTTCTATAACCGTTTCCTAAAGCACAGATTCTGGGTACTGGTTCAGAAGTCAATTAGAACATTTGTGTGGGTTGTGGGTGCCCTACACTTGGTCTCATTCACATGATCTCTCTTTGCACTCTGGAAAATAGGAATAGCCTTCGGAGCCTTGGCTTGATTTTGCATCATGACCTTGACCTTTAAGGTTTTAGAAAAACGCTTCTTGCTTGTGCAAGGCAGCCATTGTTCCAGCAGTTCTTTCTTTTGGATTGAGAAGACTTGAGGTCATGAGATATGGTTCCTTCTTTGGCCCAGTATCTTCGGCTTTTTCTCCTAAAATTATCTTATGCTGACTTTCATATTTGAGGTATCATTCATTCTTTCTTGCTCTTTCCCTCTCTCATTCCCTCCCTCTTCCTCTTACATGCACATACACACACGCGCACAAACACGCACACAGAGAAAAATCTATATGTGTCAGACATTCAGCAAGGGAAAGACAAAGGCACTGAGTTAATTACCCATCATTTACTGCTGCTGAGAAGAGCAGATGGCAGCAGACGATATGTAAATGGCAAGGGGCAGTGAATTATTCGATTTTTTTAGATTAATCGTCGATGACAAAGGAAGTGATTACAGGCTGTGACATTTATACAAATGTATAAAGTACATCACACTAAAAAATAGAGCTTAATATTATTATGAGGATGTCAGGCATGTGAACACTATTGTCACAATACAAAGCAACAAATTTTACAATAACCCAAGAATATGCTCTCCCTTTACCTTAAAACTTTAGGGAGCCCCAAATCTGAAAAAAAAAAGATGAAGTCAAGTCCAAATATCATGAAATGGTCTCCCCAAACCTAACCGAATTAAATAGTGTACAAAGTATAGGGAATACATCACACAGTAGAATAGTGTTTATTGGAACATGAAACATAACCGCATTGTTTGCTTACAACAGATCTGGTGCCATATCAGTGAGTCGACTGTAAAACAGAAAAGGTGCTAATAAAATACAGGCTAGAAATAGAAATTAAAATTAAAAGTGATGTTTGGCTGTGAGGCCCATTTAGGTGGTGTGGAGGAAGAACATATTAAAAGGGAAAAGAAAAAAGGATTGTGTTCCTATTACATGGAAATATTACCCTCCTAGACACACACAGAGAAAATCTCCCAGTGATTTTCAAGGTCAAAATACAGAAATTTCTGGCCAAGCTTCTCTGCTACGTAATATACACATATGTATAAACATGATCCCAAGAGCATAGACATGTGCACCACACACACACGCACACACACACACGCACATGCCTGTCACTCCTTTGCAGGAGGGAAGCACAGTAGCCTGCATTTTCAGTTGCTTCAATAATTAATTGGTACACGAGCAATTCAGAGGCTTTCCTTGGCAGATCAGAGAAACTGCCCCATCATCAAAATGTTTTCACTCACCCCATTATTAAATCTATATGGTGCTAATATTACTTTAAAAAGACAGAGCCATTGAGCCACACATTTGTTCCCTGAAAGCATTCCAGCCACTGCAGTTCTGAGGCTGCCCCTTTGAATGAGAGCTTAGCTCCAAATATCAGCACAGAGAAAGGGGGGGAGTTTAGGGCACATTTATTTATACTCTTCAGAAATACTTTCAAAACATGCAAGGCAAAACATCACCAAAATTACTGCTGAGTACTTCACCATTATGCATTCTTTGTTGACAATGGGGCCACCAGTGCCTCTGTGTGTGTGTGAGAGAGAGAGAGGGAGAGAGGGAGAGATCACCGGAGTATGATGGGGTGGGAGCTGGGTGGGGGAGGGGCATTATTAGTCAGCAGCAGCAGCAGCAGTAGATAGAGCATTTAAGTCTGGCAATCCATTTTGAATGAATGTGGGTTCAGGAATAAAGTGCAGGCAGAACCAATCTGCCCTGAAGAAAAGAAAAGCATAAAATATTGCACAAAGAAAGGAGAATTTCCAGGGTGGCTTCAATAGCAACCCAAACTGGCAGGTACACAAAGCAACCATTAGCTTTGTGTGCTGGTTTTAGAAAATATTATTGTTTTTTGTTATTTTTTTCTCATGTAACCACATAAGCAATATTCACAGATGCAAATAATGCTGATCTATACCTTGGCGTAAATACGATGGAGTATACTACTTATGACTCCTTTTATAAATTTCACCAACACACACATGTTGTTGACATTATACAAAAGTGTGCTTAGATGTAGGTGATCGTTACTTTTAATCAAAATTGAGTCTAAACATGGCTACATTATTTTTACTTAGCATTTCATATGGTTTTCAATGTAATAATCTCTTAAATTAAAAAATTAAAATATTGGTGAAGGTCAGCCTCCACCTAGACAAAGTTATATAAATATCTGGACCACATGACAAAAACAGGACAAGCATTTTAGCAAAAGGTATTGTCTAGATGTGCTCCATATACATTCTGTCCTCTGCACTTTCAGTTCTTGGCCAAAAGGCACAATGTGTGTCTTTAAGTTCATCACTGATGAATAAAAATAAACCACACAAAATAATTCTTCCTACGTGTGAAGAGGGAAATATTCTGGAAGAATTTATATGTAAGAATTACAGAAATACATTTAAATTCTTACAGTATGAAAATAGCTGCCCTATTAAGCACATATTGTTTGCTGCTACTGATCTCTATTAGGAAATCCGTCGAAAGTCATAATCCAGGCTCCAGATAGTTTAAACAAAACAAAACTAAAATGAGAAAAGATGGTTTTCCTCAGTGAAAACTATATCAAAAACAACCTTTATTTATTTTTTAAAATATCTGAACAAAACTGTAAATATTTTGGTTTGACTCTTTTTTGGATCTTATTAGAAGTCTCTCTTCTCTAATTCATAGAAAAAGAAAACAAAAGACAAATGGAAATATAAGAATTGATAATCATCCTCCCTGTGAACACCCAGGCTGCAATGGTGTATAAAGTATTCTGTCTTTGTGAAGTGTTTTGTGATAAAAAATAATTGAAAATGATTTTATAGGTAATCAAATTACATTTTATCTGCTTAATAACAGATCATTGTAGGGACATATGCTATAAACATACTATTCAAAATAAACAAGAGTTTTGTTTATTAAATTATCAGATCAAAGTATGATATTTGATCAAAGCAAAATTTTAGCAGGTCAAAGGCACTATATTAAAAATGACTATATATCTACTGGAAAAATATGGATTGTAAATGTCAAATATATTAATATAGTAATACATAAATATATACATGTAATATACATAAATGTAAATGTATACGTAATACATAAAATACATTCACTATTATAATGTATTATAAATACATATATGACATGGTTTACATACTAATGGTTTATCCAGAATATTAAATTATAATCTGTATTTGTATTCAAAAAGATCTATAAGGAAACATTTTGGTTGTGAATATAAACATTTTTAAGATGCCAGTATTTCTAAATGATATTTGAGATTATTTTTATGGTAATTTTGGAAATTTAGGTAAATATATTTTAGGAAATATATCCAAACTCCAAAATTATTTACTCAAATGGCATATTAGTTATGCCATTAAAGCGTCTCTACATCAAATGAAATAAACATTTTCAACTAGACATAATAAGATGGGCTAAAATTTTAAAAAGCTTTCTGCTCATCGACTGCAATAAGCCCATGCATTTCAAAGAACATGGAAAGAGATTAGATAAAATAAATCATTCCCTAAAATCATAAGACAAAGATCTAGAGTCCAAAAGTAATTTATTGCTTTTGTTTATTGTTTGCTTTAATGTATATATTGTAAGACTTTCCGATCTGAAAATAGAATAAAAAAGCTAGGCCTAATATGAAAAAGTCAGCTATGTGCCATGCATAGGTAAAGAAATATATTGTATTTTAGCTTTTTCTTATGCTTTTGTACTTCACCTTTTAAACAGTATTAATCATTTTTGTAAAATATTTTAGTAACATTTTGCATTGTACATGCACGCAAACATATATTTTATATATTAAATATTTACCATGCATTTTATGTACATAATATATCTGCTTATATCAACACTAAATTATTTGCCAACAGCAAAGATAAAATGTCTCCAAAAAGAGAATGAATGCAGTAGCTCCTTTTTTCTTTTAAAATGTAACTGAATGAGGTAATATTAATAGTACTTTAAAGCACGGATTATCTCTCATTTGCCTACTTTCTTATTTATAGATGGTAAAATATATTTTGTCTTTTGAAAAGAACATCAATTCAAAGAATTATGAAATTCTGTCTTGTAAGAGATCTTACATTTCATCTTTGGATGATTCTTCCAGTTCAACTCAACTGACTCCATTTTTATCAATTCTATTTTTAAGTATAATACAGAATTTACTATAGCAACCTAAACCCAAGTAGTTTTCTCTCACTTTCTTTCTTGTTCTAAATCAAACCCATAGAGCCCTCTGTTGGAAGGATTTCAGATTGCATTATATTGCCTTTATGTGGAACACAGAAAATGTTTAAAATTCTAACTTTTCTTTTTATTTTAGAAGGCAAAGGACAATAGGTTATATGCAGCTTCCCAATACAGCAGAAAATACTTTTGCCAAAATGGTAAAATGAATAAGCACATGATACCTTTGTTCCAGAAACTTCAGTCTATGCATTAGTTCAAGGAATGGGGTTAAACTGGCAGATTCTGTTGCATTACATTCATCCTTCAGTCAGTCAGTAAAACACTAGATGCTGTTTTCATGGATGGGAAATAATACAGGCATCCTTTGCTTTAGCTTGTACGAGTGATCTAGCGATGAGAAACACACTCAGTTGACAAGTAATCATCTAAATGGGTTCTAGGACCTTTTTAAAGTTTTAAGATATTTATATATTCATTTGCATCAATATTTTCCCGTATTTAAAAAAGAAGTAATCCAAAGAGAAGATTCCTGAACATTTTAAAGATTATTTTTTAAAATATGAGGCTCTTTCTAGCACATTTTTAAAATCAAATTGAGGAAGAAGTCTGTTGGCATGTCAGGGTGCCACCTTTCTTGGACTGCTCCAATTTCTCACATGCTACAAACATCCCTCTGGGTTTTCTGCAGGTTTCTTCAATGTATCCAGACTTCTGCCTGGTCTCAACAGTGGCAGGGTTTTCATCACGTCCCACCGTCCTATAGCTGCCTACCCTAAGCTTCAGCCTCATCTCCTTGGAGAAC
>CM052438.1:78719194-78748925 GCA_028533085.1 Varecia variegata
GCCACCATGCCCGGCTAATTTTTTTCTATATATATTTTTAGTTGGCCAGATAATTTCTTTCTATTTTTAGTAGAGACGGGGTCTCGCTCTTGCTCAGGCTGGTCTCGAACTCCTGACCTCGAGCGATCCACCCGCCTCGGCCTCCCAGAGTGCTAGGATTACAGGCGTGAGCCACCATGCCCGGCCGGTGAGTAACTAGATTTTGAATGCATTTTCTTCGTGAAAAGTTCTCTCTCGGTGCATGTAGCAGACTGCCAGATTTGGAAAACTCTAAAAGATTACCCAACAATTTATAGAATTCTCAATCAGATGAAAATGCATACTTCAATCATATTTTTGGCAAATTTTGATGGATCATCCATCATCTAAAAAAAAAAGTACGTGCACATCAGCTTGTCTTCTCCCAAGGATCCTTAGCTTCTATGACAGAGATTTTAAAAGTTGAACTAATTCACCTCAAAAAAAGACTTTTTGCTAGCCCCAGGCAAAGGGCATTAGGTCTATTTTTAAAAGGACTCAATTATGCCACATTATATAAGAAGATATCAGAAAGTAGGCCTTAGAAACCTCTACATGAAAGGAAATTCTGATCTTCTTACTCCTAAGCCAAACTAGAGCTTTTCTTTAGTACTTATCTCAGCATACCTAGTCTCCAGTAAACCTAGCTGAAAGTTTATATAATACATATCACTATATATTTTTTGAGGGAATGAAAGAAGAAACATAAGCCAGGGAAACAAAACTCAGGCAGTGATGAAAATAAGCAATGGCCCATAAGTCAAAATGAGAAGGGAATTGGGGAAGGGAATTGGAGAATAAGCTTTAAAAAATCATGCTAGTTGTGCTTCTGTGCTTTCTTTTTGCTTTAGCTTTCATGGGAATCTAGACTGGAGTAAGTCTTATGTCTAATTGCTACAGGCATTTATGTATATTATCTCATTCTGAAAAGAAAAGGAGAAAAGGTCTTGAAATAACTGTTAAAGGAGGACTTGACATTGCTGAATATGGGCAGTGCCAATCCAAGGTGTCTGAGACAAAGAAATTGGGGTGGAGATGGTCAAAAGAGTGAAAGACATTTTTAAAATAATTTCAGGATGAATCCATAGACTGAGGCATGGAATTTGGAGGAAGGCCAGTTTTCCTGAACTTGAATTCATTTGCATAATCCTAAATAATTTTATTCAGTAGCTGCGAGATAAGGATTCTGGCTATATAGGGAATGGTACTCACAATTCCAACCAAAGAGCAAAAGCTTCAATCAAAATTAAACTCAAGTGGTTAGTACATGTCTATCAGCTAATGGCCACTTGGCCTCAAATTCCTGGGCTCAGAGCACAAAAACTTGAAAATGTGTATTACCTGGATAAGCAGATTCACTCCTGCTGTCCCACTGGTGATGAAAGTGGCATGTCCCTGGCCAGCATTCAGCATAGGGAAGGTCACCTTGACTTGGGTGTCATTGGTTATCTAGTTCTCATATTCTGAACTGGTGAGCCTTCTAGATTAGTCCTCTAGAATGAGTCTCTGGATCTTCTGTGTGGGGTGTTTTACTGATTAGTTTTCCTGGGTTGACTTTTAAAGAATCAAATGGAGATGCCTTTCTATCATTTGCATCTTTGCACCTGAATGTCCTCATTTGGTGAACCATTGCCACCTTTAGAAGATTAAGTAGTAAAAGAATAATATTTCTTTTGGGTTACACATGACGTGTTCATATGGAAGAAAACATCACATGCTAAAAACCATTTGCTTCCCCACCACCCCAAACTCCTGATACTAAAAAGTAAAGACTGCTCGTCAACAACTAAAATGAGTCCCTGTGCATCCTAAGAAAGTAGTTGCCAGGTATATGCAACTAGTATCCTCATGAAAATGTTTGGAGAATAAGAGCTCAGCTGACTCTAGTATCAGAGCTTCTGATATTAATTTCTAATTATCTTTGCACCAGATGACAAAAGTGAGCCCTTGGATTGGCTATATTATTAACAGGATTCCACAAATATTCATTTTAACTTCTTATTTAATTAATGGAATTATTTAATTAATTCATACATCCTGGCATCTTCTAAAATCAATTTCAGAATTGTAAGAGTTGCCTCAGTCTCTTCTATTTCAGTGAAAATATTTTAAAAAATTGCTTGAGGAAATAATCAAAACCATCAATAAGATACATAATACTATGAGTTTTCAACAGGCTGAATTTCAGCAAATTAGATAAAATATGATAAATTTGATAAAATGACATAAAAAGAGAGAAAAATCTATTTTGAAAATTGTGCTAAAATCACAACCTTAGAATTTACTTTTTCTAGGAAAAAAAAAAGATTTGTTTTCTTCTGCTGAGTGAGTAAAAAGGCGTTCAATATGGAAACTTAATTTTAATTGGCAACCAGATAAATCTCTAAAAATGAATAAAAAAGCATGTCCTAGTGTTTTCTAAGTTTGTCTAAAAGACATCCAAAAAGAACATTACTATTTAAACTTCTTCCTTATCTTCGTGGACTCTAAATCAAAACAAAGCAATAGTGTTTCAGGAAACATGCCCATCACTAAGATTCACCGACAGAATCCTGCAAAGAGCTATGAGTGCTCTCCCTGCACTGATGATATATGATAGGTTCCCGATGCCAGCTCTTTATGGGTTGTATTAATAGTCCTAGGAGCCCAGATTAATGTTCATTAGAAAGACCGTCATGTTAGGCACTAAGCTTTTATCCAGCATTCTCACATTCCATAATTCTCTGAGTTGTGGAGAGAACAAATATATCTTTGCCTAGTAAGTTATCAGGAGAATTCTGTCTATATATGTGAGACCAAGGTCTCAAACTAGGGGACAATATACCCCAGCCAATCTTTCTGCCTCTAAACTCTCTGTCCAAGCCATTCTGGCATTTTGTCAAGTTAATCTCTGTTAAAATGCTTTATTCATCAATTCATTCCTCTCTTTACAACCCGCAGTGATACAAGGTCAAGGACAGAACCCTTGGCTAGGTGTTTAAGGTCATATAAAATGCCAGATAAAGTGCAGGATGCCTAAATAAAGTTGAATTTCACATAAACTACAAATAATTTTGTTTTAGTATAAATATGACCCATACAGTATTTGGAACGTATTTAGACTGAAAAATTATTCAGTGTTTATTTCAAATTCACCTTTAACTGGGCACCTAAGTTTTTACTTACTACATCTGGCAAAAACTCCCAGTCCCAATATCTCTTGTCGGCTTACTCTTCTGCCATCACAGAACACACCCTCTGCTCCAGCCACAACTGTGGCCTCCACTTTCCTCGCAGGTCGGTACTTTCCTGACTTCATGGCATTTGCTGTTCCTTCCGTCCAGGAGGCTCTCCTTTCTTCACTCTGTTAAAACTCTACTCATCTTGAAGATCCAATTCAAAGTTCATCATTTCCCCAACATCTTCCTTGATTCTTCCAAGGTCAATTCCTATAACACATTGTCTTTTACATTAATTAATCAGTCGTCTCCTACCTTATGCTTTATCTCCCATAGTTAATCTTCAAATTTCATTTAAAACCTGGAACAGGTTTTAACTTTTATTATGCTTAAGTCCCACATCTTCAAACAACTCATAGGCCCCACAAGGTAGGGCTGCTGTTTATCTTGTACATTTGCGTACTGACCACAGAAAAGGGAGCACAGTTTTAGAAAGGGATGCAGAGCTGCAAACTGATGTTACGAAGGGCCTACAATCTGCTGAAGTTTGACGTGTTATTGTTTTCATTCTTACAGCAGAGTGAAGTGAAGCTTTCTTCACTTCACAGTTAAAGAAAGCAAAGCTCAGAAGGGTTAAGCAACTCGCCTAAGATACCAGGAACAGAGGCAGAATTTGAACCCAGGTCTGATGCTTGAGTCAGCACCATGCCACTGTCCCCACTGATGCTGTTGTCAGTTGCTGCAGCTGCTACCATTACATTTTTAATGATGGTTTAAAAGGCTCAGGAAATGAAGAATCTAGGCCGGGCAGCTGAGGTCAAGTAGGCAACTAAGGAACTTTGTAGGAAGCACAGATTGCAGCTGGGCAGACTCTGCCACCCTGGGAAAAGCAGGAACAGCTGGGGCAGCAGAAGAGACAAACCCACTGCATGGGGTGAGGAAAATTAAGTGGAGCAGGAGTGGAGCTGACTCCACATTTTCTGGTAACTGAATGTTTGCAAGCAAACAGCAGCACAGGGCCAGCCCAGGCAGAGAGGTTAGTCCCACGCTTTCCCTGTGGACTGAGGCACTTGGGATCTTGCTGCAGAACATGGTTGCTTGGAGAAAGGAGGAAAAGAGAGAAAAGGCGGGCAAAAGCCCAAAGTCGAACTGCCAGCAGAAGGTAGGCATTTATGTGTAGTAATTGCCAGTAGGTCAGTAGATTCTTAAACAGCATGAAGGCTCCCAAAAGGTCAGTGAACATTTTAAAAATTTCAGTGCACATTTGTGCACCACTGCATGCTCTGCTGTTTTTCAGCTCCAAGCTCAGCAAGGGAGAAATGTGGTGATTCTAAGGTCCGGGAGCCTCACCCTACCCTGTGGAAAATACCATCTACAAGAGACAGACACTTTCTTTCGCCCTTCTAATCTTTTGGAAGGCTTATCGAGTGATAAATTTCATTTATGTCTCCCTACTGTTCGGAGACTTCTGCAGTCAGCAGGAGTGAGATAGAATAGAGGAGCTGGATTGTCTCCCTCTTGCATTTGCGGGTTTACGGCATGGAGGCCTATCATTTTAACATATTTTGTGTAGTTAAATGTGAAACACTTGGAAGAGAGAACATTCCAGAGAGCATTCCACCTGCCCATGTAATAGCCTCAGTAGCTAAGACTAAAAGCAAACTGTGGTTGTCAGGATAAGCAATGATCCCCTACAATGCCAAAGACATTATTATAAACTCAGGATCAATAGAAATTACGAAGCAGTGTTGCTTTTATTTTCAGCTTTAACCTTTGAGAAAATCAAGGCTTCAGTATATTGAATTGGATCAGCACATCAGTGATTGCAGACACAGATACAATTAGGGCATCTGGATGCAGCCAAACAATTATAAATCTTTGTAAAGTGCCTTAGTTTCCTGTCCTGTATGGACATGCACACAAATAAAGCATTTCTTTGCACAGAGCTTCTTTCGTCTTACATACATCGAAGTGCATTTCCAGCTCACAGTTAAGGGATACTCCATTTTACATATGGAAAAACTAAAGTCAAATAGTTTATAAACCCTAGATGTTAATTAACCTATCAGTTGTCTCGCCAAGATAAGTGGCCAAAATGGAATTAAACGCATGTGATATTATTAACATCACAAGATGTAAAATCCAAGCCAGATAAAATATCTTGTATAACCAACAAAAGCGTGGTGCATTAGAGACCCTGTTCAGCCATACGGCTGCAATATCCCTTCTAACAACCATTCGATTTCTGAAGCACCTGTCATCTGCACTCTATGATCTGGAATATTCTCCTTCTGAGGTTGCTCTTCTGCCTACTTGTCACTATTTCCAATGGCCCAAAGGTTCAGACTTGAAGGATGGACACAGGATGTTTTAGAAGTAGGACAGAAGTGAATAGCAGTGATAGGTAGCCAAGCTCCTTGGATAAAGATCCAGTTTATTATCTGTTTTAGAAGTAAGACAAATCCTTCAGACATTTCAAGGACACGCAGATACTGAAATATGGAATTTTGCTAATAAATGACAGCAGCTGAATGGCCAGGCTGGCTGGCAGGCAGCCACCAGAGGTAAAGTGATTTTCTTTGGGCTAAGCTGTGAGTCAGGTGTTGTTTCTCACTCTGTCAGCATACAGGCAGACACACATGCACAAATACCTGCTCACACAGACACATACATGCACCCACAGAGACACGCAAACATATAAACCTACACTCTTAGGTGTGCACGCTACTAAGATCAGGTCAATGACAGAATCTGAGTTCAGAAGAAATTCATTCTTTTACCTCTTGTAAGTAAAGATATGCTCAAGGATTATAAATATCAAAAAAAAAAAAATGTCTGCAAGAATTAGGGGCAAGAAGGCCTAGAGGAGACCACACTTAATATGCTACCTTCATACACACGAAGAGGGCAAAAGTAGGGCCTTTAAGTGAAGATGAAAGGCAGCAGTGTTTATCCTACAGAAGAGCAGGTTAAGAGGTGATCTGATTACTATTTTCAAGTACACAAAGGGCATTTTTATTAAGGTGATGGTGATGAATTGCTCTCCATGTTGGCAGAAGACCTGACAGGAAGAAATGAGCCTAAAGATAGAGTTCGGTTAAACATAAAGAAAAACGTATTCCACATCAGGTTGATAAAACACAAACATGGCTGGTGGAGAGTGTGGAGAGTTCATTCCTGGAGCTCTTTAGAAGAAAGTAAGCAGTTACCTTCCGGGTGTCTAAAATGATGCTTGCTTGAAAGAACCTGCCCAATGACCACTTATTACTTCTTCTAGGTCAATGGTTGGGAAATGAGAATGGAATGTGGAAATGAAATGCTATGGAAATCATATTACAATGCCTTCAGAATTTATAATGCAGTTGGTGCTCATTTAACACCAAAACAATTCCTAGGAGTATCAACACTGAGCTCCATATTGTCACAAGCCTTACCGGCTGCATTTGGTGCAGCTTGTCACTCCCTCCTTGAAACCTGCCCTTCACTGGGCTTCTGGGACACTACTTTTTTGGTTTTCCTCCTACCACATAGGAACTCCTTTTCAAAGACTCCACCTTACTGGTTCCTCCTAATCACCACAGCCTCTGGATGTTAACATACTCAGGTTCAGTCCTTAGACAGACCTCCTCTCCTCTGCAACTTTAATCACCCCATAGATGATGCTATCCAGTCTTGTGGTTTTAACTACCATTTATGTTTTCAATACTCTCAAATTTTCATCTTCAGCCTGGGACTTCTCCCCTGAACACCAAACTTCTATATCCAACTACCTATTCTATCCCTCCCATTGAATCTCTAATAGAGAGAGATCAAATAAAATCAAGTTCCCAATTTCCGTCTTCTCGTATTACCAAACGTGCTGCTCTTATCATCTCTGTCATCTCTCTAAATGGCAACTCCATCCTTCCAGTTGCTCAGGCCCAACATCTTGGAGTTATTCTTATAAACTCTCCTGCTCCCCACTGCATTTTCAATCCACAGCAAATTCTGTCAGTTTTAGTCCCCCCCTCAACTGGTACACAGGTGCCTCCAATGCTCCATAAACCTTACTGCCACCTCCCCACCCAATGGCCAGTTCCCTAAATGTGCTCCCCAGACAGCAAGTGTCAGCCTTTGTGGGTGGATTACAAACACATACAGTCAGCCAGTTCAACTCTGCAGAATTGGGAGAAGACACACAAGCTAGCATTTCAGGCTATCCCCACCTCTGGGAAAACAAACAGGAGATTGAGCACCCAGCTAGGCCTTGTAGAATTGAGAGAAGACACACAATTTAAATAATTATCCTCCAAGAGATAACAAGAGGTATGGAGTGGAGATATAAATATACATTATATATATATATATATATATATATATATATATATACACACACATACATACATACACACACACACATACATGTAAAGTCTGAGAGAGCCTCAAATCCTTAGTGTGGCTGACTGGTGAAGGTATGTCTTATCCAAAACCAGTCAGTAAAAACTGGAGGAAGTGACTATTTCTTCAAATGTGAAGACAGCAACACAAGACTTCAAGGAACAGGAAAAAAAGAAAAGAAAGAAAGAAAAAAGAAATATGGCATGACCAAAAGAAAACAATAATTCAATAATTTTCCAGTTTGGCCCCAAAGAAATGTAGATCTACAAATTGTCTGACAAAGAATTCAAAACAATTATTTTTAAGAAAGCCCAGCAAGCTACAAGAGAACAAAGATAGACAACTCAACAAAATCAAGAAAATAATACATGAACAAAATTAGAAATTCAACAAAGAGATAGAAATCATTAAAAAAACAAACAAAAATTGTGAAACTGAAGAATTCTGAATGAAACGAAAATGCAATAAAGAATTTCAACAGCAAACTTTATCAAGAAGAAAGAATCTGACAACTAAAAAATAGGTCATTTGAAATTATCCCATCAGAGGAAAAAAAGAAAAAAGAATAAAAAACAATAAAGAAATTTTACAGGACTTATGAGACACCATGAAGAGAAATAATATGCAGATTGTGGAGGTCTAAGAAGGAGAATACAAAAAGAGAAGTACAGAAAGCTTAGTTTAAAAAATAATCACTTAAAACTTCCCAAATCTTAGGAGAAATATGGACACTCAGGTATTTGAGGCTTAAAGATTCCCAAACAGGTTCAATCCAAAGAGGTCTTTATCAGGATGCATTACAATCAAATTGTCAAAAATCGAATACAAAGAGGGAATTTTGAAAGCAGCAAGAGAGAGACTTGTCACACATAAGGGAAGCTTATTATATGATTAGCAGACTTGTCAGCAGAAATCTTACAGGTCAAGAGAAAGGGATAACATATTTAAAGCACTGCAAGAAAACATCTGTCAGACAAGAATACTTTACCTAATAAAGCTGTCTTTCAGAAATGAAGAAGAGATAAAAACTTTCCCAGACAAACAAAAGCTGAGAAAGTTTGTCACCACTAGACCTGCTTTACAAGAAATGCAAGTTCTTCAAGGTGAAATGAAAGATGCTAATTAGTAATGTGAAAACATATGCAAGTATAAAACTCACTGGTAAAGGTAGTATATAGTCAAATTCAGAATATTATAATACTGTAATGGTAATATATAAATCACTTTTAACTCTAGTATAAAGGTTAAAAGGCAAAACATTAAAAATAATCATAGCTAAATAAATTGTTAACAGACACACAATATAAAAAGAAGTAAATTATGACATCAGAAACTTAAAATATGGAGGAAAGGGGAAGCAAAAGGGCAAAGTTTTTGTATGCAATTAAAGTTAACGTATTATTAGTTTAAATTAGACTGTTACAGCTATAAGATTTTTATATAAGCCTCATAGTAACTACAAATCAAAAACTGTAGTAGATACACAAAAGAGAAAGAGAAAGAGATCAAAACATTATAGAAAATCATCAAATCACAAAATTAAAAAATAGTAAGAAAGGAAGAAAAGAACTATAAAACAGAAAATAGTTACCAAAACATCAATAGTCATTACCTATCAATAATTATTTCAAATATAAATGAACTAAATTCTCCAATCAAAAGACATAGAGTGGCTGAATGAAAAAAACCCGATTATATGCTGCCTAAGAGAGACTCACTTTAGCTTTACAGACACACATGTTTCATGAAAATGAAAGATAAAAAAAGATATTCCATGCAAATAGAAACCAAAAAAGAGCAGGAATATCTATACTTCTAAGTAAAGGCTTGAAATAGCCTTTAATTTAAAAATCGTCACACGAGATAACAGAAGTCATTATAAAGTGGTCAATTTGTTAAGAGGATCTAACAGTTGTAAATATATATGCCCTCAACATTGGAGCACCTAAATATGTAAAGAAAATGCTAAGAGATCTGAAAGAGGAAATTGCAAAACAATAATAATAGGGGACTTCAATACCCCACTTTCAACAATAGATAGACCATCGAGATAGAAAATCAACAAGGAAACATGGGAATTGAACTACACTTTAGATCTGCAGTCCCCAACCCCTGAGCCTTGAACTGGAACCAGTCCATGGCCTGTTAGGAACGAGGCCACACAGCAGGAGGTGAGCAGTGGGCTAGTGACCAAAGCTTCATCTGTATTTACAGCCATTCCCCATCACTTGCATCCCTGCATAAGCTCTGCCTCCTGTCAGATTAATGGCAGCATTAGATTCTCCTAGGAGTATGAACCCTACTGTAAACTGCACTGTAAAAAACACAGGATCTAGGTCCTGTGCTCCTTATGAGAATCTAATGCCTGAGGATCTGAGGTGAAGCTGAGGCAGTGATGCCAGCGCTGGGGAGCAGCTGCAAAAACAGATTATCATTAGCAGAGAGGTTTGGTTGCACAATAAAGGTAATGTGCTTGAATCATTCCAAAACCATCCCCCCTACCCCTGGTCTGTGGAAAAATTGTCTTCCATGAAACTGATCTCTGGTGCCAAAAAGGTTGGGGACCACTGCTTTAGATGAAATGGAACAAACAGACCTATACAGAATACACAGTCTTCTCAAGCACACAGAAACATTCCCCAGGATAGATCATACCTTAGATCACAAAATAAGTCTTAGCAAATTTAAGAAGATTGAAATCGTATCAAGTATCTTTTCTGACCACAATGGTATGAAACTAGAAATCAATAACAACAACAAAAAAAAAACTGAAAGTTTTACAAATATTTGGAAATTAAACAACATGCTCCTAAGCAAAAAATGGGCCGAAGAGGAAATCAAAAGGGAATATATATATCTTGAGACAAATGAAAATGGAAACACAACATACCAAAACTGATGGCATGCAACCAAAGAATTCTAAAAGGGAAGTTTATAGCAATAAATGACTACATGAAGAAAAAAGAGAAATCTCAAATAAACAACCTAACTTTATACTTCAAGGAACTAGAAAAAGAAAAACAAGCTAATCCCCAAGTTAGCAGACAGAAGGAAGTAACAAAGATCAGAGATAAGAAATAGAGACAAGAAGAATAATAGAAGAGGTCAACAAAACTTAGAGTTTGTTTTTTGAAAAGATAAATAAAATCAGCAAATCTTTAGGTAGGCTAACAGAAAAAAGAAGACTCAAGTTAAAAAAATCAAAAGTGAAAGTGTAGGCATGACAACTGATACCATAGAAATACAAAGAGTCAAAAGAGACTACTATGAACAATATGTGCAAAAAAATTGGATAATTGAGAAAAAAATGATAAATTCCTAAAAACAAATTACCAAGGCTGAATCATAAAGGAATAGAAAATCTGAGCAAACTATTAATGAATAAGGAAGTTGAATCAGTAATCAAATACCTCCCAATGAAGAGAAGCCCAGGAATGTACTACTTGACTGTTGAATTCTATCAAACTTTTAAAGAAGAATTAATACCAATCTTTTTCAAACACTTCACAAAAATTAAAGAGTGGGAAACACTTTCAAATTCATTTTATGAGGTCAGCAATATCTTGATATCAACGCTAGACAAGCATACTATAAGAAAAGAAATTTACAAGCCTATATCCTTGCTGAATGTAGATGCAAAAATCCTCAGCAAAATACTAACAAATTTATTTCAGTAACACATTAAAAGGATCATACACCATGATCAAGTGGGATTTATCCCTGGTGTGCACGGATGATTCACTATATGCAAATCAGTAAATGTGATACACCATATTAACAGAATGAATGACAAAAACCATATGATCACCTTGATAGATGCAGAAAAGGAAATTGACAAAAGTCAACATCCTTTTATGATACCAACTCTTAACACATTAGGTATAGAAGAAATGTACTTCAACATGATAAAGACTTTATATGATAAGACCACAGCTAACATCATACTCAATTGTGAAAAGTTAAAAGCTTTCCCTCTATGATCAGAAACAAGACAAAGATTGCCCACTCTCACCACTTCTATTCAACATAGCATTGGAAGTCCTAGTCACAGCAATTCAGCAAGAAAAAGGTATAAAATACATTCACATTGGGAAGGAAGAAATGAAATTGTCTCTGCAAATGTCATGATCGTATGTATTGAAAACCCTAAAGACTCCACCAAGAAACTATTTGAACTAATGAATAAATTCAGTAAAGCTGCAGGATACAAAATCAACATAAAAAATCAGCTATGTTTCTTCTATACTAAAAACAAATATTCGAAAGAGAAATTAAGAAAAAATCCCATTTACAACAACACTGAAAAGAATAAAATACCTAGGAATAAATTTAGTCAAGGAGGAAAAGATCTGTACACTGAGAGCTGTAAAACACTGATCAAAGAATTTGGAGAAGACACGAATAAATGGAAAGATATCCTGTGTTCATGAATTAGAAGAATTAATCTTGTTAAAGTATCTATACTATCCCAAGCAATCTACAGATTCAATGCAATCTGTATCCAAATTCCAACAGCATTTTTCATAGAAATAGAAAAAATAATCCTAAAATTCATATGGAACCACAAAATTCACATGGAACCACAATACCGAAAACAAAGCTAAAACAATCTTGAGAAAGAACAATGCTAGAGGCAATCACACTGCCTGATCCCAAATTATAGTACGAAGCTTTAGTAATTAAAACAGTATGGTGCTGGTATAAAAATAGACACATAGACTAATGACAAACCCATGTGTATGCATTCAATTCATCTTTGACAAAAGCACCCAAAATATACAACAGGGAAAGGACAGACTTTTCAATAAGTTGTGTTGGGAAAACTGGATATTCATATGTAAAATAGTGAAATTGGACCTTTGTCTTACACCATACACAAAAATCAACTTAAAATGAATTAAAGACTTAAACATAAGACCTAAAACCATCTATTCCTAGAAAAAAGCATAGGAAAAAAAGCTCTTCAACATTGGTCAGTGCAATGAGTTTTTGTATATGACACCAAAAGCACAGGCAATAAAAGCAAAAATAAACAAGTGGACCTACATTAAGTTAAAAACTTTCTGCAGAGCAAAGGAAACAATCAACAAAATGAAAAGACCATATATCTTATAAGAAGTTGATATCCAAAATATAGGAGGAACTCATACAACTTAACAGTAATAAATAATCTAATTTAAATGGGCAAAGGACCTGAATACTTTCCCAAAAAAGACTTACAAATGGACAACAGGTATATGAAAAGGGGCTGAGCATTAGTAATCATCAGGGAAATGCAAATCAAAACCACAGCAATGGCTATTATCAAGAAGTCAAAAGATATTGATAACAAGTGTTGGGGAGGAAGTGGAAAAAAGGACACCCTGGGTATTAATCAAAAGGAAATAAAGTCACTATCTCATTAACCATATGTGGTGATGGGTGCATAAATTAATTTATTTGTAATAATCATTTCACTATATGTGTGTATATACATATATATGTACATATATCTCAAATCATCACGTTGTACAGCTTGAATATATATAATTTATATTTGTCAAATATACTTCAATAAAGCCAGAAAAAATATTTTTAAACAAAGAAAATCGCAAAGAGATAATCTACACTTACCTGTTCATCACTGCATTATTCACCATAGTCACAATATATGGAAACAACCCAAGCACCCACTGAATGAATGGATAAGAAAATGTGGGATGTAAAATACACACATACACACACACACACACACACACACACACAATGAGATATTATTCAGCTTTAAAAAAGAAGGAAGTCCTGTCATTTTCAACAACCTCTATGAACCCAGAGGACCTTCTGCTAAGTGAAATAAGCCAGACACAGAAAGACAAACACTGCATGATCTCACATACACATGGACTCTAAAAAAGTTCAAATGAAAAACAGAGAGTAGAATGTTGGTTACCAGAGGCCAGAGCTGGGAGAAATGAAGAGATGTTGGTCAAAGTGTACAAACTTTCAGTTATAAGTTCAGGAGATCTAATGTACTGCTTCGTAACTATGGTTACTAATACTGTATTGCATACTTGAAATTTGCTAAGAGAATAGATCTCAAGTGTTCACACCACCCACACACACACACACACACACACACACACACACAAATAACTACATGAGGTGATGCACAAGTTAATTAGGTTGAATGTGGTAATCATCTCACAATGTATACTTATGTCAAACCATCATGTTGTACACCATAAAGACATAAAATTTTTATTTGTTAATAATAAAGCTGGAAAATTATATCTTTTCAATGTTGTAGTTCATATTACCCTGCTGCTCAAATTTTTCACTGGCTTCCAATTCATTCAGAGTAAATTCAACGCCCCATTTACCATATTTACTGTGACCCATGAGGACAAAGGTGGTTGGGCCTCTCTAATCTCCTCTCCTGTCGTTCTGTATCGTTCCCTGCCTCCAGTCAGGCCGACCCTCTCACTCAGCCTTGTGTATGCCAAGTATGCTCGCCTCAGGGCCTTTGAGCTTGTCTGGAAATTTCTTTTCTGAAATACGTACATGGTTCACTTCCTTCCTTCAGCTCCTGCTCAAAGGACACTTCAAAAGTGAGACCTTCCCTAACTGACCACTATAAAATGGTAATCCCCAGCCCAGACCTGTGCCAGAATTTTCTCTCCCCGTTGCCCTGCCCAGTTACTCATTCCATCTGAGTAACCATGTAATTTGCCATCCAAAGAGACATTACGCAAGTGAAACGAGGCACTATTAATAATTACTACAGGTGACACCTAATCTGAGACTTCCCCAGGCAAATGAGGATTATGGTCCACAGTACCTATCTATACTACCTGTCACCACACAGCGGACTATTTATTTATTTACTCATTTGCTTGTTTATTGTTTTTCTCTCTCCACTGGAACATAACCTCCAAGAAGTCAGAAACTTTTTGTTCACAGTTTTATCCACAAGGCCTAGAAGGCAACTGGCCGAAGTAGGTGCTGAACACTGTGTTGAATGCATAGAGGGCAAGATGAATAATAATTTCCTGTACTGAATTGAATCCATGAAAAACTGTAGACATATTATTAACAATGAAAATATTAGCTAAAATTTTGGAATGCTCACTAAGTATGCACCAGGCACCATGATGACTACATTACACACATTCTCATCGAAAACCCCCAAGGACCTCTTAGCCCCACATGACAGATTGAAAGATGACACTCAGAGAGGTGAATGATGTGCCCATGTTCACCCAGGCAGAAAGTGCTAGAGCTGGAGTCCAGACCCCGGTCTCTCAGACTGTAAAATGTTTTCAAAGGTCTTATGCACGACCTGTCAACCAGCCTCTCTGCCTCTGATCTGTCTCAAATCCATCCTTCCCTCTGTCTTCAGAGGCATCTTCCCAAGACGCACACACCTCCTTAACCTTCCATGCCTCCTCATTGCATTCCCAGCAAAGCCCAAACTCTTTGACCTGGCATCTGCAGGCCCCTGCAGAAGAGGGAGCCTGACCTGCCTTTCTCACCTCACCTGCTGCCACTCCACCTGCAGCCTTCTTCCCATTTCTGTGACACACCCAAGTCCCCTCAGCAGCTGCAGTTCTTGTTGTCCTCACTGTTCCTTGAACAGGGCTTGTTTTCAGCATCGTTCCTATGTGAACACACAGCCTCGTGGCAGTTACCTCCCTCCTTTCCTGTAGCTGTCAATGTCTGACCCTGCTCCATCCTACTTATCCCATAATATTTCCCAAATCCCACTAGTGAAAGTCAAGATCTCTCTCTCCCCAATCCTAGAATATTTAGTTTAACTCACTCTTGCTTATTACAAGATGCCTTATTAAAGCAATTTATACGTGAGTATTAGGGATTCCGGGAAGACAGGAGCCCTGCCTAATTCCTCATAGTATCTTTGCAGGGCCTCACAGGGCACTTGGACCACAGGAGGAGCTAAAATAGTATTGATTTTGCTGGATGTGTTGTGCGTGGATTGTTTAAGAAGCAGTTGGAGATGCAGAGCTGAAGCTCAAGATAGAAACTGTAAAACATTCATGTGTAAATGAAAAATACATGTATAAGTGAAATTGAGAATTTTAAGAAAACAAGCGACGAGTGAAAAAGCCTTAAGAAATGCCACATTTAGAGGGTAGAAAGAGAAGTGTGAGTAATTTTGAACAATGATTTGGTATTCACAGTCGTATATAATATGTAAATATACAAGATTACACAGAATTGAATGAATAATGGCAGAAATCCTCTCCCTTTTTCTGGCATACCTGGGACCGATTTCCTGGCCTTGATCATTTGGTCTCCCCATGGAGTCAGATTTCAGAGCAGACCCCATGTGGCATCTGAATTCATATACAAGAAATATGTACACTATTATATGTAGCTCTGTACCAATGACTTAGGGGCAAAACTACAACTTGCTAAGTGAAATCATTCCTTCAGGCTATTGTACAAATCTGCTTAGTCCACAGGCCTGTATTTTTTTTTTGGGGGGGGGGCGGATCTAAAACAAATTAAAAAATGAAAATATAAATAAAATTTAAAATGCAGTCCCACTCAAATTATTTACAAATGTTTATAAATATATAAATAAAATAATAGTGATCATTGATACACATGTAGCATTACATATAGGTTTGGAATAAATGCTAAAAAAAATCTTGCAGGTGAATAGATTTTATTTGTAATTTATCTACAGATAAAATATGAGGATAATTTTTGAATTTTTCAAAACAGACCGCACAAATCTCCATTATACCAGATCACTAGACAAAGTTTCCAAGGACAATAAACGACTTCCAGCCTGACTTACACGAATACCTAAGCTATAAATTACTGCACAGGCTATTATATCATTGAGTTAGTCTGTCCTCCTGCAAGGTTACTGTTAGAGTGTTGTCCCACTGATCAAGCAAGGTTTAAAGTGGGAAACGTGCGTGTTCGAGCAGGCTGTTAAAAGGTATGCTCAGGTATGAGCAGTCTTCTCGGCATTATCATCACAGGCGCAGCCGGCGCTTTGCTGGTGTCTCTGTGAAGACCTCATCGCCTGCCTTTTGTTCTACGCCTCGCTTTCATTAGGGAGCCTACAGCAGCATCTCCCAGGTGTGTTGCCTGTACAAAGGGCATTCATTCTACCAGTGCCCAGGCATTAAAGATAAAGGACCCAAATTATAGTTGGAGCTGTGTTCATGGATAAATGAGGCAGGGAGAAGGTGATTCTACTGTGCTTTCTGGGCAATCCTACCATTAATTCCTGAGTTGCTCGTATAGAAGTTCTAGCCAAGAGAAAAATACATCATCGCATTTCTTTGCCTTGAGAGACAATGAGCAGCCCGTGAATGTGCTGTCTCATTCCGTATACAGGAGAGCCCTTTAAAATACTGATTTTCCCAGCCAGTGCAGTAGTGACGCGATTTAGAAATATACCTATACGGTGGCGATTACGGGGCAGGATGAGCTACACTCTCCCCCATCTGGGGACATTCATCATGGTTTTCCACCAGGCTTAAGAATGAGTGAGAGAGAGAAATTGATAACAAAAGCCAGCCTGCAGTGAAGGCTTACTGTAGCCCGTCCTCTGTTCTGAGCACTTTGTATTTATTGATCCATTTAACTCCAATTCAGCTAGTATCTCCCATTTTACAGGAGAGGAAACTGAGACACAGCATGATTACACAAATGATCCAGAATTGCACAGGGCATGGCAGAGCTGAGATTCAAAACGGAGGTAATCCAACTCTACAGTCTCCCTCCTTTGCAAGGACACTCCCAGGATATTATTTCTCCCTACATAATAGAGTTTTAATTAAAACTCTATATGTTACTCTATAATAATAGCTATTATTTCTATTTTTAATAAAGCATTTACCATCTCTCCCCCCTTCTTAATAGGTTATTTGAATTCTTACCTGGGTCTTGGGGTGAGACAGGCTGATGCTTTTAAAACCTACTCAACTTGTGAAAAGGGCTGAAGGACATAAAACTTGTCAGCCCCTCCAAATGGGTGAAACAGGTAGCAGGAAGGGGAGGAGAATTTTTAAAAGGTGCTAATATTTACTGAGTGACTCACTCAACAAGTTTAAGTAAAGATAATCAAGACTGTATAGGTGTCTTAGAACTGCCGTTACAAAGTACCACAGATTGAGTGGCTTAAACAAGGGACAAATCGTCAGCAGGATTGGTTCCTTCTGAGGGCTATGAGGGGAGACTCTGTTCCTGGCCTGTCTCCTTGGCTTGGAGGTGGTCATCTTCTCCTTGTGTCTTTTCACATCATCTTCCCTCTCTGCAAATCTCTGTGGCCAAATTTCCCCTTTCTGTAAGGGCACCGGCCATATTGGCTTAGGGCTCACCCCAGTGACTTCTTTTTAATTTTATCACGTCTATGAAGACTCTATCTCCAAATAAGGTCACATTCTTAGGTACTGAAGGTTAGTTGTCCACAGATAAATTTGGTGGACACAATTCATAACAAAGGCCACAGAGCTACTAAGAGATAAGCTGGGATTCTAATTCAAAT
Organism: Varecia variegata; assembly: GCA_028533085.1. Taxonomy (NCBI): domain Eukaryota; kingdom Metazoa; phylum Chordata; class Mammalia; order Primates; family Lemuridae; genus Varecia; species Varecia variegata. The sequence continues at coordinate 78,737,255 of CM052438.1, forward strand.
TTGTCTGATGCCGGGAGATGTTCTGTTCATTGTCATGCTGCCTTGCACTTAAAGATCCTTAAGTAACTTCCAACCCTAATTCCTAAGACCCTCAATAATCCACACAAGGTTCCAAACTGGTTAAAAAAAATTTCCAAAAGATTTTCTTTCTGAAAGTAGACAACTGTTATTTCTGTGTCCCCAGCATCCCTTTCCTCCCACTGGAAATAGCACGCGGTTCCCTGCCCTTCCTGTGGGAAACTGACCTTCCCTACCGTGCACGCGGGTAGGCTGCAAGTCTCAGCACCTGCCCCTGCAGCCAGACATATCATCTTTTAACAAGCACCTCTCTCCTTTGGGTGTTAGGACTGTAAAAATGTGACTCCAGATTCCCCAAAGGTAATGTCCCCAGAACATGAAGAAGCCTGAATCCTGAGATTATGAGCACCACACACAAAAACCAAGTAGAGAGACTGAGAGATGAAAAACAGACCGAAGAGACCAATAGATAGAGAGGCTAAGCCGCTCTGAGCTCTGGTTTTATCAACCCTGAGGCTAGATCTACCCCTGCCTTTGCATGGATTGGTTATATGAGTCAATAAATGATCCCTTTCTTTTTTTTTTCTTCCCCAAGCTAGTTTATGGAATGTTTTACTCACTTGCCATCAATATTGGTTGGAAGTAAATAAATCCTGTATCTCATTTTTATATATGTAATTGCACAACAGAATGTATAATATATGAGGTACTATGATATGAAGAATCATTTCAGAAGTAGAATTCATATAGTCCTATTGCAGAAACTAGTTTAAGTGTTTGCAAAGGCCATAAACTCAGTTTTCCATTTGCACCATAATTATTTTGACTCATAATTTCACACAGTAACCCCTAGAGCAAACCATCAAGATGGTTAATTCATTTTAAGATGAAAAAGTGAAAATTAATAAAAGTAAATATGTGGCCTACTCTCAGACTGCTGTTACTAACAGAGACTTTTTTCATCTCATCATTACAAATCATTTTTTAGACCGGAGACTCAAACTATCCTATATAACATTTTAAATAAAACTATATTGCTTTCTCTGAAATAAAAAATTCAGAACACGTTGCCAAATACAATAAAACAACTGTTCATTACATAAACATCTTTATTACCTAGTCATATTTTTTTGCATTAATCTTAAGCTTATTTACCAAACTCATGCTGTAAAAATTAGTCTTATAATCCATATCTTAGCAAATAAAATTAACAATATTTTCTAGAGGAGTAGCATCTTCCTCAATAATGAAAAGGAAACCAATGGTTAGAAAACACCAACTTTTAAAAAATTGAAAAGTTAAGATTTCTGGGAAGAAATTTTCTTTGTCTAATACAAGAATCTTTAAATTATATAATGTGTCACATATCTTCTCCCAGAAGTATTCTTCCTGCCAATGTCATATAAAGAAAAAGTTAACAAATAATACATATATACTGTGTGCAAAATGTTGTAAGAATATTTTACCTGCTTTGAAGCAGAATTTATTCTAATGGCTGAGAGAAGAATAAGCTGTATAGGCAAAGGACCATTTGAACTTGATTTTCTATATTCCTAGAATCATGTATACTGTCAGTGTTCAATAAATATTTATTTAATGGATCATCTTTAATAGAAACATATTCTGAAGTGCTATAGAATAAATAATTCTGGTGTATTATATAAACAGATGCTCCTCAACTTACTATGGGGTTATGTCCCAATAAACCCATCATAAGTTGAAAATATTGTAAATCAAAAATGCATTTAATACAACTAAGCTACCTAACATGATAGCTTAGCTTAGCCTACGTTAAACATGCTCAGAACACTCACATTAGCCGATATGTGGGCAAAACCATCTGGCAACACAGTACCCTGCGGAGTATCGGTTGTTTGCCCTCATGACTGCGTGGCTGCCCAGCATGGTGAGAGAGTGTTTCACTGCATAGTGCTAGCCCAGGAAAAGGTCAAAATTCAAAGTACTGTTTCTACTGAATGCATATCACTTTCATACCATCATAAAGTCAAAAAAATGTAATTTGAACCATTATAAGTTGGGAACTTTCTGTATATAGCTGAATATATAGATCTAAGCATAGACAAGAGCTGTAGACATAAACATGGACATAGATATGCATGTAGACTTGTAGGTACAGATATAGGTATACAGATACAGATGTATAATGTACCAGGTATTTCTAGTTTTCTGCCTGGAGTAAACATCTTATTTCTGTCTCACCAGGATCTCTTCCCTCCCACTGGAAATAGCACCTCATTACCTTCCACTGAGGAACTACTTTCTTTGACTATACATTCTGGAGGGCTGCACATCATAGCACCAGCCCCTACACGCAGATGAAGAGTGGGCTCATAAGCTCTCAACCAGCACCTCTTTCCCTTGGGTCTGAGGGTTGTAAAGATGTATCTCCAGATGTCCCAAATGTCCCTACCACATGGAGAAGGCTGAAGTCTGAGATTTTGAGCACAATACACAAAAGCCAAGTGCAGACACTAAAAGATGGACAGACAGACAGAAATATGATAGGGAACTTAGTTCCATGACATTCATCTGTTACACGTCCCAGACTGTAGCAAAAGATGGGAAAGACACGGCAGGGGTACCATTTGCAATTGCCAAAAAGGAATTTGAGTCTTATATGAGAGAAAAGGCGTTTTTCCCCAAAACCTGGATTCGAGAGTCTTCTGTGAAATGTGATGGATGTTAAACATTGAAATGGGAGATCATGGAATTTGTTTCCTAGAAATTCTTTAAATAAAAATAAATCCTCTTTCGTGCAGGTGATTTACATCTCAATTTTTTCAAGACCTATCTTTCTCTAGTTGACTTTAGTTAAAATCAGGAACAAGGTATGGAAAATAGAACTTAATACTCTAAGGGCAGGGTGGCTGGGACAAGACTGGACTTACAGAGGTCCTACCACTTTTTTCCTTCAGTATACTCTCTACGAGACTCCACATCCATGCTTATTACCCATTTATGCTATTTCTCCTAAAGGACATTAAAATATAAGTACAACTAATTTAAAAATAAAATTAATGACCATATGAATATCTACCTTGCAAAACACAGGAAGCAGAATTGATTTTTTAAACAAAAAATCTTTGGTATTTGATAGTAGCTATATCTAAATAAGGAGAAAAGAACTTAAATAATTCAAACAGACCCTCTGGAGCAACCCAAGTATTCAAGTAATTCAGGAAGAACCCCCATCTGGGGAAAACCCCCAGATACTCTCTGAAAATAACACACTCATTGAGACTGAGCCTTCACTGTGAGATTTCAGAGGAATTCAATATGCCAGTGCTTGTGCCTTTTCTATCAAAGAAGCAACTTAGGAAAATAATCATTCAGAGCCCTATTATCTTATGCAAGCTCATTCTCATCTCAACTCTCTGAGGCTAAGTAAATTGTCTAAGTGGGCAATCAGAATACAATTTAATTTTACCAACAATTGCTGTGGTTTGCTACAGCCTTAAAAACTTAAGACATATTAAAGGAACCTAGAGATATATATCTTTAAAATATTTAATTATAATGTGAACAATAATTGTCAGTGCTTAGGGCCTAATATTTTAAAAATAATGTCTCTGGTGACTGCACTGTTCTGAAAGGGAGCCACTCACTAAGTCCCTCTTCTGCCACATCTATTGATTTATTCCCAGTGAACTAGGGAAGAGGTCTTTAATCTGAGTCAGATGACTTTCAAGGGCAATCGCCCCTAAACAAACTCCCCATTCTTCCTTCCAAACACAGAAATTACCAGAATGAATAGATTTACTGTGAGGGAAACACTAAAAATATCAGTATGTGTAAAATATTCACTGATTCCAAAAATCAATAACATTAGTTTCACATTATAAACAACAAAACTATCAAAAATAAAGAGATTCTCAGTAACCAAGGAGATTATTTAGGACAGAACTTTAAAAAACTTCTGTTTATATGAGAAACACACAAATACCCTTCAAACTGGAGAGATCATGTAAATATCACATTTTAATGTCACCATATATTTCATAGGCTGATATAGGAACAATGGTCACACTACTATTTTCTAGATCTGAAATATTTCAGAGGAATGGTCCAAGTCACACTACTATTTTTCAGATAAATATATTTTGCTTATTTTTTGATCTCACAATATTTTTAAGATAAAAATATGTAGAAAGACAAATCAAACTAAAGCTAATGCCTTAGGTTTAAAGAGGTAGAACAAAATATTACCATCAAAGAATCAAATGCAGAGCTAAAATCCCTGAATTAATTGTCATAAAATTATTTCATCATGTTAATAATAGTTCTTCCTAAACAATTTTTAAATCCCCTTACGGAAAAAAATGCCATTAGAATCATTTTCAAATAGCCACCAGATTTTAATAATGCTATTAAGTATTTAAGAATACTTGAATGTCTTAGGTAATTATTAGGACTTGAGGGAAGGTATATTTTTTTCTTTTAGGTCAAACAGAGACATAGTTAAGCTCAAAACATGGAGATCAAATATTGATGACTAGGAATGCACAGGTAATTTCTCCCTTGCGATGCCCTCACTATCACTGCCGTGGAGATCAGAAGTAACACTACCTTTCACATCTGCCAGCTGAACACACCTGGTCAGCTCGTCTCTGTCTCCTTGGAGAGCAACTGACAACACCTACCATGTCTACAACTCCAACACTGGATCCCCAGACTTCATACAAGCCCCAAGGCAGGGATTCCAGCCACCCATGAATCCATCTCCAGAACTTCCACAAGGACGAATCATTTCATAATACATCTCTGAACACCAATCTAGGAAAGTCTCATTGAATCCAGTCTAGCTCCTTATATTATTTCAAGTTAGGTTAAATAATGGTAGGAAATATAGCATAACAGGGCTTAAACCAGACAAAAGTCTATTACTATCTCAGTGGTGAGCAGTTCAATGCTGGTGGTGGAATCACCTCCTATCTCATTGTTCTATTTATTTTTAGCATATGACTTCACCTAATGGTCAGAAAGGGCAGCTCAGGATCCAGCCCTCCTGTGTGCATCCTAACCAGGAGGAAGGCAGAGTGTTTAAAGAGAAGTTTTGATCCTTACCCACAAGAATACTTTATGGAAGACAAATTATACTTCTGCTTACATCGTACTGGGTAAAACATAGTCATTCAATCACACCTACCAGAGAATCTTGGAAATGTAGTCTTTACTGAAACTAGCCAATGAAAAATCAAGGGATTTTATTGATAAATCAGAAGAAAAAAGTTAATATGGATGTACAAGGAACATTCTCTGTCACCTTCCTCTCCTAAAATCTTTTAGAATTTAAAAAGTTAAATGGTGCTATTACACAATTAGATAACCAAAACCAACTTAGAAAAGATAAGAATGAAGAAAGATAATAAATAAAACAATGTTAGGTTTCTCACTGGGACACCACACTATACTATAAAATTGTCTTTAAATAAACAAACAAAATCTGTAAAAAATATATTACTGCAGATACTTTATAAAACAAAGAATTCTTCGTGAATAAAACTCTACTGGGTCTATCTGAGCAGGATAGATTTCTAGAAATACCTAGAAAATTATTTAATATGAATTACATATTCTTAGAAAAGACCCAATCACAACTAATCTTATAACTGAGAACAAGAAATTTCTGTAGATTGTTTGTTGAATTATTGCTTAATGTTAGAAATTACTTTCTATGAAAACATGCACATTTGATTTTATCTGTTTAGCGATCAACTTAATATCTAAGGCAGATAGTGACATGGTACCTAAATAATCATTGAAAAACACAATTTTTCCAGCCTTTCCATTTGGCTTACATCAAAAAAAAAAAAAAAGAGTCTCTTCAGAAGTCCATCACTTGAGCAAAAAGGTTGTGAGATGGAACACAATATTGATGGCTTATGAGAAAATTAATTTTTCCAATCCAAGTATGTTCTCAAATTCAGAATTTAAAAGCCAGAGACCAAATAAGGATAAGCCAAAGTAACTAAATATTAAGATATTAATCTGGATGAAATGTTAATACCATCTAAAGTCAGGACCTTTCAAGGTATAATTTTCACCAAATACACCCTAACTTTACTTACTTCTAGTGGATGTCATGCTAAGATACAGTTTCTTCTATCCTTCCTTCTATGGCTCTGATCCTCAATCCAACAAATGCTCTTAGAAATAACAATAAAATAACTCCTGGAGGGAGATACCTGGAAATTCTGATCAAGAAGAGATGACTTTTTTGGGGGGTGTGACCACTTTCAACTTCCACACTTTAGAAAGGGAAAAACAAAATCCACAGCAGCACTAGAATCCAACCTCAAGTGAGATCAGGGTCAGCATAGGTCAAGATACAGCAAAACACCACTCAGGTAACAGGCAAGAATCAGAAGCCACAATAACTACTCTTTGAGCCCTTCAGAGTAAAAGGAGAAAGAGTGGAGGTATCTCGCTGTTAATATCAGTCCTTCAAGCACTAGGATAACTGTGTTGTGGAGAGTTTAATGACTGACTTTTGAGTAAGGCAATGTATTTTGTTTCTACATTTCTATTAATCAATGAACACTTCTGGGTGACTGCTGCTAAAGTTGACTCAATCACCCATTTATTCCTCTGACAAATACCTACTGAACGTCTACAGTTCTAGTCCCCAGAGAAAAAACATGAAGGAAACATACCATCCTTGTCTCTGTAGAAATGATTGTGTGCATATGTATGCACACATGTGTATGTGCATGTGGAATATTAGAGAGGAAATTGACATGAGTATTATAAATAATATATGCCAGGAAAATATAGGAGCTACATATTCCCTTAAAGGGTCACTTACTCCATATTTGGTGACAGTGGAGGTGGGATGGGGGAAAGGGGACAGAAAAGGCTTCTCAAAGCAAGTGACATCTCAGCCAAGACCAGAAAGTCAAATAGGAATAACTGGCCAAAAAAAGAGAAGAAAAGAGCCTATCAGCTTGAGTGCAGAGATGGAGTTTGGAATAAATGTATGGTCTGGTGCTCCAACTAATCAATGGGATTATTTTTCCCAGCTACTGATAGCTAAACATTGGAGGCATTCTTTGCATTCTTTCAACAGATACTTTCCTGAACCCCTCATTGTGCAGGGTGCTGTTCTGGGCAATGGGTGAGCAGAGGAAGGAAGAGGAGGTGGTATCCAAGAGTTAGGAGGGTTCAAGTCATACCTGGAAGCAAGATAAAGACTTGTGGCCTCAAAACATATTCTGTCTCTAAAGTGTTTTTGTTGACCTTGAAAGTCTATAAGACTTTCAAGTCTTTAAGTCTTAAAACATTAACAATTTATTTAAGGACGAAAGTATTCTATTACTTTCCATTAGATTCACCACATCACATTGACACCATATCCCCCAAGAAGCAGTGGTTGTGGTCATGACTATGGACTTGGGAGCCAGATTGCCTCAGTCCAAACCTTCACTCTTCTATTTGTCAGTTATATGAACGAGACCAAAGTATTTAACCTCTCTGATTCCCATCTATAAAATGAGGAGACTAATAATCATTCCTACCTCATACAGTAGTTTGGGAATTAAATGAGTTAATACATGCAAAGCACTTAGAACAGCGTCTGCTACATTGTTAGCAGTCAGTAAGGGTTGCATATTATTACAGCGAAAATTCCAGGATAATCGTACTGGAGTTCAATTCACTGTATGTTACTCTGAATAAATAGCATTCTGTCAGTCTTGCTGCTTTTATATAACCTTAGACAAGTCACTTAAACATCATTAGCCCGAGTTTCCTCCTCTGCAAAGTGGGGGCAATAATACCAGCCTCATAAGATTGTCTTGAGGGTTAAGTGAAATAGCAGATTGAAGGGCTTGTAGGCTGCAAATTGCTATGCAATTGTTGCTTGTTGTTATTATCTTGCTCTTTTTAACCCTCGTACCCAAATTGGTAAGTGCCTCTCTCCTTAGGAGGAAGACAAAAACGAACACATGCACATGACTTTGACATCATGTTTCCTGCTCTCCAGATAGTATGTAATGGATAAAAATGAATGCCTCTTAATTGAGGCTGGAAACTAACTTGACATCAATTTTTAAATTCCAAAGCTGATAGAACGCCAGTGAGGAAGAATACCTGAAGCCGCACATTTTCAGCTTCTGCTTTGGGCAAATACTGCATTCTGTCCTGCATGTACTGAGTTCTGAATCGCTCTTTCTTCAAGCAACATTTGGACAAGAGAAATCAATGCACCAGCAGCTCCATGTCCAGGGGCTGTGTTTGAGCCCCACCTGGGTGCATTCCATACGTTGCTGTGTCTCAAGGCAGATCCTCCTGCCTTTCCTTTGATAACCTATTCCAAAGAGAGCAGGGGGTTGCCTTGATGGGCCTGGGAATTAGTCGACTAAGATTCACTTCCCTGCCAAACGCCAGCTATGTGTCTGGCATCATATGAGTCTCTACCGGGTTTGCAAAAATGAAATTGATAGGACCCCAAGCCCCAAGGGACACATAGACTCCAGTGGGAGAGACGGACAAAACCACAAATTATACAAGTCAGAACGTGGAATTGGTGCTAAATATAAAAGTGTAAATGAGATGTACAGAGGCTCAGAGACAGTAGTAATTTACTCTGACTGGATGGGTGAGGAGGGGGCATTAAAACGTGTTCCTGGCTTCACAGAAGAGATGACATCTCGGGAGGACTTGAAGAACGACTAGGTTTCTCAAGTGGAGAAGGGAACAGAGAGGCATGCCAGGTCCAGGAACGAGGTGAGTCATGGCACAGAATTGTGAGAGAGCAGGACATTATGTTCCGGGAAAGTTTTGAAGCAGTTGAGTGGAAGAAACATACACAGTTCTCCATTTTAAAAGCTGAGTTTTTCTACTCTGGACAAGAAGGACCAGGGATCTGTTCCCTTCTGGAGAAGAGTCGCCAACAGAACAGGATGCTGTAAGCTTACTATTAATAACTTGCCTGACACTGCAGGGGGGGGTGTGCCCAAACTCTGCAGCACAGACACTGCAGGTCTCGGGAGCTGATGCAGATGCAAAACCACACTGCTCCCCCTCAAGGGACAGCGCTACTACCCAGAAACTGCTGGCATGAAGACACTTGATCATTTGATTACATACTAATATTGTTTGATTTCTCTGGTGTGTGTGTATTCATATTCCTATTTATAAAGGAGGGCTGTGGCTGCATTCGAGTATTTTATTCCTTTCATTCTGGGTGAAGTATTTGTATAAAATGGAAACAATTAATTTCAAAGGCCTCATTCCCCAAGGGGGGAGGCCAGGTTCCTCCAATCTACCCCAAGGGAGTAGCTGGCTCCACCACTGCATTTTATAGTCCATACTGTGCTTTCCCTGCCCATCCCCGCCCCCAAGCAGCTCGGAATTTGCCTGTGATTTCCTGCCATCTACTCCCTAGGACTCCCTCCCAGAGGAACACACAGAGAGTGGGGCAGCATGATAGGCAAGAAACAGATTGCTGAACTGGCTCATTCCACAGCTGTCCTTTTTTATTTTATTTTTTCAAAGTAGTTTAGACAAGGGAAAAAGAAGGCAGCTACAAACTAAACCAACACACGGCTTTTTATAATCTTCTGTCACACTGTCTTCAAAAGCAGGCAAAAATTAAGGTCCCAGTGATTTCAGGCAGAGCCCCAGTTAGATAGGCAGATGTTGCATGATCAATGGTGTTTTGAGAATTCTGCTTTGAATTTAGAGCCTCAGAATGAGGGCTGCCTCTCCCAATAATCGATGCTCTTTTCAAGTTTATCCTATTCATGTTTTTGAATTTGGAGAGTAGGAATTACTGTAATGCCTGTTTGCGGTACTAGGAAACCATGGCCCTAGAAGATGAAGCCAGTTGGTAGAAGAACAACGAGTGACAATTGCTATTCCTCACACCCGTCCTTTCTATCCCTTTCTATTTTGTCTAAAAAATTTGCACAAATCCAGAGAAGTAAGAAAACTTTCCTGGTCTTAATCCACTACAAGCTCAATAAATATTATTTAATGAGCAGTTGCTATTAGGAATTCAGGAAGATACAACATGGTATTTTTAAAAAATAAAAAAGAAATAAAACATAAATTTATGAAAGCACAAGAGCTAAATATAATAACAATGTGTGATAATAAAAATGTTTCTAGGGCTTTCTTTCAGGTTTCCCCCATCACTCATGGGGGTCGTTTAGAAGTTTCCCACCACTCATGGGGGTCGTGTAGAAGTTTCCGCAGTGGCCTCTGTGCTGTCGCCAGGCCATCTGTAACCTTCAGTCTCCCTTGTCATGTAACGGCATATTCACAGTTTCCAGGTACATCTTTGGGGGGACCCTTGTGCCCCCCTCCGACGCCTCCCACCCTTTCCCCTGGGGCCTGCGGTTTACTTCAGCGAGGAGACCTTTCCGCTGACACACCTGGTTTTCACAGCTCCATGATTTTCTAGGTTATTCCCTCTCCTTGAAATGCATTTCCTTCTTTTCTTGTCAAGCAACCTCATAGTTCCCTTTCAACTGGTCGTTCTACAGTGAAAATTTTTCCCTGCTTTTTCCAGACAAAGCCCTCCTTGAACAGTAATTCATTCACAGCACTTTTCATCCCCTTAACAAATATTTATTAAGCTCCTGCTACATGTCAATGACTCTACTACATCTGGAGTAGACAATGATGAACCAAACACACAAGATATCTTTTCTCTCAGAATCTAGTGGAAGACATAGAAATTAAACAAGGAATCACACAAGAAAATGTAAATTATAAGTTGTAATGATGCTGTGAGGAGCAAGAATTGTGTGCCACAAGACAAGCTAAGGAGGGAAACAGTTCAGAATGGAGGGTTCAGGAATGCCCTTCTGAGGAAGTGGCATTTAACCTGAGACCAAAGGAGTTACCCCAGCAAAGAAAAAGCAGCAAGTGTGGCAGCAGGAAGGAACAGAAGCTGGTGTAATAGAGGAACTCAGATAAGGCCGACAGCAGAGGTGGGCCTGGCCAGAGAGCAGCTGAGAGGAGAGAAACACAGACATCCAGACAGGGGCTGGACTATCTTAAGTAGTTTGCACTTTGTTGGGCTACAATGAGACATCATTTTAGTGGCTTCACTAGGGGACAAATTTAATCCATTTTGGATTTTCAAAAACTCTCTGAATGCTGTGTGAACAATGAATCAGAAGCGTCCAAACATGGAGAAGGAATACTGAGTGACGATTGTTTGGAGGAAAGAGATGGGGGCAGGATTGGAGAAAGAGGAAGAGATATAGGAATGGTTGATCTTTTAAGGCCGGCTTACTAGAGAAACACAGTAAAATTTTGGGGCTGTGTTAAGTACCCATTAGAAATGGTATTGATACAATTGAAGAAAAACCTGTCTGCCCCATTTATAATTTTCACCAGCAACAATCAACTGCTCAGATGTAGCCACAGGGGAGACAGATGGTTAGATTTGTCCTGGTTTGGGGTTTTGCCAAGAAATATTGTGGATAGAAAATATGGTGGATAAAAACGGTGCAAAGCAATCGAGGGCTTTTGCAAAGAAGTGATTATAATGATTTATCATGGAATCCTCACTAGAAAAGAGGCAAGTGGAAGCAGGAGAAAATGAGTGGAAAAAATAGATGGTAGAAATCTATGGATTGATACTGCCAGGACATATTTCAATAAGTGAAGCAGGAAGAAG
>CM052438.1:78749425-78877697 GCA_028533085.1 Varecia variegata
CAGGGAGATACCTTAAACAGATATAAGTAGACCTACCATTAGATCCAGCAATCCCATTATTGGGCATCTACCCAAAAGAACAAAAGACATTCTATAAAAAACACATCTGCACCCAAATGTTTATAGCAGTACAATTCACAATTGCAAAGATGTGGAAACAACCCAAGTGCCTATCAATACATGAGTGGATTAATAAAATGTGGTATATGGAATATTACTCAGCTATAAGAAATAATGGGGATATAGAATCTCTTATGTTCTCCTGGATAGAGCTGGAACCCATTCTACTAAGTGAAGTATCCCAAGAATGGAAAAATAAGCACCACATGTACTCACCATCAAATTGGTTTCACGGATCATCACCTAAGAGCACATTTAAGAATAACATTAATCGGGTGTCAGGCAGATGCAGGAGGGGAGGGGATGGGTGTATACCTACACAATGAGTGCGATGTGCACTGTCTGGGGGATGGACTTGGGGGGGTAGGGGGCAAGGACAATATGCATAACCTAAACTTATGTACCCCCATAATATGTTGAAACAATAAAAAAAAGAAGTGAAAAAATATATATTTTTAAAAAAGAAAGAAAAAAAAAAGGGCAAGGTGGCATGGTCCATTGCAGTCCACCATGCAGAACCCAGCAGAGCATATAGGCTGTCTTGTTGTCAGGGACAAGCCCCTCATGCAATACAGGCAAAGGACAGCATCCTGGGGGCGGGGGGAGGAACAACTGGGACTGAATCTTCTCCCCACTGGTTCCTCCTGAGGGAAGCAGCCTTTCTTTCTCAAGTCTGTAAATTGTCCATGAGTCGATCATAGCTGATCCTCTTTCCAGAAGCCTCACCTCTCCAGGAGTCTTTGTCCTGCCCTTCACTTCCTACCATCCACCCCAGACCTCACCCCTCTTCTCTCCTTCCCAGGCCTTCAGTCATTCCCTTCCAAGTGCATGGAGCTCTGGTGACTTTCTGTCCTTTCCATAAAGTGCAGGGTGAGGGAAGTAAAGCCACCCTAGCCAATGGCCCCAGGGGCAAGGAAGACACTCAGACTCTTATGCCCCCAAAAATTGGCTCCCTCTGCCTCTACCTTCACAGCTCCCTTCTATTCCATTCTAAAAGTCTCTCCTTTTTCCTGCTTTGGCTTTCTTTACACAAAGTTTCCTTTTATTATTCAAGTTTAATCTGCTCAACCCCAGGAAAATAAATGCATATGCCCAGGAAGAGGATGATGTGGGCCGTGTGAGAGTGAAAGAGGCAAGAAGGACAAGAAATAAAGCACTAGCACACATTCCATGACACATCCACTCGGGAGACAGAAAACGTGTGCTCAGGAACCAGGTGAGTAAGTAGTCTGGGGTCTAGGACAGCACATGGGTAAGGCCAGCAATGAATCAGTAAAGAGCCAGGCAGGCAAGGCAGGCAAGGAGCACCTGGAAACAGCAGGTCCTGAGAGAGGAAAAGTCTAGGCAGAAAGCCAGGAAGTCACAGAAACTGGAGAGCAAAGGAAGGCAGAGGATGTGGGACATTGGGACATTGTCATATGGGCAAGAAGAAGATGAGTACACCAGAAGAGAGGATCCCAAATCATGGCCAGTTCAAAGCAGAGACCCAAAGAAGCTCAGGGAGGCACACCAGCCACCAAGTCATCTATGGAGCCCCATCATCAAACAGACCCCCAAATCTTTCCCCTTTTTATTTTTATAAACCATTATTCAAAATATTTAATTTTTCATCTAAGGATTTTAGTAACATATAAATATTTAACACGACTTTTGGAAAAGTTAAGAAGTGCTAAAGATACTCTCTGTCACATTTGAATCTACCTTATTCTTATAATAGGTTCTCAGTATCCCATTGCGTCTAACCTCTTTGGTTAACCAGTTGCCTGATGATCAACATTTGCATTGTACCCATTCTTCTGTTATTGTGAAGCTATTGCTGCCTTCAGGTATACATTCTTAGGAACACATGAAAATATGTCTGTAAATTCTTAGAAATGGAATTTTTCTGGTCAAAAATAGATGGATTTAAAATTAGTTCAGGGTAGAAAATAGGTTTAATTTCAACATTTAAATTGTTAACAAATCTGGAATTCATTTTTAGAAAAAGAATGAAGTAAAAATCTAGATATTTTCCCCTCAATGGCAACTGACTGAAATTCCAGTTGTATCAGATTCTAAATTATCTTGTGTATCTATTCTATATGGTTTCATGAGTCTATTTTGTATGACAGTATAAAAACTATTGTGTTAATAGATTCTTATACGTGACAGATTTAGTATAACCCCATAACTTTTTACTTTCCACTTTAAAATCCTATTTCCCTAGTGGTAAGGGAGGGAGGGATAGTCAGAGCACAGAGGATATTTAGGGCAGTGAAACTGTTCTGTATGATACTGTAATGGCAGTTGTATGTCATTACACATTCATCCAAACACAGAGAATGTACAGCACCAAGAGTGAACCCTAATAGAAACTGTAGACTCTGGGTGATAATGATAGGTCAACGCAGGTTTATCAGTGGTAACAAATGTATCACTCCTATGGGGGATATTGATAGTGGGGGAGGCCGTGCATGTAGGGGGCAGGGTATTTAGGAAATCTCTGTAGCTTCCTTTCAACTATGCTGTGAACCTGAAACTGCCCTAAAAAGATAGTCTCTTTTTTTTTTACTAAAAAAAAAAGCAGCAGAGGATTAGATATTCTATTTTAAGACCTTTAAAGTTTGTTTTAGGAGAGGGCTTATTTGAAATAGTGAACATTAAAAAAAAAAAAAACATTTCCTTTTTCATTATTTTAAACCTACTTGATTCATTCCAAAAATACTCCAAAATTAATAAGTTTTATTATTGTGATACCACTAAATTTATAAATTAATTTAGGAAAACTTGCATTTTTACCATAAACTGAGTCTTTTTATTCCAGAACAAGTTACAGCTTTCCATTTATTCAAGTTTTCCTTTATATGTCTTAACAGTTTTTTAAAATATTATATAGGTCCTGCTAAACTTAATATTTCCTGTTAAGTTTATGACTACATATTTTATCTTTGTGCATGACATTCTAAGTGGAATATTTTCTTTATATTGTCTCACAGTGGCTGGGGTCTGGTAAGCTACTGATTTTTTATGTTAAAAGAATAGCTAGTCCCATTAATAATTTCCTTCATTGTTTCCAACTGAATTTTAGATGGTTAACTCAAGCTGTCCATAGCTACAATAACATCATCTATAAATAATTATAGTTTTCACTCTTCATTTGCAATTTTTGTACCTCTGATATTATTTTACCCCTTCAAATTATGTTGACTGTTACATCGTGAAAAATCTCAAAGGCAGTAATAGTGGACATGTGTCTTTTAATATCCTACTGGGTCCTATTAGCTAATATCTTACATCAGACTCTACATTAATATTTATAATTGAGATTGGTGTATTTTCCTTTCTTTCTCTATTTCTTCCGGATTTTTTTTATCAAATTAGATCCCTTTCTTTACAGTATCTTTTAATGAACTATCTTATATTTTAATATATAATGTATCAATTTGTTCTCTTTTCAAGTTAGTACCATTTGTATTTGTTCTGAAATATTTCTCTTCCCCAAAGCCATATAGTTTCTGATATCTTTTCATGAAAGTTTTAAAGTTTCCTCTTTCAGAAACTTTTAGAAAAACTTTTCAGAACTTTTCAGAAAAAATTAAAAATTTTTTAATCCAAGAGTTGATTTTAGTGTATAATGTGAGGCAGAAATCCAAGTTCTTTTTTTTCCCAAATGGATAACAGATTATCTCACACCATTTATTAAATGGTTCATCTTTTCCCTACCTATGTCTGTTATGTACCCAGGATCCAAATAACACAGGCCAATTCTTCTAATCCAGTGTTGAATGGAATCAGTAATAGTGGGCATCCTTACCTTGTGCCTGATTTTAAAAAGGGAATGCTTTCAATACTGGTCCATCAAAAAATGATGTTTGCCAATAGGAAAAAAAAATCATCAGAAGATTTGAATAAATATTTCACCAAAGAAGATATATAAATGACAAATAAGTACATGAAAAGATTGTCAACATCCCAAGTTATCCCCGAAATACAAGGTAATACAAAATGAGACACCATCCATTAGAATGGCAGATAACATTTTACAAATCTGTTAGATGATTGCGTGAAACACGTAGCTCCTGTTACTATTTTTATTATTCTAGGAGTTTGGACTTCTGCTAAAGACAAGAAGGACCCAACGGAGGTTTTGGCTGAGATACAACATGACTTTAATTGTCTATTAAAAAGATAACCCAGTAGAAATGTAGAAGGAGGGGCAGGAGTAGGCTAACCTTAGGGCCACAGAAGCCAGAGAAAAGGAGCTATTGGAAACACTCCAAGGGAGAGAAAGGAAAGCTTGAACCGCAGCAGTGAGAAGTGGGGGAACAGATTAAACAGTTGTTCCCTAGAGAAAATTAACAGGGTCTGGTGTATGATTACATGTAGGGTGTCAGGATTCCAGAATCAACTATGGTGGTAGCACTAGCCTAAAATATCAAATATTGAAATATACATTTCAAAATAGCAAAAATGCATAAGTCACATGAGGTTTAGTTACAATCAATTTAGAAAATTCTTAAAGAATAATCTTGAAGGTTTTTGTTTTGTTTTGTTTTTGTTTTATTAAATGATAAACATTATTAAATCTCTCAGCTTTTTTTTTTTCCATTTGTAGCATGTACCACAAGTGGTATGGACATTATACACTTACAATACAAAATGGACATGCTGGCTCAGAATAAAATACATGAAGAAAAAGAAATTACAGGAAACAATTTTTCAGTTCAAACAGAAATGTCAGCTGTGTGCATATACCCTAAAAATGAAATAGAAATTTCATACATTTTGAGCAGGAGGACTAGGTTGGTTTAATGTGTTTAACATATCTTGGCAAGTTGAAAAAATATATATAAAACATCTCTACTTAAATTCAATCTAAAAGATTAAGCATGTGTTTTCATAACAGGTAGCAGGGAAACATTTTATTCTTTACTTTGGTTTTTATGTCTGGTTCAAAATGTTTGTTTCTGCCATATTAAGGAGGATCTTCTAAACTAAAGCAAATCTCCCCAATTGATTGGTTTTTGCTTTTTCTTAATGTCTTAATGTCTTCTTTGGTTCTGTGTGAACAAATACCACAGTGAGGGAAAAGTTAGAGTTAATATAATTCAGGACATTTTATAAACATTTGCTTGCACAGCCCAATTTGAAATATCTTTGCCCTGATTTATATTCGAAGGCAAAAGCATATTGAATCACAAGTAAGGCTGCTTATCAAAGTGTGCATCAGATAAGTTTACTTGAACTGTAGCTGCCCCAAGGCCATTACCTAGGGGATCATCAGCAAAGTAATCCCCAGATAGTTTGCATTTCTATTACTAGATAGCACCTGAATCCTTAGGACCACTGAGCTTCTTCCCGCACGTTTAAGGAAGAATCCAAAATATCCTAGGTCAATCTTCTGGAAACCACACAGACTTTTCACCTTCCTGGAGGGGGTGAGTCAAACTGAGAACCAAATTCGCCTGAAAATAATTTATAAGTGAGAATGTCTCTCCAAGACCAAAAGTGAGCTATTACAGTGAGTGGTGCATCACATATGAATGCCTTTGGCTCCCCCGTTGACCCACTTCTTAGCATTTGATGTATAATTAATGTTGAAGTCAGAGTTGTCACATTCTCTTCCTGCTTTGCAGCTATTGGTTTTCCCAGTGGCAATTTAAACCCCTACACCAACTCAAAGTCAAGCACCTACTTTGGAGGAAGAGGGAGATTCCTATATCTAAAGAAAATAAAGCCTAGAGGGTTAAGAGCTGCATTTGCAACACAAAGACCTCAATTTGAGCTGATTTTGACTTTGGCTCTGGTATTTATCTTTTCTGAGTTTAAGTCTTTTCTTATAAATGAGAATTCTTATATCCTCCCAACACACAAACAGGATGTTTGTGAAAAACAAACAAGTTAAAAATTGTGAAAGTGTTTTGAAAACAGTAAAGCATTTATAAAAGCAAGAGATGGCATACAAAGCACTTCTCTGAAAGCAATGGTGCTTCTGCAGGCATTTTCAGACTTCAGACTAGTAACTAGACAATTCTATTAGCATTTGGTTTAAATTGATCTCTCCACTTTAAAAGGGAAATCATCAAGGATGGTTCAATCTTATTTCCTGAGAGTTTTTTTTCTTATTTCATCCTGTAAAATCATGTGCTAGGTAGAACAACTTCACAATAACCAATCTGCACATGTATACACTCCTTTAAACATGAGTTAAATTCACACACCTGCATTATTCCAGATGATCATATCAGAATGAGAGAAGGAATGGTTGAGAAAATCTAGTCTAGATCTTTACCTTGGAGTATTCTTAGATGTTCAAAGACCTGTGTGTGTGTGTGTGTGTGTGTGTGTGTGTGTGTGTGAGAAATGTTCTCAGAAACATGCTGTTGTCCACCCTCTCTAGATAAACGTACTGCCCGATACAGGGCCCGCTCCAGGTGAATGCAGTTATCCATCCAAGTGTTTTAAGATCCAAAGAAATTACTGTCCAGGTATTGATTTTATTTTCTGAGTAATTAATTTCATCCATTTGAAAATTGCCATTACGTGATTGCCCACTTTGGAATTTGGCCAGGATATCAGTTGTCGCAATTCATCGTCCTGCTCTTATAAAATCTGCCACCTATTTTGTTAATGAATAAAATAGGTCAGAACCCAGGCATTAGTTCATATTCAAATGCCAGAACTTCCAGTAACTCAGCATATTCTTTATATTCTCACTCAGGACCTTGCTTCTAGATGCTGATCCTCAGCATCAGGACATGAGAATATCTATCAAATCAGCACATGTTACTTTGACTATGATAATTTTAGAAAGTGAAGCTTCCAGAGATCACAGTTCAGCACTAAACTAGCAACGCCTAGAAAAAGTGTGATGTTGAGGTGCCCAGGGAATCCAGGTGGATTAATTGCTATAGGATTTGAGTCCTTAATTTAGTTATACAACTTACTTACTGTGTGACCTCTGAAAACCCACTGAAACCCCAGGCTCCAGATTTGTAAAATGGAGATAACATCTTCCCTGACTGCTTCTCAGGATGAGGAATGTGTCTGAAAGCCCTTTGTAAACAGTAAAAACCTATCTATCCACAATTAAAGTGTTGTTATTAATGGAAGGTCATGGTAGGAGGTGTTTTTTTTTTGTGCCTGTTGGCATCTATTTGCAATTGTTGCTGTGTTGTTGCTTTTTAAAAAGCACATTAGGAAGTGGTTTTTGTCTGCAAGTTTCTAGATGTGATAATTTATCCACATCCCCATTCTTCACACTCTGAACATTGCTCAATATTTCTTCGCATGTTTTTTGCAAGACAAACTTTCTGCTATAAATGAGAAACAGAGTATGGGCTTGGGAGACGGAACATTATCCTGATTAGTCTTCTTGGGATGAAGACTATTCATGTTGAGCTTGTCAAACAACCAAACGCATAACCACTAGACTGCAAGTGCCATGTTTTGTTCACAACTGTGTCTCCAGCATCTAGACTAGTACCTGGCACAGAGAAGGCAACAACATTTTTCTGAATCAATTAACACTCTTTTCACTAGTGCCACTGGTACATCCAACTAGAAAGGTCAAATGTTTTGTGCCAGCACCATTATACAGCTCTTCTCAGGGGGCTGGATATGTACATTTCAAGTCTGCTGGAACTCAGGGTTTCCAAAGCCAGCACACCAGTACTGACCTCTTTGATAAATACTATACATGATAGATAGATATATATGTTTTATATATTCACATATATATTTGACACACACATACACTATATACATATGTATGTAAGTATGTATGTATACATTATGATTTGGTACTTACTGATACTTAGGAATAAACAAGCCTCTATCAACTGAAATGATCATAGCATAGAATGTCACAATAACTAGAAGGTCCTCTTAACAAATATTAAACAGGAAGAACTTTTAATTTCAAGCTTTATTGAGATCTTCCTGATTTAAATTTGAGTTTATTTTTCCCATCTCTTTATGGAAATTACAACATAAATGTAATGAAGTCTTTTGTGTTTGAAAATTTTATACTGCCTGAATGTTGTTACCCTGAATATTGGCTTTTATTGTACAGCAGAATAAATAAGAGTTTGGGCTGATTTTGTTTTGATGACAGAATGTACACTAAACTTGTTTTTTGAGAATAAATTCATGTTACCAGCTTGTTTTATGGTATTTTGCCTTTTGTTTTAGCTGAAACTGTAGGGTACAGAAAAAAAAAATTTCTCATTATGAGGAATTCACTGAAATGATTTTAATAAGTACACATTTTACTCATTACACTTTTATATCTCCAACTTTTGTTTTCTCTATACTTCATTTCCTCAAATTACAAATTATAAGAAAAAAAGACAAACCTCACATCTCACACGCCTGCATCACCACCTTACTGTTCAGAAGCTTCGGGACTCTCTTACCAAATTAGTATTATCGTGGCGTTTTCACTGCTTGGGAAGAATCAGGACTGTTTACAAACGTCCAAAAAAGACAATATGGCTTAGCAACAGAGTACAAACTTGGAATCTTAGCTGAAGTATTGCTGTTTTGGAAGCACCCCGTTGTGACAATGGCAGGAACTGTTTGTGTCAACTCTGCCTGATCAGAAGAACATGCACTTTGTTTTTGTTTGTTCATTTGTTCCTTTAAGACCAGGATCTGGGTAGGGATGTTGTCATTTTTACTTTAAAATTCATATTAAAGTGTTCTATTAGATTCTCTCTGGGATTGACTCCAATGATACACTTGTTCAAATATGTATAGCCCAGTGAATCCAAAATATAACTTATTTAATTTTCTCCCAATTACCAGAAAATTTAGCCCCATGTCTAATTTGTGGCATCTTCTTGAACAAAAGTATCAAGTCTGGGTAACTAGGGAATTGGCAGTCTAGCTTTATAGACAAATGAGTTATTCCATCTTATGTTCGAGAATCAAATCAGAACCAAAATTCATAATTGTTCTGGTGACCATGGTAGATACATGAAATTTTCATTAAGCAAAAGTGACACAAACTATGTCTTCCTTTTCACTGCAATCACTCAGTTCCAAATTTTTATCATGCCACATCTAGATTGCTCCTATGGCCTCCTACTTGGCTGGTGTCCTAGCCAGGGTCTCAGACCTCTCACCTCCATACTGTGGATCATTTATTTTGTGAGTACTTGTTGAGTCCTTGACAAATATGAGGGAGCTCAGGGACACAAAGATGAAAAGACACAGTCATGCCTCATGCTGATCATAGGCTGGAGGGGAAGGGGAAATGAATATACCCAGACAGTTTTTGAACTGGAGTTTGAAGAAAGAGAAAGTGAAAAGAAAATTCCAGGCAAAAACTACAAAGTGAATTGAAATATTAAGGCAAGAAAGATGGACCATGTCTGTAAACAGTGTAGTCGCAAGGCCTAAAGTGACCCACTGATAGTGGAGTAACCTTGCTCTCACCTGAGAATGCCAGGCCATGTCACAGTGCTGGTGCTCAGCTATGCAGTGACAAGATGATACTGCATAAAGGAAACCCAGAGCACCAGCTCAAAGCTAAGGCCTGACTATCTAAATGCTCAAACCACTGGCGGTAATCTGTATGCTCAGCTACTTAATAAAATACCGCTGGGATTACATGGCTGGGATGGGGGAATGCCCTCCACATGCCCTTTGAAACCTCAACTTGGGACACTTAGGGAAATCGATTTGTTCGGAAAAAAGAGAAGCAGCTCTGCACGGGGCCCACAGCTTGGCCATGATTCTGGTTCTCTTCAGCCTTCTTGCACCGTTTTCTGTCAAATACATCCCATTTGCGGAGATTTTTGGAATTGTGTTAATGACCTTGTGACAAACAATGAATTATCCAGATTGACTGTATTTCTTCCTACCTACCTTCTACACAAGTAAAAGTTAATAGCTATTTCCTTTCCCTTTTCTTAATAGTTTAGCCACTGATTTAATGCTTAACAACAAGGATTGCTAATTTGTTTATGAGCCTCTTGCTCCCTAATAAAATGTGAGTGGCTCTGGGCCAGGAGCCCTGTCTCTTCTTCTCTTTATCCCCAGAGAACAGCATAACAGCACACGTTATTAAATGCAACATATTGGGAGTGGGGGGTTGGACTCCACCAGGAATTCAATCATGGAAGGATCTGCTACAGCATTCCTGAGCCGAAGGAAAGTGATCTCAACTGTTCTTTACATATATTGCCTTATTTGATGTTTCAGTAATGCTTTAAGGGAGGTATCAATATTATCCCCTTGGTTCAGAGGAAGAAGCTGACCCTCATAAAAATTAAGTAACTTGCCCAAGGTTTCTCATCAAGTAAATGGAGAGTCAGGACGGGAGTGCAGCTCTGTGAGACAACAAATCCATGCCTTTAACCATTACTTTGTACTTCAACTCAAAGAATTTTAATTCACATCATGATGGTGGCAAGCAGGCTGACTTAACTATCACCACATGTCAACAGGGACATCATCTATATAGATCACACCAAGTATCGGAATTAATGTCTCCAATTATGAATCAGTAAGTCTTAGTTGCACACTTGTTTCCAGTTGGAGTCTGAGAGCAAGATCATTAGACAGACTCCAAATGCCTCTTCATACAAATTGGTCCCAGAGCAGCAAAAAAAGCTCAATGTGTTCCTGCCTCCTTGTATATTTCCCGTTATAAATGGCACCTCTGAGAAAGCCCACAGGTTGCATTATATGTCTACATGGAATCATAGCATCATGTGACAGGAACGAAGATATTAAGGTATAATCTTGAAAGCCTTTGCCCTTTTCCACCTTCTAAAGAAGATTCTATGTCTGTGCTGCTGTGCTGATAAGTGTAACAGGTTGGAAGAAGAAAAAAAAAAACACTGAGAGAGATTTGATTGACCAAACAAGAATGAGCAAGACAAAAGAGGAAAGGAAGGCGGGAGAAGGGGGTGTGTCAAAAGTAAGCAAAGGTTTTAAGGCAGAGATGAAAAAGAGACATTTGGGGAGAACAGTAGGTAGCACACTGAGTGAGATTTTGGTGGAGGAAACATCTAAAGAGGATATTGAAGAAGCTTTAGTATTGTGTCAAAAAGTGTAACCCCTTTCACAGCCCCCCTCGAGGAGAAACTGACCATATTCTTCAATATTTTAAGGGTGGAATGGACCTTTGGTATGAATCACCACAGCAAGATGGGACTTAAGACAGTTTTAAGAGTCCACTTTTTCCCGGGGTTTCACTTATATCTGGCAGGGACCTTAGGAATCTCTCATATTTTTCATTTAGGGGCACAAGTATGGATAAGTTAAAAAAAAATAAAACCTAGTCCAACTCACACTCATGGTCTGCTATATTATTAATACTTAGATGTGAAGGAATAGACAATTTTGTTTCAAAAGGAAAGTAAGGTAACTTACAAAATAATATACAAGACATAATACAAAAAAATAGGTAAATTTCCATTTCATCCTGGTGGATTAAGTATACTCCACAATCTCCCTCTCCCTGAAATAAGAGTTTTAAGAGTGGTAGAAAATATGTGTCAAAATAAAATTTAAATATAAAAATATATTCTATTTACATTTATATACAAAATTTAATTATGTAAAACAAAATCTAAATATATATTTATTTACATATTTAAATTATATATACATAAAATGTGTGTGTGTGTAACAAGAAAGGATGCTCACAATGACTCACAAACTGAGAGAAATTCCTGAAAAAGAGAAAGAAGGTAGATGCAAAGAAAAGACAGCCACGTAGGAAAGTTGCCATCCAGGATATGCCAAAAAAAAAAAAAAAAACAAGAAATCACAATTCTACTGCAAAAGGACAAGAGCAGCCCTGAGGGTATTCTGTACTCAGAAGAGGTTGAAGCTCAAAGCAGGAAGGGTCTCGATGAGGGATCAGTTGAATTACTCTAGAGAAAGCAGTCGTGTGAGTCAACTTGAGGACAGATACCAGCAATAGGCATGTTTCTCTAAGCAGAAACTGTGAGAGTTTAGCTTGGGCTCAAGATACAGGGCAGAATCTGGGTGGCCTGGCCACACAGGTGAGGAACAGGGGGAACACGTGATTAAAAGATCATCACAGGCCTGGAGGCACAGCCCATGCTTCTCACCAGGCCCTGATAAGAGTACAAGAGATCGAGCTCATCCTTACAATCAACTATATCAAAAAGGCAGTAGGCAGTCCAGTGGGAAATGCCAAGTAGAAAAGGGTACCCAGCAAGGATGTCAGCAGCATGAGAGACGAAAAGAAGGAAATAGGGAAATAGGTAAGGAGAAAATAAGAAAAGGAAAAAGTGGATGAAGTCAAAAGTAAGGTCAACATATGAGAGGAATAATAAGATATTCTCTACTGTTGTTAGATGTGGTTTATCATGTAGCTTTGCAATGGCCAGCATAAAATGTATTAGTTACTAGGGCTGCCGTGATCATCAAGGTTATGTGTCAATTTGACTTGGTGAAGGCATGCCCAGATAGTTGGTAGAACATTATTTGGGAGTGTGGTTCCAGAAGAGGTTAGCATTTGATACAGTACACTGAGTGAAGAAGACCCCCCCTTACCCATGTGGGTGGGCATAATCCAATCTGTGGAGGGGATAAACAGAACAAAAAGGCAGAGGAAGGGAAAATTTGCACTATCTTCTTGAACTGAGAGATCCGTCTTCTCCTGCCTCAAACATCAGGGTTCCTGGTTCTGAGGCCTTGCAACTTGGACTGAATTACCCCACCAGCTTTCCTCATTCTCCAGCTTGCAGATGGCATATTATGGGACTCCTGGGCCTCCATAATGGCCTGAGCCAATTCTCATAACTCTCCTCTTACATATCTAGATAGATAGATATAGATAGATATATTAATAGGCATAGATATAGATATATTCTATTGGTTCTGTTTCTCTGGAGAACCCTAATACAGCTACCATAACAAAGAACCATAGACTAAGTAGCTTAAACAACAGAAATT
Organism: Varecia variegata; assembly: GCA_028533085.1. Classification (NCBI taxonomy): domain Eukaryota; kingdom Metazoa; phylum Chordata; class Mammalia; order Primates; family Lemuridae; genus Varecia; species Varecia variegata. The sequence continues at coordinate 78,762,467 of CM052438.1, forward strand.
TATTTTCTCATAACCCTGGAGGCTAGAAGTCCAAGATCAAGGAGTTGGCAGGGCTGGTTTTTCTGAGGCCTCGCTCCTTGGCTTGCAAAGGGCTCTCTTTTCCTTGTGTCTTCACATGGTCTTTCCTCTGCATGTTTGTGTCCTAATTTTCTCTTCTTATAAGGACATTCATATTGGATTAGGGTCCACCTTAATAACATCATTTTAAGTTAATTAACTCTTTAAAAATTCTGTCTCCAAATATAGTCACATTCTGAGCTATTTGGGGTTAAGACTTCAATATAAAAATTTGAGAGTTTTGTTGTCTCATTCCATAACATAAAGGCAGAAACATAATTAATTATATGGTTCTCTTTGTCTGTAAGACAAAAATACATCAGATACTCAGGGAAAGCAAGCTTATTCCTGCTACCGAGAACCTTTTTCTTTCTCAGAAAGAGGTTATTAAGTAACAAGATGAACAATTTCTTTAACAATATTCTTACACTAAACACAGTGTATTTCATAGTGCTGCTTTTTATAGTATTCCTCAATGTAGGTGAATGGCTGACTTAGTCCATTTTGTGCTACTATAACGGAATGCCACAGACTAGGTGATTTGAAAAGAAAAGAAATTTATTTCCTCACAGTTTGAGAAGCTGGGAAGTCCAAGATGAAGGCTTTAGAATCTGGTGAGGGCTTTCTTGTTGCATTACCCCATGGTCAAAGGTGCGAGAGCAAGAGAGGGCAAGATGGGACCAAACTCATCCTTTTATGAGGAACCTGCTCCTGTAGTAATGGCATCAATATATTCAGGACGGTGATGTCCCCATGACCCAAACACATTCCATTAGGTCCCATCTTTCAGCACTGCTGCATTGGGGATCAAGTTTCTAACATATGAATTTTGGGGGACACATTCAAACCATAACAATGCTAAAATGCAGTTTAATAAAAACATATGAAAAAATGTTCAACATCAAAACCACAATGAGATATCACTTAACTCCAGTGAGAATGGCCTTTATCAAAAAATCCCTGACGAGTAAAAACTGATAAAATCTGACAAAAAAAGAAAAAAGAAATTCATTTAATTTTGCTATCGTACCTCAAACTACAAAATTTATGGCCACAGTGCATGATAAGAACTTAGTTAAGATGGAAAGGCACTAAATTTGTGGGTGGAAAATGTGAACAGAAACGTGTTCCAATTGCTGGTGATGGGGTTTGGTACTATCTGCAGTGTCAGGCATCCAGTGGGGGTCTTGGAACTTCTCCCCCTCAGATGAGGGGGAACTACAGAATCATCAGTGCCAAAGCAAAGATGAGAATTCCGTTTTCCCTGACTATATTGTACCGAATGGGTTCTCAAACTTGAGGGCTTTTTTTTTAATTAATAGATTTTATTTTTTAAAACAGTTTGTAGTTTACCTAAAAATGAATGGAAAGTACAGAGAGTTCCCATATGCTCCCACACCCTTCCGCACCTCCCTCCACCCTGCCTCTTCCCCCATTATTAACTTGCATTATTGCAGTACATTTGTTACAATTGATAAGCCAAAATTCATACGGTATTATTAACCGAAGACTGTGGTTTACATTAGGGTTCATTCTTTGTGTTGTACATTCCATGAATTTTGACAAATGTTTAATGACACATCCACCATTACAATAGCATACAGAGTAGTTAAAATCCCCCAGGGCTTGTTAAATTCAGATTGCAAGCCTCTTCCCAGAGTTTGGGTCAGCTGGTCTGAGGTGGGACCCAAGATTTTACATTTTCCCCCACTTAACTGGTATAGTGGTTCTTAATCCATCCCCACTTACTAGCTATTGGACCATGAGAAGGTTATGTAACATTTTTCAGCCTTGTTCCCTCTCTTGTAAAGTAGGGATGAGGGTAGTAGGTACTTAACAGTGTGCCTGGGAGGATCAGGCAGAGGCCTGCTACAATGAGCATTTCAGTGTTCTCTCTAGTGCACCAAGCTGCTTAGCTCATTTTTTGCATGTAGCAGAATATTAAAATGATACCCTTTCTCTCTCAGTTTTGGCTCAAGACCAGAAGTCTGAGCACAGAATGATAGATGCCAAGGACCCCCCACCCCATGACAAAGTGGGGTGCTAGAATAGCTAATCAGAACTTGTAAAAGCAATGATCAAGCACTCCTTCTGGAATGACTCTGCACACAATCCCCTTAACAGTTTAAAAAGTCTTGAGTTGAAAGACCAAGAAGTACCTGTGACAGTGGGAGGGTTTCTGAGGATCCTACAAACAATGTACATGAGAAGTACGCATTCCCATTACTTGTCCGTGTAAGTATCCCCCAAGCTGAGAAAACACCAACTCCGGATCACAACAGTGCAAGCAAGCTAAGTAAGCCCTTTCAAGGAGCTTTACCTTGCCTCCTCCCTCTGGCTCCAGCCCTGGAAGAACCAAAGTCAGTCCTGAGAGGGGTTCATCGTAGGACAAAGAAGAGTGCCAGAGAGAGAACCTGAGAAGCCGCCAGCCCAGGCTCACACCCCACTTCTCATCCACAGCACCTCAATCTGGAGGAGGAAAATAGCTTTAACCTCCAATAAATTTCTGACTTGTCATTATTACAATAGACTAGGTAATTTTGCTACTAAAATAAGACTTCTTTTGTAATTAGAAGTACCAGAAGGCTTGTTATTATCTTAAAGAATCCAGAAAAGCTAACAGGATTTCATCCAGGGGCAGGAAAGGAATGAGTTTGCTAGTTCAATTGGGCAACAAAGGCAAAAGCTACTTTAGGGTTTTACCTCTAAAGTTTTGATCCCTCTCTCTCTCTCTTTTTTTTTTTTTTTTTTTTTTTTGAGACAGAGGCTCACTCTGTTACCCAGGCTAGAGTGCTGTGGCATCAGCCAAGCTCACAGCAACCTCAAACTCCTGGGCTCAAGCGATCCTCCTGCCTCAGCCTCCTGAGTAGCTGGGACTACAGGCATGCGCCACCATGCCCGGCTAATTTTTCCTATATATATTTTAGTTGTCCATATAATCTCTTTCTATTTTAGTAGAGACGGGGTCTTGCTCTTGCTCAGGCTGGTCTCAAACTCCTGAGCTCAAATGATCCACCCGCTTCAGCCTCCCAGAGTGCTAGGATTACAGGCGTGAGCCACCGTGCCTGGCCCTTCTCTCTTTCTTTTTCCAGAATATTACAGAGATACAAATACTTTGGTTACATAAATTGCTTTTATACAGTTGAATCAAAGTTGTAAGTGTGTCCCTCACCCAGATAGTATGCATTGCACCCGTTAGGTGTAAATTTACCCATCCCTTCCTCCGCAGCCCCACCCGCTTGATATACATTGAATTTTACTACCATATGTGTACATGAGTGTTGATCTATTAGTTAATGTACCACTTACATGCATAAACCTATAAATCCCATATCAAAGGATATATCTTGCTTCTGAGGTTTTGTTTCCTCTCAACGTATACCAAATGAAGGAATTTCTATTTTTTAAAATCACTTTCAAAAAAAAAAGAGATATGATCATTTGGAGCAGTTCTCAGAAGCCCAAATAGAGTGTCTTCACAGTACATATTCTTTCAGAAACTACCTTGAAATATTATGCAGACATGAAGAAAAAAGCAAAATATGTTCAGTTTATAGTTAATAAATATAAATGGCACATTTAAAAAAAAAGCTCTAAGAACCTTAGCATAGTCCAGATCAATCAACTACTGTTGTCAAGAAACATGCTTTGCTGGTATCGGTCCATTTCCCAATACAAATTATTACTTGTTTCTGTTAGTAAGGAATTTATTCCTAGGAGATGCACATCTGCCAGAAAGCATATAAACTTTTCAAATATATAAAGCAAGATTCACATTCTCCTTAGTCTTTTAAACCACTTTTCATGCCATGTGTGAAATACTGTAGGCCGCACCTTGCAGGAGTTAAGCTGTGAGAGGCTGGGGTTCAGGCACACGCACATTTTACAGTGAGGATGTTCTTGGAACCTGATCATCACCACATTATTTCCTATTTGAGAACGTCCTGAACTGCATTTTTCTTTTGTTTCTCAGATAATTTTGATTAAAAATGAAATGATATTTGTTTATTTTAATAAAAAGTGTCTGTTGTAGTTCTAATCCACCTCTAAACTGAGACATTTGTACAAAACAGAACGTATGCTTGTCTAGCTTCACATAATTGAAATCACTGATTTTCCAATGAAAAGCAGTACACTCAACTTCCAAAATCAGTTCATTGGACTTCTAAAACAGTCCAATAAAATTCATACACACACACACACAAAAAAAAAATCATAAAAATAGAGATTCCCAAACTGCATTTGTGATTTGGGGATAGACTTAATAAATACATACTCTATCACCTTGCAAAGTCCACCCCAACTTCTACATCAGGAGTTTTCTGGTCATGGAACACAATTCAAGGAATTCTTACTGCCTCAAAATAAGTAAAAACTGTATAAAAACTGTATGTATACTTTCTCCTTTTGACTTGGGCCTAATACAATGTCCTTCACCTACCTCACTGTTGTAGCTCAATAAATATCACAGCATCTTGCATTAAAAAGAATTAGGGTAAGGGTTATAGGGTAGAGATAAAAATAATAAAATTAAAACCAGAATTTCAGTGACTGGTAATGAGTGTCACCACTAAAAGTTCACTTCAATAATTATTGAATAGCAAAAAAAGACGAGTAAACATGTCACAGCTCTGTCTAAACTTTGATTGTGACATTGTAGGAGGAGGTGACATAGTCTGGCAGGCAGCTCGGGTTCCAATCCTGACTCTGGCATCACCCACCTGCGAGATCCAGGATTGGTGTTTATCTCTGCTGAGCTTTGGTGTTAATAATAACATTTTACCCATTGATCAAAGTTGTTGAGAGAAACCAACCAGTTGAGACATTGTAGGGTGAAAATAAAAGGAAAAAAAGGAAGAAAGGAAGGAAAAAAGGAAAAAGGGAAGGGGGCTTTGGAAGCTGTCAGACTTGAGTTCAATCCAGGCTGTGCCACCTCCAGGTCAAAACTTTGCCTTTATCTCCTCATCTAAAAAATGGAGATAGTAATAATTCAAATTTTACAGAATTGTTAAAGGGATTAAATGTCATAATGAATGTCAAAATTTAGTACATTATAGGTGCTCAATAAATGGCAGTGAAAATGCTTTGGGAATATGAAGTGTGATGCAAATGCAAGTCACCAACACTGTGTAATATGTTTATGTGATTAGGCCAAGAAGAGCTTCACTCAGGATAAGGGCACAGTTACAAGAACTCTGACAGAATCACTCCTCTGCTCTTATTTTTTCCTGCATTCTCTTTCTAGGTGGTCCACTTCTTACATCTTTTTAAAATCCATGATTCCACTCAGTGTTGACTATGAAAACAATGTCTGCCACTTATTTAACACCTCCTTTTACAAAGATGACTATTCATTTAATACAGTCTGTCATTATAAGCAAATATTTCCTTTCTCTAGCTGTTTTCTTCATAGATTTCCAGTTCAGAGAAATGTTGCCCATAGTTAACTTTGTCCACATCTGTATCGTAGTTAACATAGTTTTACAATCAAATGCTTATTTTTAAAATGAATGACATAGACTTAACCTGTATCTCAACCCAAAGTAAGAGCATGAATGATAATAACTCCTGAGAACTTTTAAGAATTACATACTGCAAATGATGTTTAGCGAGGGCTGGGAAACACAACTTAAGCAGATGCCCTTGTCTGTACCGCCTGTTACAGTACAGAGCATTTGCAGGTTTCCCTGTGCCGGTAAAACACTGGAAAGAGGCAGCTTTTGTAACAGGATCATTGGCTAAAATGAAATGAGTCAATCTGATCAATAGAAATTGCACATGCAGCAAAGAGCTCTTAATGGATCTTAATCTCCATTAGGCTGAGTTGGAGGAAGTTGGAGGGAAGCTGCATCGCATTTCAGCCATTTATAGTAGCATCGTGGTCCACGAGCAGCTCTCAGGGAACGGGATTATTCATCCTGGGGTGCTCTGGGACAACCATCAATGAGATGGTAAACTCTTGCATCACTGGTGTCCCGGAAATGCTCTGGGGGATACTCTAGAGAATTGTCTCCAAGGCTTATGAAAATTTTAGCAGGAATTCATGGTGGGTCAACCAGAAGAACATTAGCACATGAAGCTTTTCTGTCATGTGTAATTAAATGTGGTTTAGAATCCCTTAGACATGATTTATAAAATCAAGAGGAACAGTTCCAAGTTTGTTACCAGAGACCCACAAAGTGTTTCCTATGGAGAGAACGATGCGGATCAAGTTTTCCAGAAGTAGGCATACTTTGCACATGACACATAAAAATATAAAAAAATCTAATGTTTGGATGCCCAGAATGTGAAACTAACTGCCTCTCAATTTAATATATAATAGGGAAAGCTCCATGTGGAAATTCAAAAGAAAAGGAAAATTGCACACAATTTAGAAGACTACCCATTGTACATGCACTCGGAAATTACAGCACAATATCTCGTAATTAATGCTGATTGAGTACTTTGATTTCAAAAATTGTAAAGCAATTTTTGGACATTGCATTATACATTTACATACCCTCCCCACAAAGCCCTTGATGTCAGAGACCAAAAGAGAGTAGCCAATAGCAGATTACTTCATTATTTTTTTCTTACTGTAAGTAAAACTTTATGATATAAAGTCACAAGTCCAAAATTAATCAAAATAAAACTGCCTTGGGCTATGGCACAAGTAATTTATTCCAAATGCTTGGGCTACTTAATTAGAAATGTGAGTGTTTTTTTCTATATCATATTGATAGTTTCAAATGTAGATGCTTTCTTCCTCTGACTCTGTAATACGTCACCATGGCTTCTATTGTTACAGCGCTTCACCATCACATACCAAGAGGGTCCACTTTCTTGTCTGACTCTCAACCTGATTGTGCATAGAAAGGTATCTGGCACACAGTGAATAAACAAATGAATTGTGAACCCCTTGAAAACCAAAATGTCCCTTTTTATCATTTCATGCTCTGTGCCTAAGGCAACATTGATATAAAATGAACACACAATACATTTTTTGTTGAATAAATGCAAAAACAGTAAGTTCTTGTACATACAATAATCTTTCTATGAGGCATTTAGAAAATACTATCTATTTTATAAAAATCTGAGAGGCCTTTGGAGACACGTCAAAAGATCGCCTTGACATGAAAAACTAAAATAAGAAAAGAAAAGCCAGATTTGTATATTTAGCTGGGTACTTCCACAACAGAGAATATACTGACACCCATGAACTTTTCAGGTATGCTACTTTATTGTCTCCAGTTATGAATTTTAAACACTGAGTTACCAATGCTTAGAATTTTCCACTAGTAAATATGCTGGGAATGATGAAAGAAAAAACCTAAGTAGCCAATATGTTTTATGCTTTTGGGGACTGAACACAGAGAGGAAAGAAAGTGCTTTATGCAAATCAATTATTGGTGTCAGAAGGACTATCTAATAATTTACATTTTAATTATAATTATCTACTAATGACTTCTACATATGACATTTTCTAAATAGAAAATCTTAGATAAAGTATCTAGCACACAGTAGGGACTTAATATTTATTGTTGATGAATAAATGAGTGAATCTTGTTCCAAGAAAATAATGGAAGAAAGCACCCAGCTTGCTTATGACATCGTAGCCTCGGGGTTCCAGCACATGAAATAGCCTTTCTGTTTCTGTTTCTGATCTCCTCAGAATATCAGAGTGCTTTAGCCTGACTCCAGCAACTTGCAAACATGTTTAATCATTTAGGAGTTGAGGACAGACAGAAGAGAAAGTGCTTTTTGGTAATGCAATTATTGATGGCATAATACATTTCTAATAATTTTCATTTTAAATTCTTATTATTTATTACAAAAATATGAAGTTTAAGTCGAGTGAGAATTTTCCAATTCAGTCCACTCTACTTGACTTTACAGTACTTAACTCATCCTGTTTTGGGGGGAGAGATTTCTTCTTTGTATATAATCTTAATCATAGATAGGCTTAAATCAACTTTATTACACCATTGTTTGGGAGAGGTGAAATGAGAATTTGTCAACGTATGCTTGTTATAATAAATGCTGCTTGTCTAAATCCTAGCAAACGTAGATTTTGAGATTGCCAAAAGATCTTTTTACCAACAATTTATTTCAGTTAAAAAAAAAATCCTAAACTACAATAATTACAATAGACCCCAGTGGGAGGTTTTGGGCTCAGCTGTGAGAAGCAACTAAGTGCAGATTCTGAGATATTGCATGACTTTGTGAAAGGAATCTAGAAGTGCCTGTCTCGATCATCTCTGTCAACGACTGGACAAGTCACTTCACTCAGCCATGATCTCTGTGTTTTGTAGGTTCCAGGAACTGGCCCAGCTGGGAGCCTGGAACTCCATCCACTCTAAAATATCTGCTTTATCACTTAATATTAGAAAATATGATCCCAGGAGAAGTTCTCTTATCATGAAATCTCTTAAGACTTAGTCTTCAGTAAACCCAATTTTAAAAATTATATACTCTCATTAGCTCTAGAGGCATAATTATTTCAGGTACAGTATGAAACAAGAGTTTGCCTTGTCTTCCAAAAGAAAAATGCTTTATGCATTCAAAATAATAGACCTATTAGGCTACTAGACACTCTTTCCAAATAACATAGCAAACTAATTCTAAACAAATTTTAGGACCACAATTTTTTTTCCCAAAAGGAATAACTTTATGAGAAGTAAGAAGATTTTAGGCATAATTTTCTCACGGTGGTCATTTTAGGGAGTGTTTTACCTCCACGAACTATCAGATCAAAGCAATTTAAGACCATTTGTGAAATTCACCAATCTATCACAGCAGCAATATCGTATAGTGGTTATCAGCAGAGAGACTCTAGAGTCAGGCTGCCCTGGTTTGAATCCAGGATTCTCTGGTTACTAGCTGTGTTAATTTCTCTGTTCTTCAGTTTCCCATCTGTAAAATGAGGATAATAACAAAAATACAGGCTGGGCACAGTGGCTCACACCTGTAATCCCAGCACTTTAGTAGGCTGAGGCGAGAAGATCACTTGAGGCCAGGAATTTGAGACCAGCCTCAACAACATAGTGAGACACATCTCTATGAAAAAAAAATCCATACCTTCCAGGTTTAGCGAACAGGAGATCAAATGAGTTTATATGTGTATAAGTGTTTACACAGTGCCCTGTAAATAAGAAGTTTTATTCGGAGTTGTTTATTTTTGTTGCAAGCATTAATGCCAATGAATACAAAATCTGGGGAAGTCATGATATTAGAAGTTACTATATTTTGATATTCAAGCTAAAATTATAATCAACAAAAATATTCTCATAACACATGTAAATGCTAATGTAAATGATACTAACCATGGTTGTGGGCTAATTCCTTGTCTTATTAATTTTACATCAAACAACCTGGGATAGCTAAGAGATACATGGAATACCTGACTTACTGCCCCCCCTACACACACACACACACACACACACACACACACACACATACATTACAAGAGAATATACTGTTTAAAACATTTTAAAACATTCTGGTGACATGTTTTAATTTTCACCTAAAATCAACTTACTTCCTGGTTACTTTCAGGAAATGCAAATCACTATCAAACATCAAGAATAAAAGCAAACTCATTGAATTAAAAGGCGTTTCTCAACATTAATTACTTTTCAATTAACTCCATCAATTTTAAGTTACTCCACACAATGCATCAATTCTTTTAAGTATAAAAAAGTCTTTTACAGTTAATTTTATTCAGTTCGGCTCATCAGGATGTAGTTCTTTCTTGAACAAAATGGTTTGTTGGTAACAAATGCCTTTAAAATTGTTTCACGCTAAAATGAATTCCTTCATGCTATATGGTACAGAACTCTAGGATCTCTGCCAAGTAGTTGTGCAAGTGTTTGGGAAGATTTGAAACTTTTCTTTGGGAAAACCACTACCTTTACTGCAGCTGGTCCTGCTCTCCCTGCCAGGAAGTAGGTAGGCCCTCTGTCTAGGAGAAAATACGAATCGGGTTCTCAGGCAACCAAAGGAGAATATCCATTTTGCTTCCTACACATTTGTTACATAAAATATATGGTCCAAGGTTAACCACAGAAGCACCGAACACATGCTCAAAGAAATTGACAATGATCTAACTGTGAGCTAGAACCTCATGATGACTTACACAGGACATCTGGTACTGAAGCGAGTATCCAAATGCACATGCCAACTTTCTGCTTGACATTCACTAAATTCTATCCTTATATGTTTTTGTCTTTTTTCTCTTTTTTTATTTCAAAATATTAACAAAGAGGACACAAGTGTTTTTATTACATGTACCATGCTTAAGTCTGGGCTTTTGGTGTGCAGATTCTATCCTTATATTAATGAAGATTATCAAAAAGAAAATTACTCAGCCCTTGACGATAAATTCAATATTTTGCTAAATTACAATTTTGTGTTATGGTCAAAGCTTTTATAGGTCAAAACAAAAAGTACTCTTTTGAACAGTATTTTTGGCTTTTGCAGAATCATGATTTAAAAAAAAAGATTTTACGTTATACCTAAAGTGCTTTACAAAGAGTGCACACATAATAAAAGTGTCCCTTGTTTAATTTAGTTCAGGAAAAAGTTGCTCTCTACAAATCCAATGTATATATTTTCTTTCATCAGACAAAGAAAGTTATGTGCCCCAAGTGTCTCCTTTGTGTCTTAACTGTTAGGAAACAATGACATAATTCATGTAAAGTGCCAGTGCTGGGCATAGTAAGCACTAAACTACTGTTGGCTCCTATTATTAGCTGTTATTAATAATTATAATCTTGTTTTAAGTGTCAGGTGACATTTCCTTCATCTGTTGCTATAGACAGTCTCTATTCTAATTTTATACTTAATTATCCTGTTTTACATTATTTAATTATATTAGCCACCTCAAAATATGCAAAGTATAAATTCAAATTAAAAATTTTAAACAAGAATTCGACATATTATTTGTGATACCAATAATGGCAGAGGTGTTTGTTTTAAACTTACAAATTAGAGCTGATGGCAGAAGTATAATAAGACTGTGATTAAGAAGTATGTTAATTTTTCTACCGAAATGAGCATATTTGCTCAAATTTAGCATGTAGCCACATTTTTGATTTATAGTTAGACATAGGAAAGCCTCAGTAGGTCAAATTAATTGGGAGTTGTAGAGAAAGGCTAATCTAATGGATGAAAAGTTTAAACTATAGAATATATAATTAATGTAGCTGTATTACATGTAAAACCATGAAAGTAGAAGTTATGTCAGTCCAAATGGGAGTTGATGACAGGCTGAACTCAGGCCATGGTCATAGCCACGCTGGACCCAGTGCAAAGGAGAGTTGCTTGGAGGAGGACGCACAGGGACACAGGAGGCTGAATCCGCTTGCTTTGAACTTGAGGAGGCAATTGCAGGCAGGTGCAGTAGCACAGGGCTGGCTGCAACAGAGAGGGAAGCATCTCCAGGTTCTTAGAGTGGGCAGAGCCTCTATCCAAGCTGGAAATACAACCTTTTTAAGACATTATATGAGCTATTTATAGTTTTGCTCCCATTGCAGTCACTGTAAATATTAATAGTCTTGAAATCACAGGCCACTGAAGCAGGAAGGAGCCCCGTGGACCACAGGGCCAAGAGTTTCATTATGCAGCTGAGGAAACTGAAATTCCAAAAGGTTCCCCAAGGCCACACGGCTAGCGGTTATACAGCCAATCCTAACACCAGGGTTCCTCATGCTCAGTGCTCTATACCCTGCCATTCTTCCAGAATAGGGCAACCAAATGTCCTTGTATTGTCTGGGACTATCCTAGTTATAAATTTGAAAACCCCATGTCCCCGGAAACCCTGAAGTTTTGGGCTAACCACCCTATAAGAGATATGAGTTATTATTCATATTCCTATAACCTTCAAAAGAATACTTTTCATGGCTTATAATGGCAAAAATTCACCATGCAAACAACTGCACAGCCAAATGCAATTGTTCCTGGAGTTGTTAACGTTAATGTTTGGCTGCCCAAAACAACCTCAAAATAAGGAGCGGCCTTAATATCCAGAAGTGGTGTCTTTATGGCATCGTAGTACAAGAGAGGAGTAAGAATCTCCTCATTTTGCAATCTCACCTGTAACTGTTAACCCTGACATCAGTCTCAGGTTAAGCTATCAACCCACACCACCAGCGAATCATATCCGGGCCACAAGATCACTGGCAAACTCGGCAGTGTCTCCTTTTCCCAAAACTAATTATAACCTGGAAAACCATTCCAAAACAGAAGGTCAGAGTGGGGTTTAACACCAGCCAATTTTGCTTCCCATCATTATCCCAGGAAAGTGTGGCTTGGCCTAGAGCACACCAAGCGAACACACATACAAATGTTACAGAAATTAAACTATCTACTTCCCTCCAAAGTCACGAGGAAGCAAAAAGTTCCAACTTAGTTGGAACAAAACAGGAAAGAAAAGAGGGGGTCATTTTGCTTTCCTTGGGGAGAGAGCAGGGAGGCAGAGACAATATCTAGGAGAAAAAAAACCTACCTCACCCAGCAGCCCTCATGCATGAGGGGTCCTCATGCAAAGCACTGTCATTTCCACTGTGGGAGGTGAGATCTTTCAGGGCCTTGTTCCTCCAGCTCAGCTTCAGCTTGGCCCAGCTCTCCCCTGTGGGCCACGCTGGTAGACACTCTCCCTGCCGGCTCAGCCTCTTCTTCCTCACCACCACTGCCTTCATCGGGAACACAGCCCTGACAGCCACATCCCAGGCAACCCCGAGGGTCTGACTCTCAGCTTCCAAATCTCATGTGAATGGTATCAGGAATTTCAACTCCTAAATAAGCCGCCGTGACCTTGTAAAAAAAATGAAATGCCTCCTGAGAAGACAGGCAACGAGGGGAAGATCACGTTGTCCTTGTCCCTGGATTCAACATCTCATATGAAAACATTTCTCCTTCTGGAAAATGAATAGGTTGTTTATTCTTTGCCCTTTGTTCCCCTTTGGTTTTATTTTGAAGGAGCTTGTGAAAAAATATTTTTTTTAAATCGATTCCCTTCACACCAAAGAAATTACAATGTCTTACTTTTTACTGTACTCTTTTGCATTTTTAAAAATTCTCTTAATCTTCATGGAGGCAAAATGTATGGAATCGAGTCTTTAATATCAAAATTGCTTTTCTTAGAAAAGTTTGTAATTTCTGGCAACATGTCAATAAAGGTGCAGCACATGTTATGTAGCTGCCTTTAAATTTTCTTTTCTGGAAGTTAGAGCAATTCTGCAAAACCCCAAAGGTATGGATGAGCCTGGCTAAAAATAACATAAATTATAGCTAATGGACTTTCTATGGATTGGAAAAATGAAATTATAATTCCAATTGGAAGCATTCTCTGTCTCCATACCTCCAGATCACAGTAAATCTCCCATTTGAGCACTTGCACCTCTGAGGCCCCTTGATTAAGTCAGAGCCCCAGAGGCTGCCTGCCTTCCCCTGGTTTTGCAGACTTACTTTTCCACCGAGTGCATAATGTGATATACCAATATATTCTCAACCCTATAGGTTTAGTTTTGTGTTGTTGTTGTTCATGGGTTTTTGGTTTTATTTCATTTTATTTTAGGAAGTCTCTCTGGAAAGAATGCTGGACCTAAAATTTGAAGACTTGCATTTGGAGCCTGGTTCTACCAGTAATTGCCTTGAACTTGAGCAATTTCCTAAATCTCTGCATATCAGTTTCCTATCTAGAAATCATGATCATGGCACGGTTTTACCAGTTTATTGGAAAATTACCATAGCACAGTGAAAGTGCTGACATGCAGTAGGTGCTCAGATATTCATGGAATGCTTCAGAGGAACAAGCAACTGCATATCAAATATTTTTTGTGCCTATCACCATAATAAGAAGCTAGATCAGGGCTCAAAAACAAGGCCTTGACTGCAATTAGATTGCAATCTCACAACAGCTAACATCCATTGAGCACCTATTGTGTGCCTCATGGTACACTAAGTACTTTAGCATGCATTGTCCCTCTACATTCTCATAACAACCCTGTGAGGTAAATAATATTGTAGCCATTTTACAGATGAGGAAAATGAAGCTTAGAAAAGTTAAATAGAATTCCCAACATCACATAACTAACAAGTGGCAAAGCTGGAACTAGAGATGTCTGTCATCAAACTACCCTCCCATGTAAGCAGAGAAAGCTTTAAGCATACGTGCGTGCATGAGCACTTGTGCCACACACACACACACACACACACACACACACAGAATTAACCATATTCCAGAATGTTCCCCACTCTTATTCAGAGCTCAAAGGGTTAAAGAGAAGATGACAAAATAGCGTAAACAGCTGGTTCCAAGGTGCTAGTTGCTCTTCTCTGATACCATTTTGTTTGTGCACTGCAGCTGTACCAGAAAGTTTTTGTTCTCCCAAGAAAATACTGAACTGAAAAGATAATTGGTATTCAAGACACACATGTTTTCTACCAGCAAATAAGAAGAAAGCACAACAGTATTCTTGAAGGATGCTGATTTTCTTGTGTTTTGCAATTCTGCAGTTTCAAAAATGACATCTGTTTTGTGAGTGACTAAAAACTCTGGGGGAAGAATTTGTAAAAGGAAATAAAATTGTGTTTCTGAGCATTTTGTCCTTACTGCCTTCAAACGATATTTGTTTAGTTTGCCCATTTTCCCAAAAACATTGTCAAGGCAGAAGTTTTTCTTTCCTGCCCACATTTCTGACAGGTTTGAAATGATGTTCCAGTGGCAAATACTTCAAAAGTTTCTGTTAGCACTCTTTTCCCATGTATCAAATCATCCTTTCTTTTGAGCACTCAAAAAAAATTGTGCCTTCAAGGAGCATAAATGAATATAATGCATCACATTTATATTGTGCATTTCTACGAGGAACTCAAAAGTATTTTACTGTCTTCACTTTTTCAGGCTGTTTATTTTTTGCTGGTGCATCAACAAATACAAAAGTTTAAGAGAGCCATTTCTTATCCATTCCCATCTCTTTGATTTATCACTTCCGATTCCATAAATTTCCAGTCTCTACTTTGCACAAATAAAAAGATGTAGTAATTCATGTAGCTTGTCAGCCAAATCCCAGATTTAGAGAACAGTGAATATTAAGTAAGGTCACCAGAGGGAGTTCCCACTGTAAATGGCACAACGCCAGGTTGAACCCCGACCATCCCAAATATGTACATGGCCATTCTGCAAAAATTCCCTTCCTAATCCAAAAGACACAGGACAGCTTCCAAGTTCTAACTGGCAGAATCAGCACTCTTCATGGTAGTCACAAAACTCCTATACCGCAGGTGTGGGTCTTTCTCCTCCTGCCTTTGCCCAAAATTTATGGAGCCATGCATCACAAAGAAATGAAATAGAATGAATCCTTAGGAACTTTCACGAGGCAGAAATCTCCCAAGTTGTCCTGATGATTGAGTTCTCATTTATCTAGTTCCATAATTCACAAAACGTAAGCCATGTTTGTACACTACTTCTTTCTCAAAGCTTAGATATGTCATTGTAGTTGTGATATCTCAGTCATACACCAATTTTCTTTGGGTTCCCAGCCAAGCACACCTGCCTCAGCATTTTCTTCCCTGCACAACCCTCCTACCCCTTTGGTGTCTGTTGACTTCATGTCTCCTCTTCGGAAACTGTTGCGGCCCAATTGCAGAACGGGGGATGAACACAGAACAGAAACGCACAGACACACAAAGACGGTACAAGACTGTAGTGCCGAAAGCACCAGTCGTTTTATTTTTATACCTTTTTTTTGTCCAGCAGCTACTTCCTGGTAGGTGACTTTCTTTAGAGCCCTGAGGAAACATGTAACAGTTTGTTTACTCAACAGACCACGTTGGGACCTGTTGACCTCTGAGTTTGTTTACTCAACAGACCGTGTTCAGACCTGTTGACCTCTGGTCTCAACAAGCACGTCCAGTTTTGCTGACTCTGGGCAAAAGCCAATTCCTGCCCAGGGACGGTCCCTACAGGAAACATATAAGCGGAAGATTCCAGACTGCTTCACATACTGGATGGCTCCATTACTGCAAGTCTGCAGAGAACAAAGGGTTAGAGGAGTCTACCAAGAGATAAATAATACATCTCATTCTTGACTCATCCTTGGAGTCAAATTCTCCAACAAAGGCCAACAGAAGACTATCACCAAATGCTGTTTACAAATACAGAATTTTAAATGAAGTAATGAAAGTAGCAGATTTGTCAGAAAGATCATACTCAGAACAGATGTTTGGTCAAGCCTGGAGATCTGTGATTGGGACCTAGATTAGGCATCACTCTGTACCTTTGGAATGGTTCCTGGTGTGGCCCTTTGTATTACAAAGTAATGAATGAATAAATAAAAAGCCTCTTGTATTACAAAGTAGACTATACCCACTCCCCATCAGAAAGACATGACTCCTCACAGAGCTACTCTGCTGAGGATCCCAAGGACTAGAAGCTCTGGTGTAACCGGAAGGACAGGCCCCACTTGTCCCAGTGAGGCAGGGCTGTGGGTCCCAGATCCATTTTTAAGTCACAATCAAGCATAAGGACAGCTAAAATGGGCACAATGGCCTCACCCATATGTTATGTCATATATAGCTGTATTCTTTAGACGAGAGGCCCTGAGGCTGTTTAGACAAATCCATGGCTTCAAATATTTTCATTTGCTCTTTGTGCCTCCCACTGTTTATCTCCTATGTCTTCCATTTTGTAAAATAGAATTATTTTCTTAGATATTATCAGGGATTCCATGTATTTTCCTCTAAGAATATATATTTATTCTTCCATACTTACACAAAGTCACTCTTTTCAATTTACCAATCTTTTTTCACCCTCAATTCTTATCGTGAACTTGGACTCTTTCCACATTCCTACTTGAACATTGACTATGAATGGCATGGTCTCTCCTTACCTTTCCAAATTTTACTAGACTCTTGAGGTCCATTTTAAATTCCAAATTCTTCACTTAGCCATCTGAGATACCACTAGCCAATGTCAATCTCTTCACCAGGGAACTGTCCACAGCATTATAGTATGTGCATATATATAAAATATGTGCATGCAATAATGAAACATATTAGTTTCAACTGGATAGCATATGTTGCCCCAACCAGAAACCATCTTCCATTTGCAGTAAGCATAGAATTAGGCACAAAATAAACATTCCATAAACACTTGTCAAATTAAACACAACTAGCCAGAGAAAAATTAGAAACGTGGATAAGCTCAAGACACTTTCACTTATTCCTATATTCTTTCAACAATGTTTACAAAGCACCTAAGCCATTGTGGTAAGCATAGGAGAAGCAAAGACATGTCATCATCATGGACCTTTAAAAATCGAGTGCAAAGAATACAAATATGAATGAAGAAGTGCATTCGTGTATCACTACAGATTCTGTAAAGACATGATTAAAGGGAACAGTAGGAGCACTAAGGAGAAAGTAGTCAATTCTATCCAGTTCAAGATTAACTCCCTCAAGGAAGTGATACTGTAGCTGGGTTTAAAGAAAAAAAATATGAGTCCACGTTCAACCAAATTGATGGAGAAGGGTAGGAGAATGTTCTGGACAAAGGAAGCAGTTTGAACAAAGTCAGAATGAAAGATGAACCATCTGAAAAAATACTAATTCGGTAGGTATGAGATAGGAACTGGGAATGAGCCTCTTCAAGAAGAATCCCCTGAGTAATTCTGATGCAGGTAGACCCAGAACCACACTATGAGAAACATCACTCACGTTCCAGTTTTAAAGGACTTGCTCAGAAATATTCGATATAAACTGAAATGCCTCATATGGCTTGGTGAGAAAGAATAGCCACTTCCACGTGGACAGGGCTTTTCTCCACACCCCTGCCTCAGTGAACTTTCCAAAACACAAATCCGATCATGTTACCTCAGTTTATAATCCAGCAGTGACAGCCCACTGTCTAGAGAACAACATCCAAGACTTCTGTAGAGCATCCCTGGCCTCACATGAACTGACCTTCCCTCCTGCTCTCACCTCCGGTCTCACTGCCCAAACTCTACTTTCCAATTATGTTAAACTCCATCCTTCTGTTGCTTCTTATCATTGCTTTAAGGATATTAAAATTTAAGACTTATAGCAAAGGCTTTCTACTGAGAATATACAATTAAATAAGGTTGTTGTTCTTATAAAAACGTAGAATCAATTTAAGCATTAAGAGTGAAATCCCAGAGCATTTTCCTTTTGTCTGTGGAATGTTAAATTGTCTCACAAATATCACTAAACCAAAACAGTTCAAAATTCTGAGAGAAGGCTCACAAATATCCTGTGAAGTGATAAGGAGAATGAATGCAGAAGCAAAAAGCATCCTAATCCCCCACTCCTAATAAATATATGTACACACATATATGCCCACATATACACAGGCATTTATAGGCACACACACACACACACACACACACACACACAGATGTCTCATACCACTGGAGGGCATACTGGAATCTGTGCATCACCAAAATATTCAGTGATAAAGACATTTTCTTCCTGGCACATTAGAGAGAGAAACTGAGACCAGACAGCTAGTAAGATAAAACACACTCTCCCTTCAGGAGCACATGCTGCTTTGGCAGACACAAATATCACTCACTCACACACACATGTACTCAAGCCTGTGCATAATTCTCTTGACATCGCCAACTTATAACATTAGCATATGAATGCTGAGGCTTACAGTGATATTCACCCACCAAATGGAGTTTATAATATAAATGCAATGAAAAGTATCTAAAAGATTACTCTTCACTCTGAATTGAGTCTGTCAGAGCCTGGATATAAAATATATGTAATATCTGTACAGAACCCAGAGTAAATACATTCTTCCTGCATGCATCCATGGAGGAAAGCTGAGATGGTTAGGACAATACTAAATTCATACTTGCTTTCCAAATAATGCATGAAATAAATGGCTCCAATTTCCCAGCTTTATGCATGTGTATCTCCCCCTGTTTCCAATATTTCACGTGTATTAGGCCAAATTCGATTTTTCTCAAGGTCTTTCTGTCTTCATTTTATTTTTGTTAGATGTCCTTTTTCTAGCTGCCAAGAATTATTCACAACTCCAGGAAAAAGATTTTACAAACGTATCCATAATCTACTCAAACAAAACCCAGGAATTATTAGTGTATGTGACATGTCTTTCGCAGTAGATTATAAGCTTCTTAAAGAGAAAGACATTGACTTTTTCATCTTTAAACTCATGCCATCTTTTAAATCATGTGCCTAAAAAAAGCAACAATTTATTATGTCACACGATTCTGCAGGTTGGCTGGGTGGCGCCTCTCAAGCATTCCTGGGCTCAATCTCGTGTCTCCATTTATCTAGAATGGTTGGCAGGCTGCAAGTTTCGGCTTCTCTCACGGTTGCTGGCTGTCAGCTGGGGTTCCTGAGTCCCCCTCCCTGAGGCCTCTCATCCTCCAGGTGGCTGGACAGCCTTCCCCCACATACTAGCCCAGGGTGAAACTGCAAGGTGTCTTACAGCCTGCCTTCACGACATCACTCCCACCAAGTTTTATCGGTCAAAGCAAGTCAGAGGACTAGCCCAGGTACAGATGTGGGCGAAATCGATGCCACCTTAAGGTGGGAGGAATGGCAAAGTCCCCTGGCAAAGGGTACTAATTAAGGGATAGGTGACAATGTTGTAGCCACCCTTGCAAACAATTTGCCACACCGACAAGGAGCTGAAACACACACTATTCATCAGTCCAAAATTATTTTTTGAAATTGTATTTTTTCATCCATTTATATGCTCATCAAGTGCCTAGAATGTAATGAGTACTTTATTCAGCTCTGAAAAATAGAGTAAGCAACAGGCAAAATGAATTCTTGACCTCATGCAATTTATGAAAGATAAATGAATGAGTGGGTAAAAGAAAAGCTTTACTGCCTAACTGGGTTGTATTGCCCACTGCACAGAAGAGGCCACTACACTGAAATAGCAGGAGTTGGTGCAGAGAAAGAGTTTAATATTGCAGGGCACCAAGTGAGGAGATAGGAAAAGTTTCTCAAATCCACCTTCCTGAGAATTTGGAGACTAGAGGTTTTTTTATTTATTTATTTATTTTTTATTTTTTATTTCAGCATATTATGGGGGTACAAAAGTTTAGATTATGTATATTGCCCTTGGTTTGGCAGACAAAGGGTTAGGGAATCAGTACTGCTGACTGGTTGGGTTGGGGGTGAAATCACAGGGGTGTAGAAATTGTCTTCCTGTGCTGAAGCAGTTCCTGGGTGGGGGTTACAAGAGCAGCTCAGTTGCTTCCTTGGTAGGGGCCCCTGGTCTGGTTGGGTCAGCCCATTCACCAGAATGCAGGGTCTGGAAGATATCTCAAAGACCAGCCTTAGGTTTCACAAGGGTGATACTATCTGTGGGAACAATGAAGAAAGCTAAGAATCTTTATGACCATCAGCTATGTGACCCCTGAATAATAAGCAATTTTAAGGAAACAAGCTAGGGAACAATGGCTAGTTACATTTTTAAACTATACCTATACCTTTGCAGAGTTCAGGCCCCTACCACAGTTCCCACCTTTCAGCCCTTATGAATTTTATAAAGGGAAGTTTCAAAAGTGATAGGCAGTTGGATAGAGCTTGCAGAGATAAGGGTTTAAGTTCTAGGCACCTTTCTTAGATAAAGGTTTATAAATTTCTAAGTGCTCAAATCCCTTACTGGGGTTGGGAGACCAAGCCAGGATACTATCAAGGGGCTAAAGTCAGGGTTGAATTGCAAGGATCTGGGGCTGAAGCAGAGAATTTCTACTGGAGGGAACATGAGCTACAGGAGGCAGAGGGGTCTGCTCAGTTTTGAATATGGGAGACACCAAGACCACTGCATGAGTCAAGGTCTGACAGGAAATGGGAAGTACACGCGACGGGGAATTTGAGGAGAATTTAGTGAGGAGACTATACGCAGTGGTAAGGGCAACATTAAAGGAAATAACAGGAAATACTTAGATACCCAGGGACAAGCAACAGCAGGAGGTCATTACTTAGGCCTGAAGCAACACAAAGAGGCGATGTGTTCACCAGGGCTAGATGGGAGCTGGAGCTATGGAAGCGAGAGCACACTTGGCAGGAGATGGTTCCAAAACACAGAGGTAGCAGGTTGCCCAGCTGCTTCTCTTCTCCTCCCTTCTAGCTTCTGCCTGCCTTTTGTTGGTCAAACCCAAGCAGAAGCCAAGGGTGTGGTCTTCTACAGTCGCTGCGCCCAACATATCATGGGTTGGCTTTGATACCACCAAACAAAATAGAGAGTACTGTATATGGAAGCAGATGGGATTTGAGAGTCATAGAAAACAATGGATTCACTAGTGAATTTGTGGGCTTGAAATGCCTGCAGCTTATCTGATTATGGATCTCCAGTAGCTAGTTGAAAATAGCATCTGGAGTTCAGGGGGGGAAATGTAGCTGAAGATAAAGCTACAGAAATTAAGAGCTTAAAAGGGTGAAGAGATAGGAGAAATAGGGAAGAAACTAGGAGATGCCACATAAATGTAATAGAGATGCCAGATGGAGGCCCCTGTCCCCTGGAGACCAAGGCTAGCTTGGCCTGAACCCAGCCCACTCCTCAGCTGCTAGAAGGCTGATGACCACCCCACAGCTCCTGCCAATCTCTGGGGATTGCGCTAGAAGCTCCACTTGCATCATTCTAATAGTCTGTCTTGTTTCCTTCCATACATCCCTCTGGGCATGAAGCTCAGCCCTCTCCCCAGTTTCCACAAAAAACTACTCATTCCAAGTACTTCATCAATTTTAAAAGAATTTACTCAAGATGCAATGTTGTTGGAGTGAGTCATATCACAGACTCCTGCCATCATCTTTTTGCCTCCACTCTCTTGTGTCCTATCTCCTCTTTCCAGAGCATAGGCAGTACCCCAACCCTCACTGTCCAAGTTCCCCAGGCAGAGGAGCTCGTCTTCTCCTCTGAAATCTTAACACTAAAAGCAGAGATGGTCCTCAGCTTCTACCAAATTCACCAGGGCCCTTAGCAGACCAGACTGAAAGCAGACAAAAAGAGAGCACATATTGCTTCCGCTATTATAGTCTGCCAGAGTTATGTGGTGACATAGCTCACTCCTGTTCAAATTCTGTCCCTTAAAATGTAACAAACCCTCTGTTTTAGGAAGTCTCTCAAAAAAAAACACGTGTTTTTCACTCTGTTCACACAGTGCAACAATCAACACAGAAGAAGACTTCCGTGGTATGATTTTTCCCCACACATAAAGCAGCAGACACAAGCTGGGTGTCCTCTAATTCAATTCTGACACCATCTACTTGGAGGGAGTGTTAGATCCCACAGAATGAGGCTCAGTCCCCAACACTGCCCCCACTTCTGACACCAGTCACAAGTCTGGGCTTCTGGAACTTCTGACCGACCGGCTATAAATCAGGGATCCCACAAGCCCCTCTTTGGGTTTGATTAATTTGCTGGAGTGGCTCATAAAACTCAGGGAAACACAAAATTGCATTTTTCAGTTTATGATAAAGGATATTACAGAGGATACAGATGAAGAGCTGATAGGGCCATGTATGGGGGAAGGGCGTGGAGCTTCCGTGTCCTCTCTGGGCACACCGCCCTCCAGGAACCTATCTGGAATCTCTCTGAACCCTGTCCTCTTGGGCTTTCAGGGACAACCTTGTGGAAATGTGATTAGCCTTCGGGGTATGGGACAGACCTGAGGCCTAACACACCCAACATCGTAACAAAAGACTGTAACAAGGGCTAGGGGACTTAGAAGCCAGGAACCTCAGATGAAAACCAATATATATAGCATACCATAATCCCAAAGCAAAAACCTAGCAAAACAGAAGTTAGTTTTTGTAAAAAGCATTAGGCATATTCTCCACGTGTGTCTTGTGTAAATATTCCAAAGCAATTTCTTTAAGAAAGTGTACCTAAACTACCAGAAAATGTTGGAAATTTGGAAAGGCAAATTAAAAGGCCATGTGCATCTTAAATTTATTTCCTGAGCCCTCAAGTATGTAAATGAGGCAAGAAGTGAAAAACAGCAGGTCAGGTTCCCACTTCTTCTATTGAAATGTTATCACAATTTAACATACTATAATAGAAAAGGGGCATGCCTGTGATATGCTAATGACTTCAAACTGGGAAATGTGTGAGTTTCCAGACCTTGGGAAAAGCTCGTTAAAGACTTTAGCCTAAGAAAAAAGTTCACTTTGGTCTCTCCTGTAAACTACATCTTGCCTTATCCTTGCCCATTTTCTGTTCTTACATGCCCCAGGAACTCTCCCTGTAAATTGGTCTTATTTTCTCCTTTAAGCCAAGCTTTATATTAGCTTTCGTCCCATGTGTTTTGTTTGTTTGGTTGGTTGCTTATTTCTTTGATTTTTACTTTTGTCTTTTGAAAGAGAGAAAACTGACCTCCACAGTCACCTTTTGTTCATTCCCTATTAGGATTTTAATGGTCTGGGGAGCTATGATATGATTTTGAACACTTCCATCAGGGTAGGAATGTTGCGTCAGCCACATAATTTTTTTTTACATCCCGTTGTTACAGGAAAGATGATATCATAACCAGTTACTACTTACCTATTTGGGCAAACGTCTGTGCTGTTTTTTGAAGTTCTAATGCCCAAGCACTTTGGAAATGAGAAGCGCTTTATTTTAACTGATCTTTAATTGTCTCCTTAGTTGCGTCCTCTTCTTCCTCCTAAACATTGGTGTTCCTAAGATCAAGATCACAACCACGGACAAGTGGGCTTCTCACTCTGTGCTCTCTCCCTCTAAAATATTATCTAACAGTGTATGTATGTGTGTGCCCACATTTAGTAAATTGAAAACACAATTTACTACAATTGTCAGTAAAAAAAGAGCATGAGGAAATCTGAATAGAACTGTTCTTATTTTAAAAATTCAAATGTGTAACGTGAAACCTTTCTCTGAAAAAAAATTCCAGGCCTAAATTGCTTAACTGGTACATTCATCAACATCTAAGAAAGAAAAAGTACTAATCTTACACTAATTCAGAAAACAAAAATTGAGGAAACACTATCCACTGTTTCCTGAGGCCAATATAACTGATACCTGTCAGTTCTATTAAATATCAGTTATATTTAATAAAAGACATTAAAAGAAAGGAATGTCATAGGCCAAACTCTCTCATGAACACCTGTAAACATATATACTAGCAAATAAATTAGAGCAATGTATAAAAAGGATAATATATGATGACACAGTGGGGCTTATACCAAGAATATAAGGTTGGTTTAAACTCATAAAATAAATCTAATAAAATAAATCAATAACAATCACCATCTCAACAGAATAAAGAAGAAAAACCATATGGTAATTTCAAAGTATGCATTTAATTTGACAAAATTGAATTCTACATATTTATATCAAATTTAAAAACTGAATTTAAGAAAAACAAAAAAAGCCTTAACAACTGGGAATATAGTATGAAAGATGCATTTCTAAAAAGCTAAAGATCAGAATAATGATGAAATGTTGAAAGCTTTCTTTATGCAATAAAAAAGTGAGACAATGATGTCATCTATCACATCAGTTCAATAATGTTCTGGAAAAATTAACTATAGGAATATGGCAAAAACAAATAAATAAAAATATGAGAATTAGAAAGGGAGCAATAAAATTAATTATTTAAAGTCAAATCATTATATATGTAGAAAATTCAAAAGAATATACATATAAACTATAAGAATTAATAAGTAAATTTAACAAAGTCATTGTATATAAATTCAATAAACAAAAATCAATTGTATTTCTAAATATTAGTAATAAAAATGAAATTTTAAAAGTGATACCACATCAGAACCAAAAACATCAAATACTTACCAATAAGTTTAATGAAAAGGTAGTAAAACATCCACACAGGAAACTATGAAATTTTACTGACATAAACTTAAGAGACCTTACTAATAGTGGAATATATACATATTGGAAGACTCATTATGGTAGAAATGTCAATTTCCCCAAACTGATCAATAGATCTAATGAAATCCCAGTGAAAAACCCAGAAGAATCTGTATGTGGAAATTGGCAAGCTGATTCAAAATCTTCATGGAAATGCAAAGGGCTAACTATAGTAAAAATAATCTTGACTAAGAAGAAAGTTAGAGGACTTACATTACCACATATCTAGACTCATTGTAAAGCTACAGTAACTAAACCATTTGTGGTAATGGCACAAAGATAGACAAATAGACCAACAGAAAAAATAGAGAATATAGAATTACATTCACCTATATATAGTCACTTGATTTGTAATGGGTTATCACAGTAATGCAATGAGGAAAGGGTTGTTTTTTCAATAAATGGTGCTAGACAAATTTGATATTCATACAGAAAAAAATAAAGTTTGTCTCTATCTCATAACCTACCAAAAAAATCAATTCCAGATTAGTAGTCCTAAATGTGAAAGTAATATGAAAAATCTTCTGGAATACAACATAGCGTATTATCTTGATAATACTGGGAAAAGCAAAGATTTCTTAAACAGAATACAAAAAAAAATAAGACCTATATTGATAAATTTTACTTTTTTAAACTTAAAAACTTTATTCATCAAAAAGAACCATGAAGAGTATCAAAAGACAAGGTACATAATGAGAGAAGATATTTATAATACAAATACCAAACAAAGATCTCATAACTAGAATACATAAAATATTCCTAGAAATCAATAACAAAAGAGGCAACACAAATTTTAATGGGAAAAACTACAACAGCCATTTTATAAAAGAGACAATTCAAACAGTTCAACATTATTAGCAATAAGGAAAATTTGAAGTGAAACCACATAACTTCTGGAATTGATAAGCAATAATAGCAAGATTGCGGATACAAGGAAAGTATACAAAAGTCAATTGCTTTCCTACATACCAACAAAAAAATCAGTGGAATTTGAAATTAAAAACACATTGCCATTTACATTATCATCCCCTCAAAAAGAAGAAATACTAAGGTATGAGCATAACAAAATATATAGAATATCTATATGAGGAAAATTACAAAATTCTGATAAAAATAACAAAGAAAAACTAAATAAATGGAGAAATATCCCATGTTCATGAATAGGAAGATTCAATATTTCCAAAATGTTGGCTCTTCCTAGCTCAAACTATAGATGCAATAAAAGCCCAATCAAAATCTCAGCAAGTTATTTTGTGGATATCAAAAAACTGATTTTAAAGTTTATATGAAGAAATAGAAGACCCAAGAAGGTAAATCCAATAAAATGAGAAGAACAAAGTTGGAGGACTGTCACTACCTGATTTTAAGAACTACTCTAAAGCTACAGTAATCAGCAGTCTGGCATTGGTAAAGGAATAGACAACTAGATCAATGGAACAGAATAGAGAGCCCAAAAACAGATCCATATAAATACCATCAACCAAACTTTGACAAACAAGGCACTACGATGAAGAGAATATAGTCTTTTCAACAAATAGTGCTGGCACAACTGGAAATCCACATGCAAAAAAATGAATCTAGACACAGTCCCTGTACCCTTCACAAAAATTACCTCAAAATGCATTGCAGACCTAAATGTAAAATTTTAAAAATTATAAAATTCCTAGAAGATAACATAGGAGAAAACTTAGGTGACCTTGGATGTGGCAATAACTTTTTAAATACATCAAAGACACAATACATGAAAGAAATAATTGATAAGGTGAATGTCATTAAAATTAAAATCTTTGTCTCTGTTAAAAAAACAGTGTCAAGAAAATGAGAAGACAGGCCACAGAGTGAGAGAAAATATTTGCAAAAGAAACATCTTATAAAAAAAAACTTTTGTATAAAATATACAAAGAACACTTAAACTCAACAATAAGGAAAGGAACAACCCTATTCAAACATGGGTAAAAGACCTGAAAAGACACACCAAATAAGATATATATAGATAGCAAATAAGCATACTTGAAAAGATGTTCGATGTATGTCATTAGGGAATTGTAGATTTAAAACAACAATGAGATACCACTATATACCTCTTAGAATGGCCAAAATCCAAAACACTGACAACCAAATGCTGGCAAAAATGGGGAGCACCAGGAACTCTCATTCATTGCTGGTGGGAATGCAAAGTGGTATAGTCACTTTGAAAAGCAATTTACCAGTTTTTTACACAACTAAACATGGTCTTACTATGTGATCCAGAAATCACACTCCATGGTTTCTACACAAATGAATCCAAAATTTATGTCCACACAAAAACCTGCACATAGGTGTGTATAACAGCTATTCATAATTGCCAAAACATGGAAGCAACCAAGATGTTCTTTACTAGATGAAAAAGAATAAACTGTGGTACATCTAGATAGTGAAATATTATTCAGCACTAAATAGAAATGAAGTATCATGCCATTAAAAGGGAGGAAACTTAAATGCATATTACTAAGTGAAAGAAGCCAATCTGAAAAGGCTACATACAGTATGATTCTAATTATATGACATTGTGGAAAAGCCAAAATTATGAAGACAGTAAAAATATTAGTGGTTGCAAGGGGTTAGGCAGAGTGGTAGGATGAGTAGACAGAGCACGGCTAATTTTTAGAGCAGTAAAACTATTCTGTATGATGCCACAATGTTGAATAGATATCATTACATGTTTGGAAAAGTCCATAAAATTTCCAACACCAAGAATGAACCCTGATGTAAACCATGGACTTTGAGTGATAATGATGTGTCAATGTAAGTTCATCAGTTTTAACAAATGTGTACAAGTATGGTGCAAGACATTGACAGTGGAGGAGGTTGTGTACATGTGGGAATAGGAATTATATGGGAACTCTGTGCTTTCAGCTCAGTTTTGCTGTAAACCTATAATTATTCTAAAAAATAAGTTTATTATTTAAAAAAATAGATGTCAGCAAAAATAGCAGTGGGAATCTACAAAATTTCTCTCCTCAATAAAAGCAGTAAAAGCAGTAGAAAAAAATTGTCAGAATCAACTTTTTTAGAGCTCTGGAAATTAAGCAAAGGCTTGAAGCAAACAAGGGAATATTTATTCAATAGGAAAAAAAACTGTATCTTGATAAGAATAGTAAGTTTTATTGTGTTTTAACTTCCTTATTACCCTACCCCTCCCTAGGTCTGCAGTAACTTTGAATCCAATATCCCACAATTACACTGAGAACCAGTAATGTGGCAGCCCCTGGAGGAAGCAGAGCAAGGTTGGACATTGTACAAAGTCCCATTCCCAGAGAATTGTCATTATTTGACATCTCTGAGTGGTGCCCTGGAAGCCTCCACTCACAAAGCTGTCTTTATTTGACCTGACTGGACCAGCCTTCTCACCAGGGGCACTTTCTAAAAACAATTAGAGACAATTTAATACTGTGGCTCTTTAGGTGGTGACTAACATTGTGGGTCAAATCATAGGCTAACCAAATGGTTAAAAGAAATATCTTGTAAATGAGATATCCAAAAGGGACTTTAATAAACTCCAACACATTCCAGGGGATCTAGAAAGCTATGTAAATGTATAGCATGCCCAGGACAGTTTGCATACTTGGGAAAGACCCAAGAAGGTCCTTAGCTATCACTTCTGGCTAAACTTGAGTCTCTGTGTAAGCAAAAAGTGAGGGCTAAGGAGAGTTGTAAACCGCCTGACTGAGTGCTCAAGATATGCCTCAACCCACACAAAGAGCTCCTCAACAAAGACTGAAAGGCATATTTTTTCCAGGCAGTGAAGGAAATCTCTGTCCAACCCTTAGCTGACCACTAAGCTAACTGAGTAGAGAATTTAGTGTAGTGTCCACACAGAACAAGGAATATGAACTTTATGGAATAAATTAAGATAAGTCACTAAACAACAAACAGCAACAACAGTAACAACAAGAAGAGCAAGTAGCCACAACAACAAACTCTAAGGAAGGGAAGAATCTGATTTCCAGAGCCGCCACACAGCATTTTTTAAATGTCCTGTTTTAACAGATAATTATGAGACATGCAAAGAAATAAGAAAATACACATACACAGGGGGAAAAAAAAAACAGTCAATAGAAACTTTCCCTGCGAAGGCCATATAGTGAAGTTACTAGACAAAGACTTTAAATCAGCTGTTTTAAATAATACAACTAAAGAAAACCATGAGAATGATATATTACCAAATGTAGAATATCAATAAACAGATAGAAATAATAAAATAAAGAACCAAATAGGAATTCTGGAACAGTATAATAAATAAAATTTAAAAATCATTAGAGGGTCTCAATAGCAGGTTTGAGCAGGTAGAGGAAAGAATCAGTGAACTTGAAGATAGAACAATTAAGATTATCCAGTCTGAGGAATAGGAAAAAAAAAAAAAAAGAAGAGAAGAAGAAAAATAAAAGGATTCTTCGATACTTGTGGGGCAGCATCAAGCATACCAACTATGCATAATGGGAGTCACAAAGAGAAAGAGAGAAAGAGCAGAAAGAATATTTCAAGAAATAATGACCACATAAACTTCCCAAATTTTATGAAAAATAAAAATCTATACATCCATGAAGCTCAACAAACTCCAAGTAGGATAGATATGAACAAGTCCACACCCTAGACACATTATAATCAAACTATTAATAAAAAAAGGCAAAGATGAAGAATCTTGGAGGCAGCAAGAGGGAAGTGATTCATTGCATACAAAGAATCCTCAATAAGGTTAACAGCTGTTATCTCATCAGAAACCATGGACGCCAGAATGCAGTGGTAATGATATGATCAAGGTTATGAAAGGAAAAGACTTGACACCAAGCAAAACTTGCTTAGCAGTATAGCAAGACTATCCTTCAAAAATGAAGGAAAAATTTAGATATTCCCAGATAAATAAAAACTAAAAGAATTCATCGCTAGTAGATTTGCCCTATAAGAAATACTAAAGGCAGTCTTTTAGGCTGCTATGATAAGGGACTAAAGAGTAATTCAAATCCATATAAAGAAATAAAGAGCACCAATAAATGTTATTAAGCAAGTAAGCATGAATTAGTATAAATTTATTATTTATAAACTTTTTCTTCTTATTTGATTTACAAATCAAACTGCATAGAGCATTACCTATAAGTCTGTGTTGATAAGCTTCCCATGTACAAATATAAAACTTATGGCAATAACAATACAAAGGTGGAGGGAAAGAACCATATAAAAGCAAATTTTTATATACTACTGAAACTAAATTGGTGCGAATCTAACCTACACTGCTATAAATTAAGTTGTTAATTGTAATCCCTAGGACAACCAGTAAGAAAATAACTCAAAACTATACAGTAAAAGAAATGACAAGGAAATTAAAATGGTAGACAATGCTAGGCTAGAAAATATCTAACACGAAAGAAGGTAATAATGGAGGTATTAAGAAACAAAAATGATATAAGATATATAGAATACAAACAGCAAAATAACAGGTTAGTTTCTTTCTAATCAGTAATTAATTTAAATGAAATGAGATTAAAGTTCCCATTTGAAATTCAGAGGTTGGCAGGGTGGATTTTTTAAAAATGATCCAACTATATGCTGCCTACCAGAGATTCACTTTAGATTCAAAGGATCAAAATGTTGAAAGTGAAAGGATGGAAAAAATACTCCAAACAAACCATAAAGCAAAAGAGACGTGGAGTAGCAATATTAATATCAGACAAAATAGATTTTAAGACAAAAATTGTTGCAAGAGACAAAGAAAGACTAAAAGGGTCAACCCATCAAGAATATATAACAATTATAAATGTGTATGTACCTAACAACACACCCCAAAAATACATAAAATATTAACAATAAGTTACAGAGTTGAAGGAAGAAATAGACATTTCAACAATAATAG
Organism: Varecia variegata; assembly: GCA_028533085.1. Classification (NCBI taxonomy): domain Eukaryota; kingdom Metazoa; phylum Chordata; class Mammalia; order Primates; family Lemuridae; genus Varecia; species Varecia variegata. Next base: position 78,793,282 of record CM052438.1, read on the forward strand.
TAGAAGACTTTAACACCTCATTTTCAATAATGGAAAGAATAACTAGAGAAGTTCAATAATGAAATATAAGACTTTAACAACACTGACAACCAATTATACCTAATAGACATCTATATCACACTCCATCCAGTGACATCAGAATACACATTGTTCTCAAGTGCATATGGTACATTTTCCAAGAAAGACCATGCTTTATGCCATTAAAGTCTCAATAAGTTTAAAAGGATTGAAATCATACAAAGTATATCTCTGAACATGGAATGAAATTAAAATCAAAACAATAGGAAATTTGGAAAATTCACAAGTTTATGAACATACTCCTAAATAACCAGTGGGTCAAAGAAGAAATCACACAGAAAATTAGAAGATAATGTAGGGAACCAGGACTCCTGGCCTTCTGAAGGTCCACTAAAAAATCATTGACAAGATGTAGATTGGTTGGAGAAAAGACATACAAATTTATTTAATGTGTATATACATGAGTCTTCAGAATGAAGACCTAAAAACATGGGAAACTGTCCATTTTTATGCTTAGATTCAACAAAGTATGGACAGCTATGCAGAAACATGATTGGACAAAAAGGGTATGATCTAATGCTAATAGAGTGAGTGGGGAACCCAGCAAGGCCTTTTGTCTAGATTTTTCTTGGCCTGAGCAGCATCCTTCCCTCTGGGTGTGGAACACGGCCCTCTCTGGAATGGGGGTCTTATGACTATAGTCAAACAATGTAGGTCAGATAATTTCTTTATGGTCAGTTTTTACACAGAATATTTTTAAATTTTACAGCTCACTTTTGAGAAAAGAGGTTCTGGTTTCTATCACCCACCTTGGGGAAGAGAGATTCTAGTTTCCATGGCCTGCCTTGGGGAAGAGGGGTTCTGGTTCCTATGGCTAGCCTCAAGGGAGAATGGGACTGAGAAACAGGAGGGCAGAAGGTCAGAGAAAAACTTTTGCTTCTGAGGCTGCTGCTGAGGTCATTTTGGGGTATTGTTTTCTGAGCCCCAACAATACTTTGAGATGAATGAAAGCAAAAATACAACATGCCAATATGGGATGCAGATGAAGCAGCGTGGTTAAAAGGAAATTTATATTAATAGCTATATATGACTCAATTTAAAAAAAGAAGAAAGCTCTCAAATCAATAACCTAAACTTTTCACCTTAAGAGACTAGAAAAAGAAGAGCAAACTAAATTTAAATCAAACAAAAGAAAGGAAATACAAAAGTGGAAATTAATGAAATAGATAATATAAAAGCAATTAAGAAAATTAATGAAATCAATAGCTAGTTCCTTTAAAAAATCAACCAGTTTGACAGAACTTTAGATAGGCTGACCAAGAAAAATAAAGAGAAGGCAAAAATGACTAAAATCAGAAACAAAATAGGAGATATTACCACTAACCTCATAGAAATAAAAAGGATTATATGACACTATTATGAACCATAGTATACCAACAAATTATATAACCTAAATGAAATGAAAATAATCGTAGAACAGCACAAATGACAGAAAGCCAAAACAGAAATAGAAAGTCTGAAAAGACCCAAAATCAATAATTTAAAAAACAGAACAAAACAAAAAACCTCCCACAAAGAAAATCCCAAGACAAAAAGGTTTCACTGGTGAATTCGACCAAATATTTAAAGAATTAACAACTTCTTCCTAAACATACAAGAGGAGGGAACACTTCCTGACTTGTCTCAAGAGGCCAGTATGTCCCTGACATCTAAACTGGACTAAGATGTTATAAGGAAAGAGAACTCTCGAACAATATCCCTTATGAATATAGATTTTAAAATCCTCAGTAACATGTAAATCCAGCAACCTGTAAATAGGATTACACACCACAAGCAAGTGGGTTTTATCCTAAAAGTGAAAGAGTCATTGAACATATGAGAATCAATCAATGCAATACACTATATTAGTAGAATAAAGGGCAAAAACCACATGATCATCTCAATAGACACATAATAAGCATTTACAAAATCCAACACACTTTTAGGATTAGAACATTCAAAAAACTAGGAAAGGAAGAGAACTTCTTTGATATGATATAAGGCATCTACAAAAAAACCAGCAGCTAATGTCACAATTAATGGTGAAAGACTGAACTTTCCCACTGACATCAGGAACAAGATGAGGCGAGCTTGCTACTTCTACACATCGTTATACTAGAAGTTCTAGCCAAGGCAATTAGACAAGTGAAAAAAACAAAGCATCCAGATTTAAAAGGAAGAAGTAAAACTATCTCTATTTGCAAATGAAATTATATTGTATATAGCAAATCTAAAGAATTTACCAAAAAAGCAGAGATAATCAGTGAGTTCAACAAGGTTTCTGGATACAAGATCAATACACAAAAAAATCCACTCTGCTTCTATACACTAGTACTGAACAATTGAAAATGATATCTAAAAAACATTTATAATAGTGTCAAAAATACTGAGGAATAAATTTAACAAAAGAAATACAAGTTTGTACAACGAAAACGAAATAACATCAGTGACAGAAATATTGAATATCTTGAGGAAGGTAATAAGTGCTAGAGGGCATGAGGGCAACTTCCGGGTTGCTTGTAAGTTTTTATAGCTTGATATAGACGGATGTTACAGAGGTATATTTAATTTACAAAATTTCATTGAGTTGTATACTTTGGAATTTGGGCACTTTATTGTATGCATGTTATATTTCAATGTTTTAAAAAATGCCAAAAATGAAGAACTAACCAAATCACATCATATTTTGTTTGTATTCTTATTATGCAATACAATGCCTTTAAAACAAGAAAGACAGAAAACCACATTGTACTAAAGATACTGAAAGTCAAAAACAATAAGCTAATAAAGATTATCCAACAACAGCAATAAATTCAAATCACTGGGTCTAAGTGAAATACATATTAAAGTAATAAGAAGTCCTGTTAATATCTCAGAACTATTGAAGAAGTTGCAGAGGAATTATATCAGGGATATATTCTGGTTTTCAAAAGGATAAAAAAGGTAGATTCATTTAGAAAAAATGATGTTGATGTCTATCATAAATCCATAACAGCTTGGTCTCTAATACTATTCCCCACCAAATAAAAAGAAGTCTCTTCAGAGACATGGCTGACTCTAAGCCTGAGGCAGGGTAGGAACAAAATGAATTTGGAATTTCTTTTTATTCCCTCAAATAAGTAAAAGCTGAAACAACTACAAAAACAATGGATGCATGTTACAAGCAGGGAGGGGCTCCCATTGGCCAAACCTGGGACAAATTAAACACTAAAACAATTAAGGACTGCAATTAATTATAAACCATTGCAAAAACAGGAATTCATGAGTCCGGACTGACAACAAAGAGGTAATTAACTAACCAACTACCTAAATAAATATATAAATAGTGAAGAAGGGAGGACGCTCACTTACAGCAGACTCCCAAGAGCCAACAGATAAATGTGTGGGAGAGGAGGAACCAGAAAGTCATCATTTAGCACCACTGGGTAAAGATTGCTCCAAACAAGAATTGTCAGGGAATGCTAGATGTAGGGAGAAAACGTAAAGATATTTTCATGATCTTACAGTTTCTCTCTTAGACACCGTAGCTGCAAGAGAAAAGATAGTAACCATACAGTGATAAACTGAACAACATCATTAACAATGTTGGTTTTGATCAAAATTAATATCACCATTGAGAGGCAGATGGACATCATGTACCTCCAGGAGTGATGTCCTCGGAGGAATACCACCTCTCTTCTGTTCCAACCTGGAATGCATAACCTGATTGTAATCATGAGGAAACACTAAACAATCCCCAAATGAGGAAAGTTGTATGAAAAGGGAGGAAAGGATACTGAATTCTTCAAAAATGCCAATGTCATAAAAAGATAAATTAATAAAAGCTGTGGAAATTTTTCCCAATTAAAGTAGGTTAAAGAAGCATAATTAAATGCAATACCTGATCCTAAATGGATCTTTAATGGAAGAAAAAAAAAATCACTAAAGGACATTATTGAAGCATTTTAAAAAATCAGAATATGGGCAGTAGATTAGATAAAAATGATTGTATCAATATTAATTTAACAAAATTAATTTGACAAAATTAATTTGTAAATTTGTAACAATTTACAAATTTGTTACAAATTTAACAATTTGTAAAATTGTTAAATTAACAATATTAATTTAACAAAATTAATATTGATACAATATTAATTGATAACTATCAGAGAGAGATAGAGAAACAGAGAATGATGATAAATATTGAATCAAATGGAGTGAAACATTAACAATAGGTAAATCTGGCTAAGGGGTATATTGGTATTCTATGTACTATTTCTAGTGTAATTTTTCTAGGAGTTTCAAATTATTTCCAAGTAAAAAGTTTTGAAAATTAAAAATCAAAATAAAAGTTATAATAGTTGTAAGGATAACTAACATTAATCAAGGGTCTCCATGTTCCAAAGATTCTTTAAATATCCTTTTAATTAATCCTGAAAACATTTTCCAAATGATTTAACAGCATAGGAAAATCTGTTCTGGGCTCTATTTTTCTCAAAATTTTATTTAATGCCTCGGTTTAGTAAGTAAAAGGAACATTGATCAAAATTCTTTGTGTAAAAAATGTATAGAGTACACACACAAATGGGCTTGCATATATACCAAAGTTATTAAGTTTATTCAAGTAATAAGTAGTCAAAAATAAATAAAATTTTAAAACACTTCGCATGGCATAAAATGGAAGGGATATATAATATGATAAATAAAAGACTAATTTATAATTATCCTGAGATTTTATAATGCTCAAAAAAAAGGCTTTAAAATAAAATTTAACTTTTATAAACATAAAACCCTGTATTTTGGTTGAAGCAACTAATTGTATGTTTAAGATAGGAAAAATAAACTTGAAATTAGACCTTATGGAAAACAAAATAATCCTAGTTGGCTACAAGTTAGGTACTAACCGTCATTAAGCAAACACAGCTGTCATAAAAATAAAAGGATGTGAGAAAATCTTAGATAGCATTTATAAAGGGTAGCAGCTGGATCAGGAGAAGTAAAAATGTCCACTGTCACAGACACCGTAGTTGTATACATTTCTGGGAGCCATGTTTTAGGAAAGACTATGACGCTATCTGAAGTAAAGGATAAGAGGTACCTAGAAGCCAATCTTCTTATTTTATTTTATTTTATTTTATTTTATTTTATTTTATTTTATTTATTATATTTTACAAATATCAATCATCTACCATGTGCTCCATGTTGTCTAGGATCACTGAGAGTCAGGTGAAGCCATAGACCCTGGGTTCAAGGACTACCCCAATTATCTGGCATACTCCTGAAGCTCACTGCCCACCTCCACACTCTGCCCCCTCTCCCCTACTAGCAGGCTCAGCCTAGCCCCAGGCTCTGCTCTTACCCTCTTCCTGCTTAGGCCAAACTTAAGAGTCCAGATGACAATGCAGTCAGCCCACCTGGTGCTGCTGCTGTAACTTTTCACTCTTCTGCCAGGAATTAGGCTCCTTCTAGGTACAATAATTGCTGGGGGTCGGGGTTGGGGGGGTCCTGAGGCTCTTGCCTGTATGCAATTTCTCTAAGGCTGATGTCCCACCTTGCATACTTCTGTGTTTTGGGATTGGGGGATTGATTGTTACTCCTAAATTCTAACTCTTCTACTGGAGCCTTCTTGGCTAGTGTTACAAATCACCTTGATAGTGACCACCTGCTTGGCTGTTACCACCTGCACAGATTTAGGGTCTCTGTGATCCACCTGCCTGTTGGGATGCCTTAGACCTCTTTGGCACCACAAGCAGCCTCTCTAGGCCATTGCCTACCTGAAACTAGGCTCCTGGGTTTGTCACTGAGAACCCAGTGAGATGTATTAACCTCTAGGTCTTAGTGCCTTTTGTATCAGATCTTTTCTCTGATAAAAAGACACGTAGTTATACAAATTATTGCAAGACATTCAGAGAAAAAGAGAACAAGGCACATTTTGATAATGGTTCTAAGGGGTAAAAACAAAGCACTATACAATTCTAAAGTAGTTCTCAACTGATTAAGGATTCAGGCACTAGTTTAAAAGAAAGTGACATTTGATCTTGGTTTTGAGTGATGGATAGTTTTTACCAACAGGACTGCTGCAGGCAGAGGTGGATCCAGAGTTTGCGGGGCCTGAAACCTATAGAAATGGGGAAAGGTGAGGCTCTTATACCATACAACTGTCACAAACAGAAAATTAAATATTCACTCTTCATTAAATAATGATGATTGTTCATTAAATAATTATTAATGAGAATGAAAAAGAAATCACAAGTAAACTTTAAAAAGCTTACAAGTACCACAGACATCACAAAATTCAGAAAAATGACATAATATTTATATTTATTTACTACCTGACATACTTGTACAATATAATTTTCCTATAGTTTTTTTGGCTGCATATCCTTTAATCACTTCTTCACATCACACTGATTTTGTAATATTTTTCTAGAGAGACTAGAAAGATATTTTAATCTTGATATGGCTGATCAAAATTTGTTTTTCATTATTTATAGTGTAGAAAGTTTCCTTTGATTTCACAACTCATTACACTTAATGTCACATAAATTTTTAGGACTGTTGTCAAATTTGGAGAAATATCTGTCCAAGTTACTTCCTTATAAAAGACCTACTCACTGTTTTTAGTCCTGCTACAAGTTTGTATCCTAAAAACACAGGAAGTCTGGTTACATAATTCTATGTTATGTAAGTCCATCCAAAAAGAAAAAAGCATATATGTTGTGATAATTTCGTATACCATATTATCAAGTATATATCTGACGAGAGAGAGTTTCTCTTTTAACTGTCAATAAGGGCAAAATCATCTACTACAATTGCACAGGGATGATTGACAGAACTGTCCCCAGATCAGCTTCTGGCTCTGGGATCCATAGGATATAGTTATATTGAGGTACAACCTCTGACCTTGCCATTATGTTTTAATGCTAGTGAGTAGGCCCAGGGAAAAGGAGAAAGATTTCTGGAACTCATTCCGGCACTTGGTGAGCTTGAAATAACTATACAGAAATGACTTCAAACCACATAATTATCCCACTGAATCCAAACTAAATATATTCCCAAACCAGCTCCATCCTTAGCTCATTCCAAAAATGTCCACAGCCATTCCCAACGTGGGGAAGAAAGTGAAGGTTAAGTCAGAATAGTAAAGTACAGTAAAATATCTTACCTTTGTAAAATTTACAAAATCATATGATCACATAAACACATTGCTAAGGCCCTCCTAGGGCCTTAAGGGGGCCCATGCCAAAGAGGATTTTGAAGCTAGAGCTGCATCAGCTTCACAGTGAATACGCCGCTGGATTCAAGGCATTTCCAGGCAGAAGAAATTGGCAGTTTCCTCCTGAACCTTTAAATGAGTCGACTGCCCCACGTAGTTAACCGTCAGTTTTATCTTACAGCTTATCACACTAACAGAAGCATAAATTCAGAACAAGGAGTGACAGTCCCATTTTACTCTTAAGACCAATTCTGAGAATCAAACTTTAGAAGACCATTTGTTAAAACAGGAGCATGTCCAGGGGACAGTGACCAGGAAGGTGTGAAGAGGCAAAAGAAGAATATTTATTAGACCTTGGATATTTAGCATGTCAAAGAGATGACAGGGAGCAAATAAGATCTTTCACAAAATGTGAAAGGGACTGTCATGTGGGTAAGGAATTACATTTGTTCTACATTCTATGGGGCAAAAAAAGAACCAAATGTGGTCCAAAGACAGTGCAAAAAAATATAAAATATCTCATTAATAATGTTTATATTGATTACATGTTGAAGTGATAATATTTTAGATAGTTGGGGATAAAGAAAATATTAATTTCACCTGTTTCTTTTTACAGTTTTACTTTTGCTACTAGAAATTTTAGAAGTACATATACAGCTTGCATTTGTGGCTTGCATTATATGGCTATTGGACAGCACTGGTGTAAGGTTTCAGCCCCACTGAGATAATTCTCAAAGCCATTGCAATTTTACCAAGAGCTGAGGCACCAAAGCTATTTTATATTTAGGCAGCTTTTACTTGGAATTCTCTTCTCTTAAATTTAATGCTTTTACTGTACTTATTTCATTGGTTTCACTCAGTTTTTTTTCCTCAGTAAGGAAAATGAGCTTCTATACTGTCCAAAGAATAGCCCGATAAAGATCCATTACCATCCCTTTACTCAATGGGAGTAGATGGTCATAACAGTATGTCTGACACCAGCAGGTTTATACAGTGATTTCTGTCATATCAGCTACTTAATGAAATGAATTTCTATCACAGCATCTTTAAAATGTTAATACTCTTACAGCTGTCTTCAAAGACCTATTTTGAACTAAATATGTTATCAATCAAAATACTCATTAAAATTCGATGCAAGCTTACGTGAAAAGAGAGATTAAATCATTGAGGCATCTGGGCCTCTTATTCCACTAATGTGACCTCATTATATCGTAATTTGTTATTACAGAAATTTAATTTTCTGATGCCATAGGATGACTAAGGGTCTTCACATTTCCCAGGTTTTCATCCACCCTAATTGCAAACTTTTTGATCATTTACTGGCCAGGTCTTTGGATATTTTCTGGTCTTGGATTTATATTTCTGGCAGACTACCATGTGTAACCTCGGAAAGCAGTACTCCCTGATGCTGGAGATGGTTTTAATCTCTAAAGGATCTTGGAGATGGTGTTCTCTCATAAGAAAAGGAGATGTTTTGAATTTGGTGTTTCCCTCAGCCACCATTAATATATCTGTGGATCCCGACTGTGACATTGTGACGTAGTCTGTCAGTCACTTAATGGAATCCCCCTTTTGTGGATATGTGATGGAGTCACAAACACAGAGGAGGTTGTGTAGAATGCCGAGCAGGTTCTCTACCTATCCTGGAGAGAGTTGTGAGGACCAAAGGAACCAATGTGGTTGCCCAAAGTAAGTACCAAATAAATTTCAGTTCCCTTCTTGTCTCCCCACCCAACTGCCTTAATCTAGTCATTCATACAAATGCTACTTGGCTACTTGGCTTTCTTCTGCCATTTTAATAGAGCCCAAGAAAAGCCAAAGGGTGAGACGGGACATTCTGAATATAAGGAATCAGGAATCTGGTATTTAAAAATTGAGTCCATTTTTCATATGAAGACAATTACCAAAATACCTCAATATAGAAGAAAGCTCAGAATTACATCTGAAAATCTTGCCACATTTAACTCATATACCTATATCCAACACTGCTCTCAATTACAACCAAATGGTCATTTTCTCTAATAATTTTTTCTCCAAAAAAAAAAAAAAAAAGAAAGAAAAGCCAATCTAGTCAGCATGGCAAGGCTAAATTCTGGCTGGATCCCAGAACCAGAGATGGGAGCATTCTCTTTAGATCGTGGTGGCCATTGATCGAGTGGCTTAGTTCCTGGTGATCACACAGGTCAAGACTCAGAAGGGTGGGAGCTGCCTGCCTGGGAGAGCGACAGATTCCTCGCCTCCAGTTATTATAATGCTTCTCCTTTATAACAGATCTGGGCCGCCAGGAACGAGGAATTTCATTATATGACTCCCCAGTTAGATCTGCTGCCTCTCCTATTCTCCTCCTCTTTCATCCTGTGCCAGCTACATTGGCCTCCTTGTTCTGCTTCCATAGCCAACCACCCACCCCAGCAGTGCCTTTGCACATTCTGTTCCCTGAGGCTGGAGTGCTCTTCCCCCAGATTCCTCTATGGCTCCCACTGTCACACTCTTCAAGCTTTTGCTGAACTATCACCTTTTCAGTAAAGCTTTTCTGACAATCCAATTGCAAACTACAACTTCTAACCATTTCCCTGCTTATCTTTCTAGATGGCACCATTCACCATCTAACAAGCTCCATACTTCCCCTGCTTGTCTGTGACTGTCAGTCTCCCAGGCTAGACCGTGAAGGCCACCAGGCAGGGACTTTGGGTGGCATTTTTGTTGTCCTGTCTCAAGTACCTATAAGAGTGGTTGGTACACAGGACAATGAATAATTGAAAGAAGAGACTATACACATTAATGGGTTTTTGTGACTTTGTTGGGGTAATTCAAATAAGAGTTAGCCACACAAAGAACATTATTTTTAAATTCATGCAGTGTATAGTTTTGGTGACTTGATTTATATATACATGTCTATTTGTAAATATGAACACACTGCAGACTAAATTTGTTGAGGTTGTTTTTGTGCACATTCCTTAGTCTCAGAAAAACAAATGGCTCTGAATTCGCATTGCCTTCAGCATGATTCCGTGAGTAACAGATGACAGACTACTTTCCCATTGTTTTATGTGAAAGAATGAAAAAGAAATATATAGAAACAAAAGCCATCTTAGAGTGAAAAGAAATGCCTGAGCCAGCTTGGCAGAAGAGCCATTCTCTGCAGCAGGATCAGGAAAGCAGAGGAATTTGGGGTCGCTGTGTAATGAACAGCATCCTGTCCCTCCCAAGCAGTGATAACCTGGCTCTGGCCCCCCAAAACTTCAGTTTCTGGAGATTCTACAACCAGAGCAGGGAAACTGTGGTTCCAACCCTGCATAAAGAAAATTAGTTCCCTCAAAGCAAAAGCATGACACTTCTCAATACCCTCTGGTTTGTCCTTTATTTGAGATCAAGCCTCAGTGAAAAAACTAAAAAAAAAAAAAAAAAAATAGACAATTCTTTGCAGATAACTTGCAGCTCAATAACCTGATAATTATTCATTTCAGCTTAAAGCATGCTTGTAAATATCATTTCAAATGAAGCACTGACTTGATTTTTAATCAATGAAAACTGACATTTGTTGAAAAGCCTTTCTGAATAATTACCTTGCATTCTTATTACTAAAGCGGATTTAACAGAAAATCAAAACAAACGATATTAATTACATCGTATCCTCATTATATATTAATAGGTTCAGAAACCAAACATTGAGTGTCTTATAGAGCCAGTGTAATATTTATAGGAAGCTTTTCGATGGAAGCCAGCTTAATTCTAATGCATCCGTTTTAGTGCTCTGACCTTCTGATCTCTGGAACCATAGTTTAGTCTCAGCTAGGAGCACATATGCCTGGCATTCACATTTTGGGCTCACACCTGAGAGCCCAGGGTGTCACAGGAAGTTGACTTTCTTATGCCAAGGAATGTGATTTGGCTGATTGATCAGTCACCACCTACCTTTAACTCAGAATTATTAATTTGAAATCTTTCCCTTTTGCTTGATGAATTTACAGCCTCAAGCAAAGAAATCTCACCTTGTGATGATGCATTGAGATCTGCTATTGTCTGTGTGTCTGCAAACAATACAGGTACAACCGGCAGCATGAGAAGAGGAGAGTGTCACAGGAGAAGGGATTTCTGCAGGTCTCCATCTCCTGGACTGGGCCCTAGACTGTCATTTCTTTCCACCTATGTTCAGCCTTAGCTCTGGCTCCTTAGCTGTAATTAGAACCCACCAGGTGGTTTCCTAGTTGTGGGACCTTTTTAAGTTGTACACCACCTCTGGGTATCCATTTTGTTATTTACAAATTGCAACTAAAAATTATAGTTGGTTGTTGGAAAGATTAAATAAAACAGAGTTGTTATAAGGATTAAATGAAATAATTTATATAAAGTGCTAAGAAGAGTTCCCAATATGTACTAGCCTCTCAATAAATACTAATGATTAGAATTATTATGAGTAAAGGCCCCGTTGATGGTCACACAAATGCAATATGGGAGCCCCACTGCGAAAGCCTAAGCAGACTCACCTGTGCAACCTCTTACTGCAGTCCCCACTGTCCTGCTGACCTTGGGGCTTGCTGCAAAACACCAGCACGAGCAGAAGGAACATGTACAGAAAATTGATTAAAGTATGGACATAGAAGGCCTCCCTACTGGAACATAGATCACACACAAAGCAGGGAGATTTCACCAAGCTGGGTAGAGCCCAGGCAATACAGGCATCTTTAAAGATGGCATCTGCAATGTCTGAATCATCCAGTCAGCTGGATATATCACTGCTGTGGTTTAACAGAATCCATTCATTTATTTGATATCCAATTTGTACCCTAGATCAGGCACTGTTGTAGGCACTGGAGGTGAAAGAGTGAATGAAACAGACTAGGTTACCATCTTAGTGACCCAACAATTCTACCTCTTTTCTTTGAGGATGGAGATCATGTCTTGTTACCTGAGTGCCCTTGGCACATGGTCCGTGTTCAGGGTTTATGGAATGTCAGCCACATCACCATTATTTGATCGAGAGAGAACAGGCAGAGCAGGCACTGGCCAGGCGCAGCCCACCAGGCTCAATGACAGAATTAGGCAAATCCTACATCACCCAGTGTAGGGGAAGGTCTCTCATTCCTTTATTTAAAATGAGAATGAAACAACTGTACATCCCAGAAGAGTTCTTGGTGTTTATCCTTTTATCCCACTGCTTTTAATTATATGGGGAAAAAAACATCCAAGTTCCTTCATAGCAAACAAAATTCCTTTTATCTCTATTTTAATGTAAAAAATTAGTCATTTTCTGTCATCACAAGTATTTTCTTTAAACATTATGCCAAAAAACTTAGTCATGCAAATAAAATAATGCCTAGATTTTCCCATAAGAGGAATTGTTGTCATCATATCAGATTAGGTGGCACAATGAAAGTCAAAGCCAAGATCACAAGACTCTATAAGGTTAAACATTTTTTTTCACTCAACTTAATGGCTTCTGGACAGCCAGCATCACAGGTAGACACTAGAAAGAATGGGTGCTGGTCAGGAAAGATCTACTTTCAAGGAACTTGTTATTATTAATGAGATAATTATGATGACACAAATGAAATACAATAGTGCGGTCTTAGTTTGGGCTGCCATAACAAAATACCACAAACTGGGTGGTTTAAACAACAGAAATTATCCCGTACAGTTCTGGAAGCTGGAAGCCCAGGATCAAGGGGGCAGCAGACGTGGTATCTGGTAAGGACCCTCTTCCTGGTCTGGAAGCAGCTGTCTTTCTCATTGTGTCTTTACGTGGTGAAGAGAGAGCTCATCACTCATGTCTCCTCTTAAGAAGGCACTAATCCCATTCATGAGGGCTCCACCCTCACGACCTAATCAAGTCCTAAAGCCCCCACCTCCAAATACCATCACATTGGGGTTTTAGGCTTCAACAGATGAATTTGGGGAGGACACAAACATTCAGTCCATAGCCAGTATTATAAGTAACATAATAAAATAAGCATGAGAAGTTATAAAAGGACCATATAGAGTCAGAGGGTCAGCCCTAAATAAAACTTTAAAGTAGTAGAATAATAATGTCTTACATTTTCACATATGTCATCTTCTGCCAGATTATCAGTTAAGTGAACACCTGAACCGCTATTTGCCTCACTGGAATTTTGCTTTGGCATTATCTCATGAACAAATATTGAGGAAATTTATCAGAACTAGGCCTTTGAATCTGGCTCTTCTGTTTATTTTAGGATTAACTCATTCATTCTGTGCATTGATTTAACGTTGTTAACATTGTTAACATCTATTATGTGCCAGACGTTGTATTCTAGGGCCTGGGGAAACAGAATAAAAATGATCATCCCTCCCTGTAAGGAGCTTATAGTTTGATGTGAAGACAGGCAAGCAAACTATCATAACCGAATGTCACAACGAGCTGTGCCAGAGTTAAATATTGAAGACTTTGGTATCTGTCAAGACAGGCACCACCGAGCCTTGATGAATGCGGGTGGAGGGACCAGGGAAGGCTTCCTGGAGGAGGTGAGAGTAGCACTGAGGGACACCCAGGCAGAAGGCACCGGGACAGTGCAGGTACAGAGTCCAGAGAAAGTCTAAATCACTTCAGAGGGTGACAAATTGTTGACATGGGTGTCAATGGGAAGAAGTGAGAGACACAGGTGAGGGCACCTATCCTTGTATCACAGGGTTCCCCTTTACAAGGGGCCTCAGGAAGAGTTTCAGCCTTAATATCAGAAAAAGTTATACCTCTCCTGAGCAACTGGTGAGTGCCACCCTGGGGACATGACAGAGTTTGCACACCCTCCGTCAGCAGCACAGAGCGTCACCCACATGCTCCGTTCCATACGTTGCACTCGGCTTGGCACGAAGGGAGCACTCAACACATTCCAGTTGAACAAAATGTTAAGATAAACATTTGTGATACTGGCCCTGGTTCCACCTTATTTTCGAACATTATTATCTTATCTGATGTTTGTATTTTTATCTCTATAAATCTTAGAAAGTGGGCTATAAATAAGTTAAGTAAATGCATTTCAAAAATATATCTTCTTACTGTATCCTCACAACTCTAGAGGAAAGCAAAAAAAAAAAAAAATTAAAGTGTTATTTTAAAGATAAGGAAATTAAGGAGTTGTGATTCTGGCCAAGAAGGTGTAACCAGGACTGGCTTTACCTGAAAGGCCTCCTACTCAAACACCAAAAGTACTAGAGAAAATATATGAAACAACAGTTTTTAAGACATTGGACATCAGGTAAGGATGACAGGAGTCCCTGAAAGGCAGAAAACAAATGAGGTGAGACCCACCATTGCTAAAGGATATTTCCTTGACAGAAGCTTCCAGGCCGTGGAGAAGGGAAGGAGAACCAGGCAGAACCTGGCACCTCCCTGAGGTAAGGAGATGAGGATGAAGTCGGGGAGAACAAGCTGGCTGGAGTTTGAAGAATAGAGCACAGGAGAGGAGAGAGTTTCACAGAGAGAGAACTCCAGTGACCTGCAGAGAGTCCCCCATGAGTGTCCAGCTCATGCTCTAGGCCAGAGGTAGAACCACGTGAGGGGATTACAGAGCAGATTACCCAGGGCTCACACAGCCAAGAATAGTGCCTTCCACTCACCCCCGAGCCCCCAGCCAGACTGGAAACCCCCGTGATTCACAGAGCATTGGATAAAGTGTGCAGAAGGGTCTTGACTCACTAATGGGGTAAAATTTAACTCTGAATTCACCTAACAAAGCTTAAAAGCAATACTTGCAAGGATCAAATTGTGTCTAAAATAACTTAAAGATGTCCCAGAACAAAGTACAAGATCTGTAGGAATAAAAACCTACTCAGGACCCAATAGGATAAAATTCACATCCACAAAAATTACCAGGCATGCAACAAAGCTAGAAAACACAATTCATAATGAGGAGAAAAATTAAAAAACCAATAAACCAAACTGACCAAAAACTGACACATGTTAGAATTAATAGACAAGGACGTGAAATCAGTTATTATAACTATAGTCCATATGTTCAAAAAGCTAGAGGAATAGAGGCATGGAAGCCAGAGAAAAAATCCAAATTGAACTTCTAGAGGTGAAAACTACAATGTCTGAGATGAAAAATATACTGGATTGGATTAACAGCAGATATGAAAAAATACGAACAGCACCAGTGAGCTGCAGAACACCTCCAAGTGGCCCCGAGGGTGGGAGGGGTGGGACATGCCTAACATAACTGGAGTTTTCAAAGGAAAGGAAAGAGCACGGGACAAAAAAAATATTTGAAGAGATAATGGTCAAAATTTTTCCAGACTTGATGAAGATTATAAACCCACAGTTGCAAGAAGCCCAATGAAAACCAGCAAGAAACTACACCAAGGCACATCTTAATCAAATTGCTAACAATAGGGAAAGGGAAACTAAAACTCAGCATTTACCTAATTTCTTCTTCATTATATGACAACCTTTCAGTGGGTGTATTCACAATGGGCAGACTTTATTCCTATAGTAAAGAGGTCATAGACATGGATTGAAAAGGAACAGATTGGGAGTGAAAGAAGTAGGAGAAACAATGATCCAGGCATGAAGGTGGAGTCGCAACTGCAGAATCCTTAATAAAATATTGTTAACACTTCATGCACCTGACCAGTGTCATCAAAACCGTGCTTCTGAGGGCAATGAGGACACCCAACCATGCTGAGCATGAAGCCAGTGTCCAGGGCCAAGTTTATATTTCACTTCACTGTCTCTTTGCCCAATTTCTTCAGTCTGCTTTCTTCCTCCCAGGCCTTAATTTTTGACATCCTGGGATTATTATCTTGTGCAGTATGTTTTTCTCCTTCTTCTTTTTTGGTCACTGGATTTTCTCTTGCTCTGAAAAAAAAAAAAAATGCTAGGGGCATAGGGTATGTGTCATTTCCAAAGCTTATTACACAAAGAGGTTTATCAATTACCTTTCCTTTTGCTTGTTTTGTATTTGTAACGTAAAAATGCCAGCTACTCCTTCAGCACTTATCATTTATACACCTGAAAATGCTTATTCTTTTATTATGTGCCTGATGAGTATCCTGGTTCATTTGTTTTTCTTAAGGAAACTTTTAATTTTCTAGCTTGATTTTAACTCCTTTGTGATTTCATAGATTTCTATTCTAAATAATAATAAATAAAAGGAACGATTGGTAAAAATCTAGAATTACATTTAAAATATCAAGCACACTTTTAGGCATTTCTCTGACTGCCTTCCCTCCTGCCCACTTCACATACACCTAAGTATTGTTTTAACTGAAGTTGAAATACTTAAAATATGGTTTAGATTTTACTCAACTAACAATTATTCTACCCTATTATGCACAAACACCAAACGAGGCCTACAGGAATGGCATAAAGACAAGTGACACTTCCCATACGGAGTCCATAATCTAGAGCTGTGGCCCCCAATCCTGGGGCCACGAATGGCCCAGTACCGGTCGGTGGCCCTGCATCACTGCCTGAGCTCTGCCTCTCCCCTAACCCTGTCCATGGAAAAATTGTCTTCCCTGAAACTTAGAAACCAGGCCACACAGCAGGAGGTGAGCAGTGGGCCAGAGAGCAAAGCTTCATCTGCATTTATAGCCGCCCTTCTCCCCCAACTCCATGGAAAAATAGTCTTCTGTGAAACGAGGCCCTAGTGCCAAAAAGATCAGGGACCACTGATCTAGAGGCAGAGTTAGGCAAGAAAAAACTAAACAAAATTCAAGCCAAACCATTCTAAGTACTCTCCTTATCAATAGGTATTTTTCTGAAAAGTTTGCTCAGCTACCAAAAAAAAAAAAAAAAGAAAGAAAGAAAGAAAAAGAAAGGAAAAAAACGCAACAATATATGTTAGAAAATCCTTGTTCTAAATAAGCTCACCATTAGTTGGGACAGCATTCAGGCCTAGATTCATGAAATCATGCATGTACATGTGTTTTCAAACAGCACTGTAGCATTATTGCATGTAAACTCTGTAAATGTCCACAAAAAATGTGGTACACAAAAAAAAAATGTATTAAGACTACATTAAACCTATGAAACTTAGAAACCTGCTATAAGTCAGCAGGCCAAGAAAAATAAAGATCTTACAGCCTAGAAGGTTCTATATCTGGAAACAAACTTTGCTTTAAGCCAACAGTCCCCAAACTTTTTGGCACCAGGGACGGGTTTCACGGAAGACAATTTTTCCAGGGACAGGGGTAGGAGACAGAGCTCAGGCGATGATTTGAGCGAAGGGGAGTGGCTGTAAACACAAGCAAGCTTCCCTCTCTGGCCCACCACTCACCCCCTGTTGTGTGGCCTGGTTCCTAAGTTTCATGGAAGACAATTTTTCCACAGATGGGACTGGGGGGTGGGAGGTGGTGCTCAGGTGGTGATGCATGGCCCAGTGCCTAACAGGCCACAGACCAGTACTGGGCCAGGGCCCTCCGGTTGGGGACTAGAGTTTTAAGCAATACAGGTAATACTTGTATATCTGCATATCTTTTTCTATTTATAAAATAATTGTGAAAGAATGGTAACCCACAACAAATATTGTCACACTTCCTCATAAAGCACTACTCATAGGATGTATGGTACTGACACAGGCCTAGCTATGAAAGGCAGGCATGCAGGGAAAGCTAAGACAGCTTGCCTGAAACTCCTTCTTGACCTCCCCATTTTCCTGAAAATTGCAAAGACGAAATAAATAGCTGTAGTGTTGCACTGAGTATAGAAAAAGAGGAAGGTGCCAATGAGGACTACTAAATTTATTTCACAATTATTCGTCCTTTCCATTTCTCTGGACCGGCCACAGCCAGATCGATCACGCAGCAATCAGAGGCCGTGGTGCAGATGACTGAGTGGTCCGGGTGGCGGGGCTGCCGCTCCGTTTGTCAGACTCAACCAGACAAGGACAGAGCCTGAAGGAGCTGGGCAGAAGAGTGAGCACGAGTTAGGTTTTCAGGCCTTGGAAAATATAATGGGATTTCAAGGGGCAAGTGTATGTCTGGGAGCAAGAAAAAGAGAAGCTCTGAGCCTGGGGAAGGAGCCACAGTGGGGTAGCTAGGGCGGTACCTGGGGACATTCGTGCTTGATCTCTGGAAGTAGAAAAAGAAAGCTAGTTGCAGGAAAATGGCTTTATTTCAGCTTCCAAAATGTTTTGTATGGGATTTCCCTAGGACGATTTTTCCCCCCTCTGAACAATCCAGCATACTTGCTCCCTCAGGATTTCCTTCCTATGCTAACAGCACTGTTCACAGCCTGACACTCCTGCAGGTAAAAGTGCTCTACTCTCTGCTTCAGCATCTAGGCCTCCTGTCTTTGTTACAAATGCTCTGCCCAGCAAGAGCAAAGATTCTTTCTGGAAATAGCACAGGCATGGAAATGGAGGGAGGGAGGGAAGGAAGGAAGGAAGGAAAGAGGAGAAGGGACATAGTGCAGGAGGAGGAAGCAGAAGACCCAGCCTATGATATCTCCCTTGGTCTATTGTTGCCTGGATTCTAGGCTGGCCTTGCTGATGGCTGCAGCCTAGATAGGTGACAGCCGCCTGCTGCAGCAGCTGCGGTGGCCTCTGCGGTGGCGGCGGTGGCGGCCCTGCAGGAGCTCTTCACCATTGTGATGCATTAATGAAGTGGCTCTGCCCTGTCAGACCTCATCAGCAGTCCTGTGCAGGCAGAATGAAATCACTTCTATTGACCACCCCCCCACCCGGCATATTTATAGGCTCTGTTTCTGCTGAGGCTGGTAGTTATCACCTTCTCATCCCTGTGTTGTGTTTATTCAGCAGCACGCTAAATCCTGCCCGCGCACAAGTGGAGCATTCATCAGGAACCACGAGCCTCTCTTGCAGGCTGCTAAACCTATCCAATTACTGAGGCTGGAAGGGCCTGCAAAAACCCTTCTGTCAGGCAAGTTCTCTTGTTTGCACCCTCTAAAAATAATACCTTCTGAGCTCTGCATGCTTCCCCTGTCCAATCTTCACACTGACTTTGAACTGGCAGAGCATTCATTTACCCTTCATTGGCTTTGTCTCCAAGATTCCTCTATTCTTCTCAAACAATGAGAAAAAGATGCTACATTTCTTTCTGGAGGGGTGGGGGAGGGGATGTGGGAAGATCCACTTCCCATTCTTCTCTCTCATTTTCTTGGCTACCTCTTCAGATGTGCGAGCTACGCAGTCAAGTTCTTCTGAAGGGCAGCTAGCACTCTGGTCCCATGCTGCCCTCTGTCTTTCTGTGTCTTGCTAAAGATGCTGCCGTTTCCTTTAGCAAGTGAGTTGGAAGACACTGTTAAAATTACTGGAAAAATTATGTCATTTTGGTTGAAAGTCATGAAAGCTAGATCCAGACATTTTTTTTAAAAGTTGACAGATGACAATGGTAAATTGTTTAAAAGTATGAGGCTCTTAACATATATTAATTTATTTAGAGTTTTGGGTTTTTGCCAATATTTTTACGTATTCTATTTTTTTACTGTATCTTATTCTTCAGATTAGAAAAAAAAACAAAGATTAATATGATTAGCATTAATATCTCATTGTATAGTCTGCAGTGCTTTCTGAAGCTCATGTCAAGAACATTTATGACTTAGGATTTTTTAAGTTATGGGACAGTGTTGAATATGACCAGACCTACCTGGAATTCAGAAAATCTGGATTCTTCTCCCAGTTTCTTTGCCTCTAACTAGATTATGACCTTGTAAGTCATTAATCACTCTAGGCTTTAGCAGCCTTATCTATGGCTCTGTCTAGAGCTAACACACCGTATTTACAAGACGGGACCAAACAAAGGGAGCTAAGCCAAATGACCACCAGTTATTTGTGAGACCTGGGACAAAGGTTGACTGCTTCCCTTATCCCCAGAGACTAATGTATAAATAGCCAGTGAGGCCACAGCAGTAACATGCAAAGCATAAATAAGACACTTAGACCAAGCATCAACCTTACAGGGTGGGCTGGTAAATACTTAACAACTAGTTTTCAAAAAAATTAAAAAGGAATCCTTTGTAGCCTTTGCCAATTTCTGTCCTATAAATACCCTCCACTCTTCATGGTCAGTTTCAAGCTACCAACTTGATTTCAGTGATGGAAGAGTTAGGAAGAAATGCTAAAAATATTAATAAACTCTCAGGAGCCCATACAATGGTTTTCCAGCCCAGCCCACCTCCCTCCAGCTGGGCTTCAAGTAGGGAAGGTGGGATTGCACTGACAGCCCAAGAAATAAGAAGAAGACAGTAAGATTGATTAAAAAAAAAAAGCTTATCTTATTAGAGAGGATTTGAATGCTTCTCAAAAATGCCACAGAAATAGCCCTAACATTCAAAAAAAAAAGTGGGTAGGGGGAAGGATCTTGTGCCACCAATCTTTCTGGATATGTAATCCAAAGACACCTTAGAAGAAAATTTCTTTAAAGTTTCAAAGTAAATTTAAAATGTAAATTTTGCATTCTATCTTGGGGTTATCTGGGATAATTGTATAATAATATAAAAATAATATAAAAGTAATAATATAATGTACATATTTTAAAAATAAAAAAGCTTTAATATACCCCCTTATACACCAACCACCAACTTATAGTCAATAAGAGGCTCTAAGCTCAAATCACAACTTGAAGTATTTGGAATGGTTTTCTCCATGAAGGAAAGAGGGGAGGAATGGAAGGAGGGAAGGAAGGAGAAAGAAATGAAGGAAGAGAGGAAAGAAGGGAGAAGAGAAAGGAGGAAGGCAGACAAAACAAACTATATAAAAACACTGTGGGGCTGGGCACTGTGGCTCACACCTGCAATCCCAGCACTTTGGGAGGCTGAGGAGGGAAGCTCACTTGAGGCCAGGAGTTCACAGTTGCAGTGAGCTATGATTGTGCCACTGCACTCCAGCCTAGGAAACACAGTGAGACCCTGTCTCTAAAAAGGAAAAAAAAAAAACTCACTATGGCATGGAAGAAGAATTGGTTTGGAAAGTAGATACCACAATTGTGAAATTCTTATGACTCAGCTCACCATCACACTCCATGACAAAAAGGCTCCAAATTTCTGTGCTCTTTAGTGCACTAGAGATGTGAACATTTTCTCATTTAGACTAATTCCTATTTAAGCAAAATTTGAAGATCAACAGAGGAGATATTATAAAGACCACCAAAATGGGTGTGTTAGGAATAAGTTGAAAAACTGCAAGATGGTGTCAATCAAGGACAGGCACACTGAATTATGAGGAGGTAATAGCAATGGTGTAAAAGACATTAGCATCCTATTGCTATTGATATGTTTAGAGGGGAAAGTAAGCACTAACCTAGGGGCCTTGCTGCCTCAATGGGAAATGGAATATTTTAAATAATCTGAATAAATGGGTCAAAAATTTCCTGAATTGATATTGGACCATTCGCTTTAATCTCATAAATATTCATGGCACATCTGTGAACACAAAATCACAAGTGGAGCAGAAATTGGTACAAGAAAAGGGGCTGGGCAAAGGAAGTATGCTCAAAGATAAATAAAGACATGATAATCATCCTAAAGAAGCTAAGGATATAGCAAGGGTTGAAGAACTGCTATCTGAAGTACAAAGAAGAATGACAGGTATAATAAAAGAGGTAAAAACACAGTGCTTGAGTAATGACATTCAGTGGGGGATAAGGAAATGCACTGTGACCTGATTCTTTTTCTATTCATAAATTCTTTTTTATTTCTATAAGTGGTATATTTTGCTTCTGCAGAAATAAGGAAGTCATTTTTATTTTGACTAGATATATCCAGCTTCACCATGTTCTTTTCTCAAGTATCATTTAGCCATGGAAAAAGAACTTTTTATGTATTGCCAGCTAAGTCAAAAGGAGTTTACAAATAGCCTGCCCTTCTGAAGACCTTGCAGACCAGTTCTTGGCAATGAGCTCACAGTGTTGTGTGGTCGGAAAACTGTTTCATATACTTCCCAGTGCTCAAGTGAAGACTTTGCTTTTAGCTCTAGCCATGGGTCTAGAAATACTTATTAAAAAAATTATTTTTTACTGAGGGATATAATTCTGAAATTAAACTTAAAAAATGGATAACCGCCTATTAAAATGATCTGTCATTTTAAATTTTAATAATGTCATTCTAGTGTTTATTACTCAAAGATAGAGGAACATATGGAAGCTGTTAAAGAGAACGCCTCCACCTGGCCCACAAGTTGGTTGACCTGGGAATTCTGTACCCTTTACATAATGCCATCTCTGCCACTCAAAGCCCAGCACCTCATAGAAATATAATAAATCTGGTCTGTCAGTCAGATGTACAGCCAAACACCCAGATATTCTGAAATTTCAGACAACTGAATTTTTAGTTTTCTTCACTTATAACATTTTCTTGGCACCATAGCTAAGGGCCACATTCCAACCATCTTGGGATGTAAAGCCATGGACAGCTTATTAACCCTCCCAGAACCTCTCTGCATGGTCAGGTTGTAAAAATTAACAAGACCTATGCGGTGAAATCATCGTTAAGCACTCACAAGTGTGAGCTTTTACGACAGCCCTGATGCGACCTGCAATTCCGTATCTTTCTCTTCCCCCAGTTGTACATTTCCTCAAGCGTGGATCCTGTTCTAAGGCTGCTGCAGTTAGGCTATTAATGAAAGATTCGCTTACATTTGCAGGCCTTGAGAAATGCCAAGAAACAAAGTTCAATCAATCTTTTAAAGAATGAGATCTATGATAACACATAAACAAAGAAGTTTTCAGGTTGACCCCAGAGACCCCAGAGAAAAGGTGAAACAAGTGTGGAATTGATGAACTTTAGGGGATCTGTGACATCCCAAAAACATTTTATACAAAAATGATTATATTTCAATGAACAGTTTTTGGAAAAAATTCCCATTGCTTTCATTAGATTTGGGAAGGAACCCAAAAGATGACTAAAAGCACTTGCATTTAAACCAAAAGACCACTAAGTCTAGAATTCAAATAGAATCTAATTTATGTAACCCCTGATCTTTATGTGGTTGCCAATATTTTATGTTATAGGGCAATTATTATGTTTATACACCCTGAATTTTAACTGGTAGTTAAAACATAGACCTACTATTATCAACCCCATCCTAAAATTTAGGTTTACTTCTACAATTTTAAACTTAATAGTTGCTTTCATTTAGAATTTTTATGACTCCCTTTTATACGTCAAATTTTTTAGAGATGCATCCCGTGAAGATAAAGAGGGATGGCAGGAAAAACAAGGGCTTTGGCATCAAACAGGCATGGGTCTGAATGCAGCTCTCCCTCAGAGAGGAGGTAAGAACATCTACCCAAAGGATGCCTCTGAGCAAAGTTGGGGACAACATGACACATCAAGTGCATGACCTATGGACACAGAGGAAACGCAAAGGTAATTTTCTTTTCCTCGCCTTCGTGCTCTCAGCCCCATAAGAAGAAGTATTATTACTTTGAAAATGGCACTCACGTACCCCACCTCTCTATCGAAATCAGTGTAATCGCCTCTGGTTTTATTCATTATATTCAGAAGCATAATTTCCATGGAGGAAGGAGAACTGGTAAAAGTAAATAAACAGTCATCTTTTGATGTTTCTTTTAACACAATAATTTTTTCTATAATGAATTCTTGTTGATAAAAAATTTAAAGTGTACATAGAAACATGAAGTTAGAAATTGTTAGTATAATATCACTGAAAATGACCATATTCTCAGCCAATTATTTTATTTGTGTGTCCAGGGTAAAAAGTTTTATACATTCATTTAAAATTTTTTCTTACATAAATTCATTTCTTGCCCATCAGTGTTTTTTTTTTTTTTTTTAGAAATACTCATTTACTACAGAAACACTTTCAAAAATATTTCTAACACTCCAGTGTTGGAAAATGTACATGGAAATGACTCAAAGGCTTCATTTGCTGTTTTAAACCCAACTCTTACCTCCTCAGAAACAAACTTTTAAAGTTGTCTCAAGACTCAGATCCAAAAAGAAAAACTAATGGAAAAATTTTAAACTATCAACAGCAGTCACTATAATAAGACAAAGACTAATAACCGGGTTCTAATGACCACAGTGGTAGAGATTTTAAGTTAGCCAAAAGGTAGAGTTCAGATTTCTGGTTCCTGATTACACAGACATTAGATTTACTGATGTAAAGAAACAGCTTTCCCAACCCACATGTCCTTCAACAAGTATGTGGTTATAAATGAACTTTGGTACATACGTACAATGGAATATTACTCATCAGTAAGAAGGAATAAACTATTGATACACACAACAACTTGGATGACTCTTAAGTGCATTATGCTGAGTGAAAAATTTTTAAAAAATCCTCAAAGGGCTATATACTGCACGATTCTATTTATATGACATTATTGAAATGACACATTATAGTGATAGGGAATAGGTCAGTGGTTAGTAGAGATTAGGTTTGGGGAAAGGATGTGATTATTAAGGGGTCACAAGAGAGAGTTTCTTTGTGGATTTGGAATAATTCTGGACTTGATTATGGTGATGGTTACTTGAGTCTAGCCATGTGATAAAATGTCACAGAACTGTATACTAAAAACAGACAAAAAGAGTGCGTGTAAATACTAGTGAAATCTAAATAATATATGTGCCTGCATTAAAAGTAGTGTATCATTAAAAAAAAAAAAAAAAGAAAAGCAACAGCCCACCTGTGTCGTTCACATTTAGGGATCACTAGTAACAGTGTTTTATTGCTACCTAAGACAAGACCTGCACAAGCGTGTTTTTCCAATCTCACGATGAACAAGGATCTGAGTTAAGGCACCTGGGGAGCAAAGGAAAGGATAATAATGGGTCTTATGGGGATCCTCGAGGGACTGATAACTCCAGGTGGTCTTAGAAATCATGGAGAATAACCCATCAGGAGCTCTTGGGAGGACGCCAGGGATGTGCAGCTGGGACAGCGTTCAAGTCCTCTTCACAAGCCGCTTCAGTACAGGCCCTTGTCACTCCTTGGGGCAGCCCTGCAGTGAGCAATAATTACATCACATTCTATAGATTATCGCTCTCCGAGTAATTTCTCAAATGTTCTCGTTAAGTGATAGTTTTGAAAGCCACAGACAACCAGCTAGAAAGAGACAACGAGAGGTGCAACTGGTGAACACCGGGACTGAAATTCATCAGAGGCCACTGGGAGCCCCTCGCCCATCCTGCCCCTCCTTCCCTTCCCTGTCCCTGTCCCTGTCCCTGGCCTTCAGAGAAAAAAGTCTATGGCTGCTCTTAGCAACTAGGGAATGCAGAGGTAAGAACCAAGTAGGAGTCTCTTCAACTCCTACGTTCGCACATTGAATTCTGGTTCTGCCCCTTAACAATTATATGACCGTTAGGTTATTATTCTCTGTTATTCTCCATTTTACCTTCTGTGACACAGAGAAAAGATCCACTTGCTAGACCCACGGCTGTTGATGTGACTCAATGAAATAATGCATAGAGGGCGCCTGGGCCAAATGCCTGCACAGAGTATGTATCCAAGAAATGGTGGTACCGTGAGTAGTTAGCATTGATCGAGCCGCTGCTCCCTGCCAAGCACTGTGTCAACTTTCTCAACCACCCTACAAGAAGCACTGAGGGGTTTCTAGCTAATGGCTGTACCCAAAATTCAGCCTTCAGAATCCAAAACATTAAAATGCCAGCTCTTTCACTTATTTTTTGAACAGACAATTATTGAGCACTTTTTATCTGTCTGGAGGCATGGTTGAGGCTGGGAATACAAAAATGAAAAAAGAAAAAAAAAAAAACAAAGGAAAAAAATAAACCTTACCCTCATATTTCACAATCAAATGAAGGAAATTTATATACTAACTTTAAACACTAACTGCAAAAGGGAATTATATGAATGCAGACTAGTTTATTCAAGAGAAACTTCATAATTTTTTTCTCAAATGTGAATGTTTTTGTTTCTAAATGGATTTACTCCCATGTTTATTATTCTATTATTATTAATATTTAATGCATAACTGTAAGTGGCTGCATTTTGCCAGCCCTACAAATGGCGTTTGCATTGGAACAAAGTCAAAAATGACGGATCCACACAGTATCAATCAGTCCCTGATATTGTGATACATCCACTTCCAGCATTTCTGAAGCTTGATAGGATCCCTCAATTTTTTTGGCAGGCTCAGGATATGGAGCTGGTAACAGGGCAATAACAGGAGTTAAAGGGTCGTCCCATACACCAGCTATTGAAGGCAGGCACTGCTGAGGCTACACAGTAATGACTGGATACCTGTGAACACAGAAAAAGAAAGGAAAGAGAGGTGGTGCAGCTTTAGGAGAGTTAAGAGAGGATCAGGAGAGAAACCCCTCCAGCCTTATCCCAGATCAAGTGAAGTCACTTCCTCCAGGCCTGCAGGGGGCTGCCTGAGATCCCACCTACAGCTTCTTCCAGCTCTGCACAAAGGGGAGTGAAGGGCTTAGTTAGTTCAGAAGTTCTGCTTAACCTCAACTCTGAATATACTTCTCAGCGTGGTTTGCAATGAGGTACGTGTCTAATAAGTAGCCAGCATTTAAAATCAAAAAGCACTTCAGCTTTGTTACATGCTTACAATTGTGTGATATAAATGTTTACTCAGCACACAACATCGAATTTAACCTCAGGACAAGGCAATGACCTGCCAGGAATGACAGGATTTAAACTGTTTCTTAGGCCCAAGTACTGTTTGCAAAACGCTTTAGAGACTTCCTTATAAATGTAAGCTGGAAAGCCAAGATAAGCCTTTGTTTATAGCATCCGAAATCTTAGCAAATATTCTAGCCTGTGAATTATGAATTAGCAAGATTTCATTATTTTTCCTCAAGAAAATGAGAGGCATCTTGGCCTCGGCAGAAAACCTAAACAAGTCCTTGGCACTATGGCATTAGAAAGCCGCTCAGTATTTATGGAGCTATATGTGGAGAAAGGTCAGCGCCTTGAGGAAGCACACCATTTAAAAGAAAAAAGCATAGAGAACATCAGCATTTTCCTCTGAAAAGCCTGATATATGTTCTACACTTTGTCCTCTGGTAAAGGAGCAATTATCTCCATCATATAAGATATAGCAGTGTTCTGCTCGCCCTTCTAGATGGAGAAAAAATAATTATTTCAATGTGAGGTTTATCTTTAGCATCCTTTCTCTGCCCCAGTTAGCACCCTCTGCTATCTCTTGGAAACCCCTAAGTCTCTAGTCCTACTTTGATGCCTTATGATCAGATGTTTTTCTTCATCCTCCTCCTGCCTGCACTTTTCTTTGTCCTAGTCTGCTATTTTAAATGAGCTCATACAGAGGAAGATGTCCTGGACTTGAGATCAGAGGTACTAAATTTGAGTGGTTTAGATCCGTGGAGAGGATCCAAGCAACAGTATTTTTGGAAACTTCCCAAGCATTTTGATGTGAAGCTAGGGTTGAGAATTAACTTGCTGTTAACTGATGGTAGTAATACTCAGCTACAACTCCTGCTGGAAAGCAAGTAGATAAACGCCTACTGTCCATTAATATGTTTATTGTGATACCCAGTATAAACAATAAGTGTCCAAAGATGAATTTTTGGGCTCCATGGCAGGAGGCCATCTCAGGCCAGTGAGAAAGCAACGTAGTGTGTTGGTGAGTCTTCTGAACCTTCTCAAATCCCCTACCCTGCCTACCCAGAAACTGATCCTAATTCAGACATTTGTTTTTCCTCTTGTTGACAGTAAGTGAGACTAAGGGATAGTTCATGATAATTCAAATGTTACAGGGTCCATTCATTTAATTGTATGCAGTGCTGAATTCAAGTATGATCTCATAGATCTAGACCTTTCCCAATTTACTAGGAAAGAAGAGTCTGGTAAACTGGTTTTTTTTGTTTTTTTTGTTTTTTTTTTCCTGAAGGAAGGGCACTTTTGTTTTTCAGGGGAGAAAAATATTATCCAACACACAAAATAATATGCTTAAATATCTTGGACAAAAAGGTAAAGCTACCCATACCTTCTGTGTGAAGTCCAAAGAACCATTTGAGAGTAGACCAGATAGTATATAAATTCTCTGATATTATGTCTTATCAATAAAAATCAATCCAGGCAAATATATTACCAAATCGTTTCTCAAGAACAGCTATCTTCCCACAAATTAAGCGTAGGCATGCACCCAACCATTTAGATAATGTTCTTTAGAAAAAACAAAATGTTTTCAACTATACCTTCAAATTGAACCTCCTTGCTATGATTCACAAATATGGCTGTACATCTAAATAGCCTGGGACTTTATTTTGGTATCCCAATAAAATTTACTCAATAATATCTGAGGGTAGCTCCTGGAAATCTATTATTGAAAATCTCCTCCTGTAAAGATGGATTATTCATCTTTAATAATGGGGATAACTAGAATTTCTGAGGGAAAAAAAAGTTGAACCCATGCTTCACACATTAAAACAGAATAAAGTCTAAATGGATAGCAACCTAAAAAAAAATAAAATAAAACCATAAATTAACAAAAAAGAAACTATGGGAGAATTCTTTTGTCACCTCAGAATAAGAACAGCTAGAACCTATGACAGAAAAGATTGATTAATTCAGCAATATAAAACTTACACATATAAGTAACTATATTACTTATATATAAAATTTTATATATATAAATTCTTATATAAGAATTCCAAATATATTACTTATATATGAAAATTACAAATATATCATATAAATATAAAATAAGGAAAGTCAAAAGATAAGCAAAAAACTAGAAAAAAATTAACTTATATGAAAATTAAAAAGTTGATCTTCTTAACGTAAAGGATTCCAACAAGCCAATATGGAGAATTCTCAAAGAGGGCAGAGCAAGAAGGCAAAATAGGACTCTCCAGCATTATCCCCCCTGCCAAACACACACATGAAAACATCAATTTGAACAATTATCCACATGCAAAAATACCTTCACAACACCTGGAGAAACCAAGTGAGAGATCACAATCCCTCATTACAGCATAATAATAATAGATGCATTGAAGAGAGTAGGAAAGAGTTTTACATTACCCATGTTTTCACCCCTTCTCCAACCCTAGGCAGCACAGCACAGAGAGATACTGCCACTTGGGGAAAAGAGAGGAAAGTAAATGTAGGACTTTGCATTGGACCCCAATATTGATCCCACAGTAAAACCCAGCACTAGTCAGACCCTCATGGCCCCTGACTTCAGGCCAGTACCCATGGACTGAGCTTCTAAACTTGTCCCAGTGCCAGAGGGGAAGCCATAGCCCCTGCGAGATAAACTCAAGTTCTACTCCATATCACTGCCAGCTGACTTCAGTGGCCTTGGGCTTTTGAATAACCCACAATGACAGGCTTCAGAAGATGAGGGCTTCGTTTCCAACTCAGTGCTGCACCAGCCAGAACATTCCTGGGCTTAGGGAGCCCCCTAGTGCTACAATGGCTACAGTGGCCATGGGCTCAGGGACCACAACATATGACCTGCCTAGAATTTCTGGACAGGCTTACTGTAGAAAGACATTTTTGAAAAAAGTCATGCTACTTTAAGACTGAAATAAGTACCTACTTCTTCAATGCATAGACATTGATGCACAACTACAAAAAGCAAAAACAATCAGGGAAATATGACATTACCAAATGGACTAAATAAGGTGTCAGTGACTGACTCTAAAGAGATGGAGATGTATGAACTGCCTAACAAAGAATTCAAAATAGCTATTTTAATGGCACTCAATGCACTTCAAGAAAATACAGATAACAATTCAAAAATTTATCAGTGAAATTTAACAAAGTGTAATAATACTTATAAAAAGATATCCTTGGCCAGGTGCGGTGGCTCACGCCTGTAATCTTAGCACTCTGGGAGGCTGAGGCAGGTGGATCGCTCAAGGTCAGCAGTTCGAGACCAGCCTGAGCAAGAGTGAGACCCGTCTCTACTAAAAATAGAAAGAAATTATCTGGCCAACTAAAATATATATATAGAAAAAATTAGCTGGGCATGGTGTCACATGCCTGTAGTCCCAGCTACTCGGGAGGCTGAGGCAGTAGGATCACTTAAGCCCAGGAGTTTGAGGTTGCTGTGAGCTAGGCTGACGCCACGGCACTCACTCTAGCCTGGGCAACAAAGTGAGACTCTATCTCAAAAAAAAAAAAAAAAAAAGATATCCTTAAGCTGAAATGAAAACTGCAATAGAGAGTATCAACAGCAGAATTGATGAACCAAAAGAAATAATCTGTGAACTCAAAGACAGGTTATTTGAAAATACACAGACAGGAGAAAAAAGAATGAAAAGGAATGAAGAAAGCTTACAGGATTTATGAGACACCATCAAAAGAGCAAATGCATGAGTCATTGGTGTTCAAGAGGGAGTAGAGAAAGACAAAGAGGTAGAAGGCTTATTTAAAGGAATAATAGCAGAAAATTTTCTAAACTTAGAAGAAGTTAATAATGCCAAGGTACAGAAAGGTCAAAGATATCCAATCAGATTCAACCCAAATAAGACTACCCCATAACATATTATAATCCAACTACCAAATATCAAAGACAAGAGAGGATCCTGAAAGCAGCAATAGAAAAGAAGCAAATCACATATAAGGGAGTTTCAACAAGGCAAGTAGGGGATTTCTCAGCAGAGATCTTACAGGGTAGCAGAAAGTAGAATAATTCAGAGTGCTGAAGGAAAAAAAAACTTCAAATCAAGAATACTTTTCCCAGCACAGTTGTGCTTCAGAAATGAAAGAGAGAGAGATTTTCCCAAACACAAACTGAGGGAGTTCATCACCACCAGACCTGTCTTACAAGAAATACTAATGGGAGTTCTTCAAGCTGAAAGAAAAGGACAATAGTAAGTAACACGAAAACATCTAAAAATATAAAACTCATTGGTAAAAGTAAGTACAGTCAGGCCTCTGTATTTGTGGGTTGCACATCCATGGATTCAACCAACCATGGATAAAAAATAATGGCATTTATAGGGTGCAGAACTCACAGATATGGAGGGCCAACTTTTCATATCCATGGGTTCTTCAAGGCTACTGTAGGACTTGAGTATTCACAACTTTTGGTATACAGGTGGGGTCCTGGAATAAATCTCCCACAGATAGTAAGGCATACACTAAGGGATGACTGTACACAATCAAATTCAGAGTGCTCTAATGATGTAATGATGTTAGATAAATCACTTGTATTAATATCTTTAGTATGAAAGTTAAAAGATAAAACCATTAAAAATAATAACTACAATAATTTGTTAGGGATTTGCAATACAAGAAGATGTAAATTGTGAAATAAAAAATATAAAATTTGGGAGAGTGGAGTTAAATAAAGTGTAGTGTTTTTCTTTGTGATCAAAGTTAAGTTGTTGTGTTCATCTATTTTGTGTTCCTATAACAGTAGATCTGAGACTGGATAACTTTTAAAGAAAAGAGGTTTATTTAGCTCATGGTTCTGTGGGCTGGGAAGTTCAAGATCGTGGCCCTGGCTTCTGGCAAGGACTTTTGTGCTGTGTAATAATGTCACAAGAAGGTCAAAGGGGAAGCAGACACACGCAAAGAAGGAAAACCTTAGGGACACCCTGGTTTTATAACAACCCACTCTCATGGGAACTAATCCATTCCCAATAGAACTAATCCAGTCTTGCAAGAGCAAGAATTCACTCACTACTCTGAGAATGGCACTATTCCATTCATGAAGGGTATGCCTCCTTGACCCAGAAATCTTCACTAGGCCCCACCTCACAACACCACAACATTGGGGATCAAATTCCAACATGAATTTTGGTGGGACCAAACTCAAGCCATACCCAAATCTAAACAGTTGATATCCATTTAAAATAAACTATTATAGCTATATGATGTTTTCTGTAAGCCTCATGGTAACCACAAAGCAAAAACCTGTAATAGGCACACTATAAATAGAAAACAAGCGATCAAAACATATTACTATTAAAAAATCATATAACTACAAAGGAAAATAATGGGAAAGGAAGAAAAGAAAAAAGGATCTACAAAACAACTAGAAAAAAAGTAACAAAATGCCAGTAGTAAGTTCTTACCTATCAATAATTACCTTGAATATAGATGGATTAAATTCTTTAGTTAAAAGACATGGAGTGGTGGAATGGATAAAAAGATAAGACTAACTACATGCTGCCTACAAGAGACTCACTGCACCTTTAAGAATACACTAAGATTGAAATGAAAGAATGGAAGAAGATATTTCACGCAAATGGAAACCAAAAGAGAGCAGTAGTAGCTGTGCTTATTTTAGATAAAATGGACTTTAAGTCCAAAACTGTAGAAACAGACAAGTCAATAAGAAAATGCCAAACAAACCAATAGAAAAATGCACAAAGAATTAGAATAGACAATTCATAAGACAAGAATAGCAATGGCTTATAAATATGAAAAGACATATTTTTCATAATAACAAAAAAGTAAATTAAAATGACACAAATATCTTTTCACAGTTCAGAACAATACAAATCCCAAAATTTGACAACATGCTTTTATTGAACAGGGTATGGAGAACCAGGGCCCTCTCATGTGGAGGGGAAATTAAATATCTGTGGAAGACAATTTATCAATAGTTAACAAAATTACAAGTGGTCATGTCATTCAACCCAGTGACTTCTCTTCTACAGACATACTTTCACATGTATGTAGAGACATATGTACAAAGTTTCTTATACAATATTGTTTGTAATAGTAAAATACTGAAAATAGCCTAAATATTGATAACAAATGTTCCATTTTATTAAATTATAGCTGAACTACACAATGAAGTAGATGGCTGCTATAAAAGACCAAGAAAATTTTTTTATGTACTGACATATAATAATATCTAAGAAGCAAATCAAAGTACAGTGCAATCTATACATTATTGTACTACTTGTGGGGGAAAAAAAGCAGAGGGAGTTGCTGATTTTCCTTGCTATCCATATTCGTCGCAGTCTCAGAAGAGTCACTCTAATAACTGCCAAAAATTTTTATTCAAAATTCCCTATCCAAATTGTTAAGCTACTATAACGAATCTACACACAAGCAGCAACAAACATTATACATGATTTCAGGCAAGACCAGAGTGAGCTTTAATCATTTCTCAGGTGTTCTCCAGATAGAACTGAGTTTCTGCTGATGTCTAATCAAGTTCTGCATCATAGCCATCATCTTCCTCATATCTTAAGTAAAAATAACTTCTAAAAGTGGAAAAGAAGAAAATGGGTGAGCCTAAAATATATTGAAATGCTATACATAAGAAGAAAAGTTTGATGTGATAAAGAGCATTGAGAGAGGTGAACTCATAAAAAGAAAATGTAATTCATAAATGACCCTGTAGATCCATGTTTCTCTAACATCAGTGTGCCTACGTAACAGTTCAGCATCTCCGCAAAACACATTCTAATAGACTAGGGTTGTGTTAGGTTCTGAAATTCTGCATTTCTGACAAGCTCACAGGCGATGTTGATGTGGCTGATCCATAGACCACATCTGAGGAGCAAACTTTTGTTACCATTGCGTTCTGCACATAATGAACTCATAAGTGAGTTCATTAAGTGTTGAATATTTAAGTTCCTTATGCAGATATCTTTGGGGAATTGATAACAATTGGAGAATCGAATCAGCTTTTGATTACCTGGGAGTATATTCATTTTCTTTTAAAAATAATAGATTATAAGCTCCAACTGTCCAAAAATTTGCAATCCAACGTGTTTTCAAAAATGTGCATGTGTGTGTGTATTAGCTTCTGTGTTCATAAAATAACTCTGGAAAGCTCTGGAAGAATAAGAAGAAATTTAACATTGAGTAAAAGGGGAACATGAATAAAAAGCATAATTCACATATTTCCTTTTATGCCCTTTGAACTTGAGTCATGTGACTATATTATTTATTAAGCCATTTTTTTAAAATTCCCCCTCTTGAAACTGATGACTTCTTGAAGTAGGACAAAAAGGTAGAAGGATTTATGCAAGTCCAAATCTTACAGAAAGCTTTGCAAGAAAGACATGGTGCTGAATTGACCTGGGCCCTTCTCTATACCTTAAGTCTACACACAGAAGAGAATAAGTATATAATGGCTATATCCTCGGTAAATGAAGTTTTTCCATTTTTCCAATAATTCTTTGAAAAATGCTTTTTTTCTTTTTTTTATTTCAATATATTAAGGGGGTACAGATGTTTTGGGTACATGGCGTAGGTCAGGGCTATAAGTGTGCCTATCGCCCACATAGTGTTCATTGTACCTATTAAGTGGGTTTTTGCCCTACCCCTCCTGCCCCAACTCCCTGCTTTATTTTCAATGACTTTCACTTTCCTCTGTGTACTTGTGCGCCCATTGATGAGTTTCAATTTATTAGAGAGTACATGTGCTATTTGTTCTTCTATGCTTGAGATACTTCACTTAGGATAAAGGTCTCCAGTTCCTTCTAAATTGCTGCAAAAGGCATTAATTAATCCTTTTTTATGGCTGAGCAATATTCCATAGTTTACATATACCACATTGTGTTAATCCACTCATGAATTGTTGGGCATTTGGGTTGATTACACATCTTTGCAATTGTTAATTGTGCTACAATAAACATTCAAGTACGGGTGTGTTTTTGATAAAATGACTCCTTTTCCTTTGGGTAGATACTCAGTAGTGGGATTGCTGGATCTAATAGTAGGCCTACTTTTAGTTCTTTGAGAAATCTCCATGCTGTTTTCCATAGCGGTTGTACTAATTTGCAGCCCTACCAACAGTGTATAAGTGTTCCTTTCTCTCTGTATCCATGCCAGAATCTATTGTTTTTGGACTTTTTAATAAAAGCCATTCTAACAGGAATGAGGTGATATCTCATTGTGGTTTTAATTTGCATTTTCCTGATGATTAGTAATGTTGAGCATTTTTTCGTATGTTGTTTGTCTATTTGTCTATCTTCTTTTGAAAAACTTCTGTTCATGTCTTTTGTCCACATTTTAATGGGATTATTAATTTTTTTCTTGGTGATTTGAGTTCTTTGTAGATTCTAGTTATTAGCCCTTTATTGAAAGTATAGATTATGAATATTTTCTCCCATTCTGTAGATTGTCTGTTTGCCCTGTTGATTATTTCCTTAGCTGTGCAGAAGCTTTTTAATTTAATCAAGTCCCATTTATTTATTTTTGTTGCTGCTGTAATTGCCATTGTGGTCTTAGTCATAAATTCTTTACCTAGACCAATGTCTAAGAGTTCTTTTATATTATCTTCTAGAATGTTTATGGTTTCATGCCTTACATTTAAATCTTTTATCCACTTGAATTAATTTTTGTGTGTGGCAAGAGATAGGGGGCCTGTTTCATTCTTCTGCATGTGGCTATCCAATTTTCCCAGCACCATTTATTGAAAAGGGCTTCTTTCCCCCAGTGTGTGTTGTTGTCTGCTTTGTCAAAGATCAGTTGGCTATAGTTAGGTGGTTTTATGTCTAGGTTCTCTGTTCTGTTACACTGGTTTATGTCTCTACTTTTGTGCCAATACCATAAAGTTTTGGTTACTATAGCCTTGTAGTATAATTTGAAGTCTATTAAGATGATGACTCCAGCTTTGATCTTTTTGCTTAAGACTGCTTTGGCTATTTGGGTTCTTTTTTGGTTCCAAATGAAGCATGGAGTTATTTTTTCTAGATCTATGAAATATGACATTGGTATTTTGATGGGGATTACATTAAATCTGTAAATCACTTTGGGTGGTATGGACATTTTAGCAATGTTGATTCTAATGATCTATGAGCATGATAGGTTTCTCCATTTGTTTGTGTCATCCACAATTTCTTTCCTCAGTGTTTTGTAGTTTTTCTTGTAGAGATCTTTCACCTTCTTGGTTAAGTGTATTCTTAGGTATGTTATTTTCTTTGTAGTTATTGTGAATGGTATTGAGTCTTTGATTTGATTCTCGGCTTGACTGTTATTGGTATATAGAAATGGTAATGATTTGTGTCATTGACTTTATATCTTGAGAATTCGTTGAACTTATTTATCAATTCCAGGAGACTCTTAGGGGCTTTCTAGATAAAAGAGCATATTGTCAGCAAAAAGTAATAGTTTGACCTCCTTTTTCCTGACTTGGATACCCTTTATTTCTTTCTCTTGCCTGATTACTCTGGCTAGGACTTCCAGAACTCTGTTGAATAGAAGTGGTGACGGTGGGCACCCTTCTCTTTTCCAAGTTCTTAGTGGGAATGCTTTCAACTTTTCCCCATTTAGCATAATGTTGGCTGTGGGTTTGTCATGTATGGCATTTATAATTTTGAGATATGTTCCTTCTATGTCCAGTTTGTTGAGGGTTTTAAACATGAAAGGGTGCTGGATTTTGCCAAATGCTTTTTCTGCTTCTATTGAGATGATCATATGGTCTTTGTTTTTGCTTCTGTTTATGTGGTGAATCACATTTTTTATTTATGTATGTTGAACCACCCTTGTGTCCCTGGGATAAAGCCCACTTAGCCCTGGTGGATTTTTTTTTTTTTTTTTTTTTGATGTGCTATTGAATTCAGTTTGCTAAGAAGTTTTGTATCAGTATTCACATAGTTTTCTTTTTTTGTTGTCTCCTTACCTGGCTTTGGTATCAAGTTCAAACTGGCTTCATAGAATGAGTTGAGGAGGATTCCCTTCTTCTCAATGTTATGGAATAATTTCTGCAGTATAGGTACCAGTTCTTCTTTGTAGATCTGGTAGAATTTGGTTGTGACTCCATCTTGCCTGGGGCTTTTTGTTGTTGTTGTTGTTGTTGTTGGAAGACTGTCTATTACTGCTTCAATCTCACTGCTCATTATTGGTACTCAGGAGTTCTATTTCTTCCTGATTGAGTCTTGGAAGGTTGTGTGAAAAATACTTATTAAAACTCTATGTAAACATGATTTAAAAATCACCTCATATAAAGGATATAATGAAAGGAAATGGTACCTTTAACCACTAACCCTTACTCAGGACAGACTCCCACAGAAAGCCATTTTTAACATTTTCTTCCCATGATTACATCTGTGCTGACAAATAGTATGTTTATACACCTGTTTACAGACTCAGGAGTTTTATATATTGACCATTTACTTCATGCTGTGCTGGATGAAGATTTAGCCCACTTACACCACCATTACCTCCTTCTACCATATATTTAAAATAGTTTCATCAGCATTCATTTTAGACTTTTCATTTGTTATGCTCATAATGGTGAATAATATGTTGTCATCTTTATTTCTCATTCCATCAACTGGTGCAGTATCTCTTGAAGTCCCACTCTTTATGATGAGAACATTCTTGTCCTTTCTTGTAGTTCACTCTCCAAATATTGTCATCTGTGTTTTACATTGCCAAGGGGATGACATTTATTATACATTCTGTTCTCAATCATAAATATGTAGTTTATATTTTATCCTAAAAGGTTTATTTTAAAACTTGAAAATTTAAGACAGTTTGACTTAATTATGACCATAAAATATTGTTCACTATAGTAAAGACAAATAGTATAATATATGACCATATTTTATTTACTGTATAGCTTTTTGCTTTTTTAGAGTTCCTGATTAATTTCTTATTTTCCTTCCATTATTTAACTTTTTAGTAATTAGGGCCTCAGGATTTTCCCCTAATATGCTCATTTTTCTTTTATAATATCAAGTCATATTTTCCTACATTCTCTTCCATCCTAGAGGCTTCCATTTTCTGCTTCAGTCTCTACCACTGTATGTTAACACAATTTTCTTCCTAAACTTCCTTTTTTTGCTGTCCTGGGCTATATCTCTGACACCTACTGGGTCCTTTGACTAGAGGGAAAGCTCTTGGCCAACACATTCCTCTAGCTACTACAAAGAGACACTTACTTGTCAGTCTAACAAGGGCTTGGGCTTCTTGATGAAAAGGACTAATATAAAAAGTCAAAATACCATATTCTGTGCTCTTCTTTGCATGCCTCTAGAGAAGCAGTCTGCCTTTTTGAAAAGTTCTCTGAAATGATGATTCAAATAAGGCAATTTGGAACTGGATTTTAATTTAGTTATTTAACTTATGCCAGTTGTGATTCATTCTGTTTCATATTGAAATATTATACTTTATTTTTCTTTCTGGGATTATTTGGCAGACACTAAATAGAACTTCTTTTTTTATAATAAAGAGTGCTTAATTGTCAAAAAGTTAAAATAT
Organism: Varecia variegata; assembly: GCA_028533085.1. Taxonomy (NCBI): domain Eukaryota; kingdom Metazoa; phylum Chordata; class Mammalia; order Primates; family Lemuridae; genus Varecia; species Varecia variegata. The sequence continues at coordinate 78,831,541 of CM052438.1, forward strand.
TATACATGGACTAATTACTAAGATTTTACAATATTTTACTAAGGTACTTTGATTCTATTTCTTTTATAATGATCTGTTCTTTTAGAGTCTACTTCTTGAGACTATGAGATGGGGTAGGAAAAGAGGTATATGATTACTCACCAACCTGATTAACTTTTTACTCTTTTTGACAAAGTATTATGTCATGGTTATGTACAGCCCTGATTCCATTTAAATATCTGTGTGACAAGTATTCTGCAGAGGAAAAAGAACAGGACTTGAGTAATGTGACTAATTCAGCATACATAATTTGTTAATGCAGTTAGTTCTGATTCAGAACTATGAAATTTTTAGAATTAATGGAATGCACAAAAGATGGACAGTCTAACTTTTACTTTACTTGCAATGGTTCAATTTATCCCAAATCTTAACCTTTTTAAAAATATATATCAATATCTTGAAGACATTTAATGTGCAAATGGCTTATTCTATTCATTTCCATATTAAAACCTGACCTGGGAAATTTAATTTGTTTAGAGGCCTCGATGACCTATCTTTCACTTCTACTCAGTGAATATTTACTAAATGTTTAGTGTTTACAGGTTATTCCTACTTACCCAGCACAGTGCAAGGTTCTTGGAGGAGTCAAAATAATTGAAATATAATACCTCACTCCAAGCATCTGGTAGTATAGATAAAAACATAACAAATGCACACAGGAAACAAAAAATTATTCAAAGCAGTTAATAATCAGGGCTGCATTTTATGACACAAAGGATTGTGTGGCACTTAGACAAATCTGAAGAAAAAAAGAGAAACAAGGGCTGGAGTATCCATGGAAGGCTTAATGAGCAAAGATGTAATTTTAGAGTTACCTACAAGTTATTTTGATGTAAACACTTCAAGCCAATTTATTAACTATGAAAGACAAGATTTTTCACTGCATCTGGAACATTATTTAACTTCTTGGATATGTTTTTTCTTTCTCCCTGTGTTATGGGAATAAGATAAAAAGATTAATGCTTGCTTTTGAAAGTTGGCTCTAAATGTCAGCATTTTTGTGTATGTGTATGATTTTGAATAGTGCCTATTATTCCAACTAAAATTCATACAAGTAAAACTTTTTATTCTTTGTAAGTAATTTGAACTTAGAAGACACAACCATTTTAAAAGATGATTAATAGTATACAATAACCAGCCTTAATGCAATGGAGCAGTCATCACTCAAGTCAATCTGGGTAAGCGTACCTTAAACACCAGTCCTATGGCCAAGAATTTATAATATAGGAATATTTCACTTAGAGAAATAGATATTTCCTGAAAAACCTAAAAATATAAAAAGCAGAAGTCTTAAGTTAAACCATATGAAACTGCTAGTTGTGTAGGTCAAAATATTAGCAATTTTGTATGGTTCAACAAAGGATGAGACTTTTCCAATTTGATTTTCCTAGTAGCCACTACCTATAGATTAGACTTGGCCAAAAAGAAAAAATTAAACCTATTAAGCTTACTTTTTATTACTAAAATCCTAATATTTAAAGTTAAGGATACATAAGTTATCTTCAGAGCAATCAAAATAGGCAATCAAACTTTTCTAAATTCTATGGCATTCCCTTGAAGAAGATTCCTGTGTGTGTCTCTTACCTCAGTTAAGAATCGCTAGCTTAACAGTATGTGTATTTGCTTTTCTATAGATTGATTTGATAGATAGTGCTTATACTAGACCCTTTTAGACTTTCATATAGGAAATAAGGCAAAGAAGACAGAGACAAATTTTGTCAGCCTTGACCCTGAGTTCTTAGGACAAAGAAGAATAATATACTGAGGTCTATTCAGGCTCAGCTTCTCCACAGATCATTACAACCAAGATGCCAATTAACACTGGCTGTGACAGTGGCTTTTGTGACGTGGACAGCTGGCCACTCAAAGATACACAAGGACCACCTGCTCGTGTAACATAGGCCACCAAACAGGCACCAGATGGTGACAACATTTGAATGTTATTACTACAGTCACTTTCACCTCAGCTCGATTTGAACTGGACATTAGGAGAAAGAGCTGTAAAATTCACATTTGATTTTTGGAACAATATGGTTTTCTATAAACCTCACACGTATGACTTGCTGGAAGCCAAAGAATCATTCCTGAGCATTGGTGGCCCAACAGAAGTTCTGTTTCATGTGGCAATTAGAAACAATTGGCTTAACCAAGATACACTATACCTGCTGAGATCCCCATATGGAAAGCTTGGAGAAGAGAAATGTAGAAAAATTAGCTACATTAGCTACAATGTAGACTTGAGTGAGGAGATGGGGTTGATGATAGATGGAAAAGTGAAAAATGGTTGTCAGAAGAGGCAAGTGGAGGAGTCAAGATATGCATATTTTTGGCAATATATTCCAAGTCCTTGAAATTTCTCCTGGCTATACAGATTTGCAAGAAAGAACATTCTGGAAATTTCTAAACATGCTTATTGCCCACAAAATGGTGTAAATACAACTTTTTCAATAAATATGCTCTAGGAAGTTGAGACAACATTCATCAATTCCCAAAGTTGAACAAAATGTTCTATTAAACTGGCTGATGCCCAAAGCACCACAGAACAGATACAAATAATTCTTCAACAATCCTGGAAACATAGTTTGTACTTTGGACAAGGAGGAATCCCTGGTTGTATTTCATAGGGAAGAACAGACCTGAGATATCCCATCCAAATCCCTAGGAAAGAAACTAACATTGTCTAGGAAGTCAGGAATCACATGTAAAATTGCCAACAAATAATACAACAATTAAAAGACCATAAAGATTTTGCTAACATGGTTTATTCTGCATTATAGATTGATGTAGTCTCTACCCATCTATGAAAAAAAATCAGATTTCCATTTTCCTAACAACCTAGGTGGATCTTGTTGAGAATAGCAGCCATATGTCCAATATTATTTCCTGAATTTCATAATGCAACTAACTTAGCAGGTGGTCCTAAGTTTCTAAATCAAACTATTAGGAATTTGGGGGGCTCTTAGTTAGGAAAATGGGGGTCAGTATGAAAAATATTCTGGGAAAAAAGCTAGAAACAGTAAAAGTAAGGAGCAGAAAAAAATTGGTAAAATTTGACAAATGCATTTCTCAGTATTATGTCAAACATGTTTACTGAGCTGCACAATTAATAAAAAGTATTCTGTACTAGAGTCCCTAATTATTATTCTACACAGGACAGAACACCTCTTCATTATCCCTTTTTGAATTGATTGTGTACATCAAACAGTCAAGATATAAATAAAATATGCCTGCATGCATAATACCCTCACATTAAAGCTGGAGGCAATTAACCTATGATTTCTCATTAATTAAATTAAAATAACCTTCTAAAAAATGTCTAAAATCAAAACAGATTTTTTAGCATGGATTTTCCTACCAATGATGCAGACAGGCTGTTTATCAAATTTATCACACCAATAAGAAAAAATGCTATTTCTGATTTTATCCCAGGCTTGTCTCTAATTTCCTCCTGAGGTTCCAGTCTCATTTAGCTAAACCCAATTACAATGTCAGGGTTTTCAGGGGATTTTTTTCTGTCTTTAAAAATACCCATTCTCATCAAGGTTTTTTTTTTTTTTTTTTTTTTCATTAAATTGTTCCAGCACCTTCTCCTTGAGCTGGATCCATATCATATAAGTGGAAAGCTGCAAATTATTTGGTGAATTTGCTGAATGAACACAGTCAAGCCACATAGATGAGATACCAGAGGGAGGGAATGGGCCTGAATGTGAGCCGTCCTCAGCCACACTGGAAAGTTCTCCTCACCCCCTACTCAGGCTCCTCCCAGTTCTCCTTTCCTTCTCTGGCTCCCAGTTACCACAAGTTGCTAGTTATGCTAGTAGTCTCCTTTCTAAGGAGGGTTTTTATTTTAAAATAGGCATAAAACCAAAATAGATACACATATGTATGTATGTAGGTATATGCATCCTAAAAGACACATCCTTCTAATGCTAGAATTTTTTGTTTTGCTTTTCTCTAAGCTCCTTCGTATATTCCCTGGAAATACCGCTGTATTAAGAGACCACAAATTCACAGATTTCTTCCACCTACAGCCAACTCTTCTGGGTACCCAAAGAGGTGCTAAGAATTGCTTAAACATCATGCATTGGTTGATTTACCGCTTTCCCAATGGGAAAAGCATATATATTCACTCTCTTCCTCATATGCAGAGAATCTCTCCCTAGATTTCACAGTGTCTGGCACCATGTTTTCACACAGTGAGTCCTCAGTAAATGATGCTATGTTGAATTGAGTTTTAGCCCTGGATTCATTTTTTCCCCCCAGTCAACTCCCCATGCTGACTACTACCTGGTCATCCATGGTAGCACTTCTAGCCCTCTGGTAAGAACTTTGGAGACATCTTTCACTCGTTCATCATCTTTTCTTAATCTCTTGATTGATTTCCTTGTGAGGTGCTGTCATTTCTTCCTTCAAAAGATTGGATTGCTTCCTTTTTCTTCATTCCAACCATCACAGCCTAATATGGACACTCATTACTTTGCCCTTATCCCTAAGCTTTCCCTAGCAGCCCTCTAACTCCACTCATTGACTCTCAGTTATCCCTCTACAATGTTCATTACCTCTACTCTTTGACGACAAATCTCCCTGCAGCCTTGACTTCCCCTTGACCCGATCCTCGTACACCTGTATCACCTTTATAGCACACATTATCCATTCGACATCCAACAAACATCATCACCTTTCCCATCTCTTCCCCACTAGGAGAGCCCTGGGTTTTGTAGTCTAGTGGCAGGAGAGATCCCATAATCTTGCAAAAGAATAGCCCTTTCTCTGGTCTATGATGGTCTAAACTAGTCAATGGTCTAGAGGTGGGTACTTGACACAGTTCTGGCCAGCGAGCATTAGGGGAAAGTCACCTTCCATTTCTGAATAAAATGACAGCATCTCATAAGGAGTAAACATTACACTCTTACCACTTCCTCATGGCTTGAAATATTGGTATAAGAATATGATGCTTAGAACTATGTTAATAGGTAAGAATAGATCAAAAAGACAAAAAAGAAAAACCAAAAAAACAAACCTTGAGTCCTTCATAGTATCATTGTTCACTGAACTCAGACGTCAAGACTTTTTATTAAAGAAAAATAAGAAATGTAAACTTATATTTAATTGAATTGTAAAAGATGAAAAGAAATGATTTCACCGTACAAGATGAATCTGCAAGAAGACTATGTAAAGCATTATTCTTCAATGTCCCAGGTTTGGGAACTCACTGGCACAGAAGACCATGAATACCCCCAATACTATGTAACTTCAAGATAAATTCTTGTAGGAGATTGATAACATATTACACGGGATTTAATGTCAGGGTACACACTATTTCCAATCCAACAAAGGCATCTGACAAATTCACTAAGCACGTATTTAAACAATTGAATCTGTCATGTGCATACTCAGAAGTCCCTGAAGAAGTACATGCCTGACAGGATACAATGGCATTGGAGAAGCTATTATAGTCAATTCTATGAATCAGATACCCTGATTCTCCAAGGCAATTTTTACAAGAGCAGGTCAATGGCTTATGTTTAAAACTTTGTTTTAAAATGATAAGAGGGATTTGAGGAAGGGTTTCTTTTTAGTTAGAATACCTTTCACGACTACATTAAAATAAGATAGGTGCTATTTATACAAATGTACCTTTTGACAAAAGAGGATTTTATAGCAAATAAGAAATTTTAAAATGATGCATTAATTCAGTTTTTCACTGCAGACCATCATCAATAGCACAGTATGCTATACATAAAAATGCTAAGGCATAAATAGATATAAAGTATTAAAGTAATGTGACAGAATTTTACAAATCTATACATATGATATTTAGCCACTTCAAAGTAGTCACCTTGTAAGGCTATTTCCTCATTGTAATAATGCCCAGAATATACTCTGCATGCATGTCCTTGACAGTGACAAACTCTTAACCTTTGAGAACGGAATTGTGTTTTACAAACAAAACAAAGTCATTAAGTTTAATGAAATTAATCTCACCTTGCCAAAAGTCTTGTTCTCCTCAAAGCCCAGTGGAACTCAAATGTCTCACACTCTGGGCCTGCCAGCCAGGCCTCACCAATGTCACATGGGTCACAAAACTCAGATCCTTTCCCATGGCTATTGCACGTCAAAGGCATCATTCCTTCAAAATAGCCTCTCAGAGTCCAAGAATCCAACCCCCCATGCATAAATTGAAGATCATCCCTACCACATGATCTAATTCATGTCCTACATCCCCCAAATTCATGAGATTAACTCAGTCCTCTTCCCTTCATTTCCCAAAGGCTCACCTAATCCTAATCTATTTAGAACATCCAGACCTCTCCCTATTACTCCAGTACTTTTGCCCCATAATCTACAGGGCTCATACCTACACTTCACCAGCATTAAGGACTCAAGTCTCAGTATCCTCAATACACTATTTTCACACATTCTTCTCTTTTGTAACAGGCTTACCAAGAGGGCTTCAGTTGATACCCTTCCATTATCTAGTTTACAGAGGCATATCAGAAAGCATGTCCCATATTGGGGTCATTCTACCTTCCTTTATCTCAGAGACCAATAACTTTCTCTATCAATGACCCTCAGAAACAATTCCTATCCTTAATCATACCATTCACTCTGAGCTAGCAACCCAAATTCCTGTTGATACTACTTACAGGGTACAAGAGCTTAGAAGTAAGGGAAATAAGATCATTCTCTGACATTTAAACTCTAAGGTTGACATGTTAGCCCTTTGTTTCCAAATTTACACTATATGAATAGATCCAGATAAAAATTTTGAGTTAGGATTGGTATCCCCCACCTCTCCAAATTCTCACTACCCAGTATCCAAAACTCTGGAATAAAATTGATTCAGACTAGCCTCAGCCTCTGGGCTCTTGACATTCAAACTCAGGAATCAAATAGATTAGGATGTCAAGGAGTATTTACTAGGCCCAAGTTTTAGAGCCACATGGAAAGGACATAATGGCTCAGAAGCCTGAAAGACTTGATTAAAACCTGATTTAACATATTAATATATTTTACGAAAGAGCATGCAGATGAAAGGAGGGTTGGTCAGCCATGAAAACATAAATATGGGAGATACAAACATGTTCCAACACATGCCCCAAACATGCTTCAGCATACTTCTCCTGTAAGAGAGGAAGCTTTAGCCAAAGCTTTAAGTACTTCTGGTCTATTTATTTAAAAATTGTGATGCAATGGAACACATGCATCTTTCTAGGTTATCAGATTCTAGCCATTCATTGTCTTTGAGCTATTTTACAGTTCTTTGTAAGTTGATAAACATGCAAATTATGTCTTGTCCAGCAGAGTTTCTGTTGACATCCTTTCTCTGCTGTAGAAAAACCAGTTTTGCCTCCACTCGCAATTCAAGTCCTTTATTTCCAAAAACGTTTGTGCCTTTCTACTGTTCCTTTCAACCAGTTACAACATGGCCTGGTTACTTCATTGAATGAGTAAAATAAATCCTTATACATGTGTTCATTTTTTTTTCATTTTTATATCTATATATCATGGTTTCACCTTTTTTGTGAAAATTATCTTTCTTAATTATCTTAAGGCAATCTTAACTTCGTGTGAATGAATATTTACCTTATCTAATTTCTCTTATTATGATTTGATAGTCACAAAGTACCCATTTTATTTTAATTGGCATTCTATATTAATCCTCTTTTAAAAAGAGAATGTATTAACCAAGCAAATATAAGTGCTTCAGTTCAATGGCAGTTATATATTTTATTATAAACATCAAGCAACTCTTAAGTCAAATCTAAATAGTGAGCACACAGAACAGTTTTGAACAAAGATGAAATAAGAGCAAGTATTGTAGCATGAAGGAAAGTAAGAGCATGGGCTTTAGAATCAGACCTGGGATTAAATTCTAGCTGTGCCAGTTTATCAATTGTGTGACCTTGGGCAAGTCAGTTAATCTCTCAAAATCTGAGTTTTTTCATCAGCAAATGTGGATACTAACACAGAATTGTTGGAAAAATTTGCAATGACATATTTCTAATCCAGGTATCAGCTGGGCTCACCCTTTCCTTTCCATGCTATGACGTCTGGAAAGTTCAGTCCCAAAGTGTTGTTGAAACTGTCAAGGGGTTTCAGTCTAGGTCCATTTGTTCATCACACAAAGATCCAATTATTGAGACAATGAGGAGTGCCAAAGAAGAAAGGAATTTTAAATATGACAAGTCTTGGTGGGAGAACAAGCGAAGCTGACTCAAGTCAATCTCTCTGACTAATGAGATCATGGGCTTTTAAAGGAGGGGCCACATGCGTGGGGACAGGTCGTGGTGTCTGTGTGCATTGGGGGCAGCTTGTAGGGGATAGTGAATCTCATCAGGAAGTTTGCCCAGGGCCCTTCAGAATCTTAGCTCCTTTGTCTTGCAGAAAATCCACCATTTTGGGGAAACAACTCAAAAGGTCAAGTAGTTAGCTATGGGAGAGGATTACATAGGGAGTGTTGAAATTTGTTCAATGGAGGGTAGGTTACAGAAGATTGCTTTGAGTCCCAATTCCACGGTCATTTCTACTTCTAAATTCTTGTTTCTGCTAAATCTTTGCTTTCTTTCAAATCCTGCTTCCCATATCTTCCTCTTTTCTCTAACTATGCCACCTGACAGGGACCACAACCCCTTTTTTCCCGATTTCCCCAAAGCACCACCAGTCACCTAAGGCCTTTGTGCCTAGCAGACATTAGCAGAATATTAATAGACGTTACAATACATATTAGAAATGATGGGGTCTGTTTCCTGTTCCCAATGAACTTTCCCACTACAATGGCTCCCTCTCACTGCTGACATTTTCCTCCTATCTCCCTCTCCGATTTCTACCACCAAAATTTCTGTTTTATTTCTTTCAAAAATCAGTTTAATTACCAAGACGTAATTGTCACTTCCAAGAACATTCTTGTTATGCTCAGAGACACTGTTTCTGAGAAGAATTTTGGTGGTCAGTATTTAAAGTAATGTTATTTTCTCTTAGCTACATTCCTGAAATTCCTGGAAGAGCAGGCATTCAATCAGTGGTAATTATTATCATTATGTATACAGATCCCCAAGGTAATGACCTTGAAATGCTATTCTCATTTGAATAAATAAATTCTTTTATGTTTGTTAAAAAGGCAGTTCCATTATTTTATGGTCATCCCCTACAGATTACCATTCCAGAGACCATGGAGGAAAATACAATGCTTTTGGTTTTTAGAGTACTGAAAAATAACTCACTACCATTACATTTTTAATTACATCCCAACAACTAGAAAGTCTTTTCCTTGTTTTGCTCCTACAATCACTTCTTATATAAACCATGTTCTGCTTTGGATTTGAGAAAACACAGCCAGGGTATATATAGTATGTGGCCTAGGCCTAAGAAGCAGTGCGTTCTGCTCTAGGGACTCAAATATTGGTCAGGAACAGACACACTACCCAAATCTAGTGAACCAGACCAAATGAGACTAAGTTCTAGGATATTAGAGGACACTTTTAGAAAAGCAAACCATCCAAGCTAGAGCTCTTAAAGACATCTTATTTTTGTCAAACAAGAAGATAATTTTTCTGAGAATAAAACCAACACAGCAGAAGACTGCCAAGAGAGATAGGGAGAGAGAAACCAGATCCTTCTGATATTTATTTGAACCCTTGGTCAAGCAATTATTTGAAACCAACTCTATTGCAGGGTTTTGTTTGTTTGTTTCTATTTTTGTTTTTGTTTTTGAGACAGAGTCTTGCTCTAGTGCCTGGGCTACAGTATAGTGGCATCATCACAGCTCACTGTAACCTCAAACTCCTGGGCTCAAGTGATCCTCCTGACTCAGCCTGCCGAGTAGCTGGGACTACAGGCACATGCCACCACATCCAGCTTATTTTTCAATTTTTCAGTACAAATGGGGTCTCACTATGCCCAGGCTGCTCTTGAACTCTTGGCCTCAAGCAATCCTTCTGCTTCAGCCTCTCCAAGTGCTGGGATTATAGGCATGGGCCACCATGCCTAGCCTATTTTTGGATTTTCATTTTTTTTTGTTACATAACAGAATAAACTCCCCTTTTGTTTAAACCACCTTGGATTGGATTTTCTATCCCCTATAATTGAGAATCATGTCTGATAGGCTCATTTCGTCCAAATGGGTTTAAATAAATTCAAAGAAATACACACAATCATTCAGATAAAAGCAAATAGAGGCATGAAGGCACACAATTAATAAATGAAAGAAATTTAGACAAAGTCACGTGTAAACCAACTATGTAAAACTGCATATAATTAGTTTCCAGGGGAGAAGTTCAAATTCAGGACATTACTAATGGATAATTAATTAACATTTGTGAAATGCATAATGTCCATGAAATTAAATAAAATCAATTGAATAGAAATTGAACCCTGGTTTCCTGGTTCAAGAGGGAAATTCTTTAATAGCTTTTCATGGAGGGGCATTTTGGTGATAGACTCACCAAAAATATTCTAGTGAGCTTCTTTTAAATGTTTCTTGTAATGAAACTCAACAAAAAGCCAAAGTAATGATACCAGAACACAATTCTGTAAGATCAATTATATGAAAGACCAAAAGTTTGTCTGTGGTCTTATTACACAGCTCTCTGACAGCTAAGAGCCAAGGATAAGAATGTCTCTAGATCAATGGTTCTAAGATTTTTTGCAGCAGAAACTGTTATTCACATGATACTGTGTGCAGAGCTGATCTGTTTGATTCCTGGATGGGGCATCTAGAAAGCCCACTCACCAGCACCCCCTCATGTCGTCCCCCTCTCTCTAACATGGCTGTCCCTATGGAACACCAGGCCTCATACAGTCGTAAAATATAGGAGATATAGAGAAAATAATACATTGGTATCAAGCCAGAAATATCCCATGAATTATATTTTTCCACTTTTGAGCTCTCAGAATTTCAAAGCAGAAAACTCAACTTCAAATTATCTGACATTGAGAAAGGGCAGAACCTGTATGTGCTAGGGATTAAGTGGAGGATAGGGTTTCATGCTCCAATTCTCCTATGATTCTAAGAAAATAAAATAATTCAATGAGGACATGTTCTTAAATAGAAGACTGTCTATCTCTGAAGGGAGAGGCACCCAGATAGTACCTGAGGGAGAAAACCATGGCTTCCTAAAGAAACAGTTCTGGGTCTGTCCTGAGTCCAGGACAAGTGGGCAATAAAGAACCAAGCACTCTACGTCATAAACTATGTCTTAAGTCACAGTATTTTGGAAACATTTCAAACAACATAGGACCTCTCATAACATATAGAGTGTCTAACTTTGAATAATGTAATTTCTTAGAAAACTCTTAAAATATATTGGCTGAAAATACACTTCCATGAAAATGAATGGTCTCATAAAAGATAATTGAATATAAGCCAATTAAATGTTGGAATACATCTGCCAAAAAGGATGATTTGGGATCTAGAAAAACAATAAAATTATGCAGATTAGTCCTTGAAGACAAATGGACAGCAAAATCAATTGTCTGTGACTTGAGACAGAAAACCCATACTACTGATGTAAAGAGGAATATTTATCTTTCTATTCTAAATAGCACACATCTATTTCATCCAGAAGCAGTTTTAACTCATTATGGTATCAGGAGAACAAGCAGGAAAATATATGTTTATCATACATGAGTATATTTTTGACAAGGATATTATCAAACACGAGGAGGGCACCAATTGACCTAGCCTTGTTAGCAAGTCTTAGAATGCAGTTTTGAACCTCAGTAATGAGGAGTTTATGTTGTTTTCATATGGCTTACTGGAGGTTGAAAAACTACAGCCCACAGCCCAGGTGCTTAAATAAAGTCTTTATTGGAACACAACCAACCCATTTGTTTATGTTTTATCCATGCTGCTTTTGTGTGCCAGTGGGAGATCTGAGTGGTTGCAACAGAGACCCTATGACAATGAGACTAAGATATTTACTATACACCTCTTTAAGAAAAAGTTTTCCTACTTTGTACTTCTTTGATGACTGGGAACTGCCTCTGAGTTAAAGGCCAATAAAATATCAAAAAATGCTAAATACTTCTATTCACAAAGTTAAAGTATAAAGTCATGGGTGAAAATTGTCAGTATTGGATGAGTAAAACCCAAAGTCCAGATGCTCATTGAGCATTGAGCTCACTGTGTAGAATTTCAGCCCAAGAAACACACACTTGAAATTAGTTAGAAGAAAACTAACAGAGTTTAGAAGACATGTGTAGTTAATCAGTGGACTCATAACATAGGGTGAGGTAGATTAGCTTTTAAAACTGAATAGATTAATCAATGGACTTATCAGGTGAAATAAAGGGTCACTTGCTAAAGGATGAATAATGGACATACAAAATAGGATGAAGTAGATTTCTTTTTAAAAACTAAATAGATTATTCTTTGAACCTATCCAGATGAGGAAAATTCAGAGCCCATAGTTTGCAAACAAACCATAAAAAAATCCAGAGAACTGAAAGTCTACAAGAAGTATTCCACTTAATTTGAGCTCTTCAAACAGCTATTCCAAATGAACAACCACTATTTACATTATTAAAATCTGAAAACATTTGGGGACTACAAAGTTCAAGCAGTTCTCCTAAATTAAATTAATCTCTTTTGCTGTACTTTATGAAGGTTTACTTAATACATGTGCTTACCTCAGAGATGTGAGAACTATCCTTCCCAGGAAAACTCAAGGCTGGGTGTGGATAGGAGAAATAAAAGAGAAAAAGTATCCATAGAAGGGCTGAAAAAAGAAACAATGAGTGAAAAAGTAAACAAATGTGCTACAAATAAATGGAATAAAACCAATATCTCTTTGCATAAATGTTTCAGGCTAAAGTAAAGCCCACTCCATTTATGCCTGGAGAGAGTGGATGTACCCACCTGATATCTCCCTGCCTGCTAAGCCAGAAATGAAGCTAGGCAATTGACACGTCTTGACCAGGTTCACAGAGCCCAAAATCAACTTCCTACTTAGAAGAGACCCCTATTGAGGAAAAAGACCTACACGATGGCAGAAGAAACCCATGCCAACTACCTATAATAATCAACCCAGTCCCTCATAAGTAATTTTAAATGTGAATTAAAAATGAGAAGCTGCTCAACATTTGAAGAGAATCAACAATGTGAAAGAAAATTGAAAAGATAAAAAGAATGAATAATTTTGAATGAAACAAGATTATTTGGGGAAACAGAAGACAACTTTTTAAAAATCCTAATGTTTTATTAATTGATTATTTAAAGAGAATACATGATACTCGGAAAACAAAACCAGGCTGCTATCCATAAAACAAAATGTGTATCAATCTAAGAACAAAAAAAGAGTTCTTACAAAGTAAAAAATATGATTTGGAAAAAAATATGATTGGAAGGGTAGAATAAATAGTTAAGTTACTCTCCCAAGCATTGAGCAAAAAAGACAAAAGGGTTAAAGAATAGAAAAATGTGATTCTTATATAAGACAAGTTAAAAGGAAGAAACTATGGGAAAAAATAGGAGAGAAGTGATAATGAAAGACATAGTAGAAGAAAATATCCCAGAGCTGAGGAAAACTAGAGGTATAACATTTAAAGATATAAATGTACAAGAATAAAAACTAGTATGATTATTAAAAATTATGAGTAAGGAGAAAGGTGTGATAGAAGGTAATAGAATTAAGTTAATGTCTTCTTTTCATACTGGGGTATAAACAGATGCTGTTTAAAGTTGCTAAGTACAGAAAGGAACATATAAAATTTAAACCAGAGAAACCAACAACAAGAACTGTGAAAAGTGGTTATATCTGAAAAGTGGGACTGCAGTTGAGTGACATCATAGGAGATTTTTCACTTTATACTCTTTTTCACTATTTCAAATTTTCCTATGGGCATATATTATATTGCTACAATAATATTAGCAATAATAAAAAATAATCATCCCAAATGCTAACCAAGATATGGTTTTCCAGCATCTCACTCACCATATTCACCTGTGGGAAACATGATCCCAGAATCTACATTTACTCCTAGTTCTGAGTGTCAAGCACAAGCTATACTTCAAAATTTTATTTGAGATTTTTAGAAGAAATAATACTTTTATAGTATAATTTAAATATAATAAGAACCCAGGTGAGTTCTACTGAGTTCCCTGTTGCTTTTTGCACCAGTAACTTTACCAATTTTGTTTTTAACTTCCTATCAGTTTTTATCAAGCCAAAAATTAGAACCTTGTGAATAGGAAGAAACAGTTTCTCTCTGGAGGCAATGAAGACAGTATTCAGTAGGTCCTGGGATACCACATAATAACCATTAAAATTCAAAAATCCCTCCAACCATTTTGTTCTTCTTAACCCTTTTATGCCAAGAGTCCAATCATGAGTACAAATAGGCCCCAGGTTGAGGTTGATACCAGAGGAAATTGATCACTTTCTGCCTAGTCCAAAGAATCCTTTCTAAGTATGGCAGTAAACAGAAAGAGGTAATTATAGTTCTGTTTCTCAGATCACCCCTAGGGTTCTATTATATTGTTCCATTCTGCAGGATCAGTTTCTTTTAGTGAAGAGTTATTCATTCAGATTTATTCAATTCACCAAAGGAGAAGAGTCCCAGAGACACAGTCCTCTCCCTCTGCGGTGGGTCCCAGGAATGCTCCACTAAGCATGCCCCGATCCAGTCACTCAGACGTCCAGAGATAAATCGCTACCATCAGATTGGTTGAAAGATCACTGGTATCAAATTAGACGTCCAAGTAGCCTGTGTAAACCAAGTACAACTTCTTCAGGTAATGTGTCAAGATTTCCCTAAGAGACACAACACCAAGTCATCCTGAGAATAAACAGGATGGCAGGGGATTGCTCACATCTATGCTTACCTCTGTCATTTTGCCCTTAAAAGAAAGGTTTAAAATCATGGATATAAAAACATAATTATTAAAATTTAGGTAATATTAAAACCTATCAGGAAAGCTAACTCATCCTGTTTACTTTTAGAATCCCAATGAACCACATTTTAAGAAAGAAATCTTAGTAAGTGGCAATTTTTAAGAAATCTAATCGAAAGAATACATCCTTTTTTTCTTAAGACAGAGCAGCTCACACACTGCAACTATTGTTGAGTGATTTGGTCCAAATTCAAAGGCTCCCTAAGCTCATCAAACCAGGGTATATTCTGTCCAGCCACATGGAATAGCCTATAGACTTTTTACATCATAAATACACAAACTTGAGTGTCTCACGGTGATTTGTAGACTCCAGAGCAAAAAAAGAAAACATGGGAAAAGAAAAGTCAAGAAGTGAATGGAATTGGGGTAGCTTTACACTAGTGTATTTACATGATTGTACTCTTAAGAACTGTACATTTACTATATGTAAAATTCATCTCAATTCAAGAAAAAAGAAAAAAAAAAGTCGAGTCACCCTGAAGTTCTAAACCCTCAGGAAGGTGATGGTCTAGAAAATGCTGCTTTACTTGCAGGCAGTCCTCACTTTGCACACTTTCAATATGCACAAATTCCAGTTACCACACTTAGTTAAATAACACGTTTCCCAGCAAGACAGTCCAAAGTTCAATTACCTCAAAACAGTATATTAACTGAGAAATTCCATAAAGCACAAACTTCACTGCCGACTCAGTACACAAATCGCTATGCAAGTATAGATGCACCCACGATCAGTGAACAATCACGTCACTCGTTTCAAATTCTGTCAGCTCTTGGCCAGTGATGTCTGAGATTCAGTTCATGTAAGTGTGTGGTTGTGTTGCCTCTTCGTCTCTTAGTAGTAAACCCATGTCACATTTTATGAAAATAGATCCTCAAAAGAGAGAATAGGCCAACAAAGATGAAAGTACAACGAAGAAACGAAAAGTGGTAATACTGGAAGTGAGATTGGAATCAAATGTACACAGGCACAGAGGACATAGCTGACTAGGAATGTTGACACTGTCACCATTTAAGAGTTTCTAGATTTGCAGTCAGAGGAACTTAGTGAAGGTGAACAACTTCCAACATAAATGAGAAAAGCACGTGTGACATAAAAGATGAAGATGTCATAGAGGAAGTGAGGAGACCAGGGAAAATGTTCACGTTAAAGGAGCTCTCATAGATATTTCGTGACATTGAAAGTACAAAGGATAAAATGCTGGAAGCTGATTCAAACTTAGAAAGGAGTGTGACAGTTCACCAAGGGGTAGCAAAGACACTCATTCCATAAGTTATATGATGGGAAGAAGAAGGCAAGTACTGTTCAAACTAGTAAGTTTTCTTAAAAAAAAAATAATACAGTTCAATTCTCAATGTTTCTAATGTTTTAAATGATGGTGTTACAAAAAAATTGGTTTTACTTTTTGTTTCATTTTGTTATACATTTCCAACCAACAGTAAGAGAGTTTTAATGTTTTGACATTTTTATGTATCAAGAAGCAATTGTGATTTTGCTCATTGATTACTGAGATTGGATTCAGCTTGCATAGTCATTTTTATAATCCCACACACCCTGCAAGGCAAGGACTGTCTCCTGAGACTAGATTGTTAGCAAACACTGAAGAACCATTTTAAAAGGGAACAGTTTCCACTGAGAGAAGAACCTCCTGATCATTTGAACCCTCTAAATGAATCAAGTGAGAAGTCTAGAAGAAACCTACCTGAAGCTGGGAGAATCTATCCCACAGCCTTCAATCTTAATCAGATTACCTTTTCAATTGTCTGATCTTTCCTTTGGAAAACGGTTCAAAGTATTAGAGAAGCCCAATCTCAGCCGCCTCCCTTGGCCCCAGGGGCTTTCTCAGGAGCAGTAGAGCTCTCAGTCAAATGGCAAAAGATGTTTCTTTCCTTCATTAAGTGCTGTCCCAAACAACTCAAAAGATTACTGTCTGCCAATGGGAATCGACTAGGTTTCATTTCCCATGATCTAAAACTCGTTTTGAAGATGGCTGTTACAGCAACACCTATAGATTTTCTCCCAAGAATGTCTACCAGGAAGCTCCACAGTGCTTAGAGACGTCTTTGGCCAGAACAGCGTTAGCAGGGGCTTTCCTCACATATAATCTCCTTTTTCCCTTCCATTCCTGTCATATCACACAATTTGGATTCAGCTTAATCCAAGTCCAAATGCTTAATTGAAATGGGCACAGATTGTGCTTCTTTTTAAAATTTATTTCTTTAAACTAATTGCTTTAAAGTACTATCAGTTGAGTAATGTACAGGTTAGGGAAGGGGGCAGGCAATAATCCAAACTGTTCCTCCAGGTAAGTGATCACTCTCTTATATAAAGCTCACAGATTTCTGTTTACGCCCCCTGCTCCTCTGCAAACTGATGTTTGAGAGTGTTTGGGAAGAACGTGGCTTAAGTGGCCTGGTTTGGGCAGAGTTTGGGGGTCCTGAATCTGTGTTTGATATTTTTCTGCGATTATGTAGCTCTTCACGCCAATTTCTGTTCTGCTGCTATTGAATCAGACGTGTCAGATGTGTGCTGTGGTTCCTCTCTCTCTCTCTCTCTCTCTGACTTCTTCAGCTAACGGTGATCATCCCACTCACTTGGCTCACCTCACCTCTCCCTAGCTCTGCAGGTCCTTCATGACTGTCTGTGGCCTCCAGTTGATCTTGACCCAGGCAGTCTATTCTACAGTGCTTAACTTCAGGGCTGCAACCTCCAGAAAGCTCTCAGATCAGACTTGCAGCCAACTCCCTTATGGAGAAGGTAGGTCCCATCCAAAACACATGAGAACTAAGACGGCCAAGATCTAATCCCAGAAATTCCTGTTGCTGAATCAGAATGCACTGCCAAGTACGCTCTCCTGAAGCTGCCCCTTCTGTTCTCCACATTCCCCTCATCTTATCTAGCACACACCTCCCTCAAGGCCTTCAACCCAGAGAAGGGAAAACAGAGCCCTGTCTTCCTTCCATACTGCTGTTTGCCATAGCCCTGCACCATGTTGGACATGTCCTGCTCAGGGCTTCTTCTAGGCTCTAGTTCCTAGAGTCTTGCAGAATCCTGGGGAATCCGGTCATATGCCACCAGCACTGATGTTTTCTATCTACGTTGTGTCTACCTGAAAGTTTCTGAATTGTCACCCTCACCTCAAATGTTGGGGTTGATTAAAACCCTGGTACCTGCCCTGTCTCTCTGATCTGACTCCCTTTTAAGCTTGTCATTATCTCTTAGGTTAAGCTCAAGCGTATCCTTATATCATAACATCCTTCTGCTAGGAGAGCAGTCCTTTGGCCTAGAATTCCTAGATGAAATTTTATTTTCTCTACACTCAGGGAAGAAAATAAATGCTCAAAGTTCACCAACGTTGGATCTTGGTGTACTAAAGCCATCTCTACACCAAGCCTATATTTTAAGGCAGTCTTGTTTTAGAATTCCCTTTTGGATATTCAGTGGCGACTGTTAATGCCCTTTTTGCATTTCCGTGGGAGCATTTCTAAACTCCACTCCAGACCCTTCCTCTACCCCATCCTTGCCTCCAGTGACATACTGGGCTCCATCTGAATAAGGAGAAGACCAAGTCACAGAAATGCAAAAGAGAAGGGGACAGACATTAATGTGTTTCAAATATTATTCCCATTAAATCAAATGGAAGGGATGATGAGAAACAACTCCCTGCCAGGAGTGCCTGAGAGCTGTCTGCAAGGAGAAGGTGGCTGTGGCCCTGAAAGGAATTGTTGGCTGGTGAGTCCCCTGAGAGGGGACCAGGAAAAAGGGACCTTCAACTGAGGGTATCCAGAAGGGCAGTAAAAAAAAAAAAGAGTTCAAGGAAACTTCCAGTCTCACTTGTCAAAGAAATTTACCTCTGCTGCTTCCACTTTACCTAGCAACGATTATATAAACAAGTCATGAGAAAAACTAGTTAAACTTTTAGAAATGTTTATTATTACAATTGAGATGCAAAAGCTGCACACATGTAAAAACCAACAGAAGCTAAAAAATAAAAACTTGAAAAAATTCAAAACTGGAAAAAAGAATTAAAAAGATTAAAATTTTAAAAGGCTAAAATGAATAAGATTAATCAAAGGAAATGAAAAAAGAACAAAACTGCCAAAATTAGGAACATATAAAAGTCATCAAGTGGAAATTTTAAATTAGAAGAAGGAAAAATAACTTAAAAGTTAGGAGAAAACAGAAATTTGCAAAAATAATTTGTCACCATGTTCTACATCACCTAGATAAGGACTTTCTCCTCCAGCTCCTACGAAGGTTGTCTGCTGACTTGTCAGGTGATAGCCCCTACTGAAGAGAGATGCTCCATCCACCCTGAGACAGCTGCATCCACTGTGGGCATATGAATCATTGTGGGAAACACGGCAAGGCCCTGCCATGCCAACTTGAGACAACGCTAACCAGCCATTCTAGCTTCAGAGCTCCCCAAGAGTATGGTAAGACCTTGGTAAGATGCATTAGCTTCAGGCAACGGTATATTTAGAGATCCTTTACTTCAATAAAATTTGTATGGTTATAGTGGTCTAGGACATCCTAGAAAATCCCCCTAAAGAAAAGGACAAATTATCACATTCCACACTGTTCACCACAAAGAAGGGAGCTCTATGCCTGGTAAAAAAAAAAAAAAACTCTTTATGTTCTAGAGGCAGCACATTACACCTGAGAATACTGCTCCCAAATACCAGGTAACACAGATGGCTGCTTGCCTTGAGGGGGAACTAGAATGGGGGAGAGTTCTGCAGCCAATTGAGGCCAAAGTGCTAGAAGCCCTTATGCTTGAGACATACAATGCCGCCACACTGCATTGGTGATGCTAGAGGTATCAGTATTGGGAAGGACACTGTGTGGAGTTTATGGCAAGCCCCAATGGGAGAATCACAACACAGACCCCCAGGGTTCTGGAGCAAGGCCAGATGATCTTCAGCAGAGAATTACAGGACTTCCTTTTGAAAAGTGGTTCTTGGTGTACTAATTGGACCCTCACAGAGAGAATATCTAACCATAGGAGACCATGTGGTCTTGCAGCCAGAATTCCCCATCATGAACTGCCTGCTATTAGACCTTCCAAGTCCTAAGGCCAGATTGGCTCAGCAGCAGCCCATTGTAAAATGGAAGTAGCACAACTAGCATTGAGCATAAGCAAGAAAGAAGAGCCAAAGCAGGCTGCATGAGCAGGTGATCCAGATTCCCACATGTCCACTATTGTTGCAACTGTGCCCCTTCCTCTGCTGATACCTATGGTGCATTTGTGGAGAGGACCAAAGAGCTAGAATAAGAAGCAGTAAGTGTTGTTCATGAATAGATTAGCTCAGTATTTGGGTTCAAGCTGAAAATGGACAGTCATTGCACAATAATCCCACTTGAACTTTAAAGTGCCCTTAAAGGACAGTGCTGAGGGAGAATCCTCCAAGTAGGCAGATTTTCAGGCCATGCATTTGGTCAACCACTTTGTCTGGAAGGAAAAGGCCTGAATTTAGTCCAGCATTAATAAAATATGAATTGGTGGGCAATGGCAAATGCCTCAGCTGATTGGCCTAGAAATAAATCAATTAGAAGATCATGGACTAGGAAATCTAGGGTAAAGGCAGTAATGGAACAAACAGAAGACGTAAAATGGGAAGATCTTAATATTACATGTTAACAGAGAGTATCCACCATGGAAGAGCCACTAAAAAGCCAATTAGACTCAAAGACTCAGCAAATTGGCATCAGTCAGCCTCTGACACAAGGGGTATATGAATGGAGCAGCTGTAGAAGCAAGAAGGATGCTATTTGTAGGCCGAAGAACACGGGCTCCCACTTATCGAGGCTAATATAGCTTTTGCAGAGGTTGCATGTCTAGCGTGCAAGCAATGGATGCCAAGGCAGAGGCCTAACAATACCTCAAAAAAAGAACAACCAGTCACAGGGTATCAAATTGACTCCATTGGACCCCTTCTGTCCTAGAAGATATTTTAGCAGAAATTGCAACATATTTCAGATATGACCCAGTCGTTTCTTCCTGCAGAGCCTCAGTTGAGGGTTTTGAGGGTGGTTCATCCACACAGCATCTCAAATAACATCACATCAGAGCAAGGAACCCTTGTCAGCAAAGGGTGCATGACGTGGTATCCACTAGAGGTGTCACTTACTGCCCTACCCAGAAACTAGCTGCTGGACTAATAGAGCAATGGAACAGCCTGTTAAAGGCTCATCTGAGGCACCAAATCAGAGATAATACCCTGTAAGGACAGTGCTCTCTTTCAGGACATATTACATATACTAAATAAATGACCATTGTATGGTGTAGTATCCCTAAGGGGAAAAATATATGGGTCTGGGAACCAAGGGGTCGAAGCAGGCATGCTCATGATTACCATCATTCCCAGCAACTGCTTAGGGAAGTTGTGCATCTGATCATCTTAACTCTGAGCTCTATGCATTTAGAGGTCTTGGTTCCCAAAGAGGTCACACTTCTACAAGGGACACAGAAAGAGTCCCAGTGAACTTTAAGGGGCTGCTACCATCTCATGTCAGGCCCCTTGAACGAAAGGACCAGCATTCAAGAAGACAGATTGCCATCCTATCAGGGGCAATTGACTCAAAGGGCACAGTAAACAGGAGCTAGAATCCCTCAGACGTAGGGGTCTGTGCCCTCCATTAGGTAACCCAGTAAACCACCAGTGGTAAAAGCGGAGGGTTAGCAGAAGCTAGAAAGGTTATAAAGGCAGGAGATGGGTATCCACTGTGGCCTCAAGACCATATGTATTAGTATCAACAGGTCCACTACCTTTTCTAATAAATTTTTTATAGTTCCCCCAAGAAAAGAGACCTATCAAAATGCTGGAGAAGCTGCTTTAAGAATGTTAAGTGAAACTAGCAGTTACAAGCAGTACCAGGAGTAGCCTGCCCTGAGCACTGTGTTGTGAGCCACCCAGATAGCCCACTGGGGACTAAAGGACTTGTTCCCCTAGCTTTGGGGAAGGTTCTTGACTGACAGCTCCTAGCTGTCAGGCCTCTCTGAGGAATTGCCTCAGTTGAAGAGAGACACCTGACCAACGGCTTCCCATACTGCCTGTTTCATAACTCATTGTTGTGGAAGAGACCCAGCCCCCTTGGGACAAGGTGTGCCTCAACACCAGAGGGTCATCCCCGATCTTCCTTTTCTGATCTCCTTTTGGTGATTGGTGTCAAGACATAAAACTGAAAGCTCTTCCAGGCCCTCCTCCCCCAACCCCCACATTTAACCAGTGATTCCTGTGGACCAAACCCTGCACCAAGTGGTTGTCTGCATCACCACGACTGCCTTCTGAGGCAGCGACTGCTATTATCTCCACTTTACAGACAAGGACAATCCAGTTTGGAGATACAAAGTAAGTTTTCAAGGTCACACAGCTAGTAAGTGGAAGAAACATTAAGATCAACTTCTATCTGCTCTAGAATCCACACTCTGTTCCCCTGTTCCCCTTTATCTGAGGTTTTGCTTTCCCCAATTTTAGTTACCCACAGTAAACCAAAACACTAAATGGAAAGTTCCAGAAATAAACAATTCATAAGTTTTAAATTGCATGCTGTTCTGAATAACATGATGAAATCTCCCCTCATTCTACTCCATCCCACCTGGGACGTGAATCAGCCTTTTGTCCAGCATCTCCAGGCTATATGCACTACCTGCCTGTTAGTCCCACTTAGTAGCCGTCTGGGTAATCAGATATTTTTTTGATCTCTGTCTTTTCTTCTTTCTGGGTATGTCTTTCCACTTACACTTTTCCTACTGACTCCTTAATTCCCTCCCCATATCTCTAGGTCAAATTCCTGAGGGAAGCCTGCTCAAATGCTGCTGGCAGCCTGTGCTTGCCTGCACTCAGGAACGTTCCAGTCCAGTACAGTGTGGCTGGGGTAAGGCGGACAGGACACCACAGATACAGGAAACGCTCACCTACACCTAAAGACTGGCCCAGAAAGGAGCCTTCAGCAAGCGATGGAGAGTAGGAAGGATCCCTGTCAAAGAGAAAGACTCAGGCAGGCCTGAAGTCTGACCTGTCAGGTGTCCTATGAGCTCATCCTGAGCTCTTTACCACTAGACTAAGGCTTTTCCTTACAAGAAATTGCATGTTTCTCTTCCTTTGCTATTCTTACCGGTTGCTACAGTTTCAAAGCATGATGTAGGTCAGGACTTGTGTGAGTTTCTGGAATGTGACAAATGAAAAGGACCGTGAAGTCACAGACTCAAGATTGGCTCCCACTGGAAATATGGTGTTATGAAATAGTCTGTTTGCTTTACAGATTATACTAAATATAACCGATATCAGAGGCATTTTATGATCAGATAATTGTTTTAGAAGGATTATCCCCACAATGGGGTTAATGAGATATTGAAGGAAGAGACACAGAAGAGAGCAGGTAAGGTGCTTTGTGATAGCTTAGATGTGATAGCTTAGATGCCTTTTCCTAAGAGGCAATCGGAATGGGGAGAAGCACACCTCAGAGGTATTCATGGCAGGTAGAAATTAAAGTGCTAATGACAATGAGATAATGAGAGGGTGGAGTGAGTGGCACGTGTAAGAGATGCCAACTGTGACATGGAAATAAGACTGGTGAATTTAGGAATTTGGGCACCTCTAGTTGAGGCAGAAAGTACAGATAAAGCAGAGGATCTTTTTGCAGGGAAAGGATGACATATGCCACATTCGATTTTGAACACATTGTATTTGAGTTTTCTTTAAGTGGTTCATGTGGAACTTCCCTGAAGGAAGTGAAAATCTGGGCGTGGAACTGGGACTAGAGGTTGGAACCGGTCGTATACATTTGGCAGTATATGATCCATTCCAGCCTTTCCACTTTGAATAGTACTTTCAATAAAGAAAACAAGCTGGATAGAATTTTTGGTGATCGTCTGTCCCTAAAATCAAGGTTATCTCTTTTTTATTATTTCTTAAAACAAATCAAATTGCTGAGAGAATTTTTAAAAAGCCAAACCCAAAAGATTACATAGTAAGTGATTTCATTTTATATAATATTTTTGAAGAGACAAGAAAATACAAACTTTTAGCAACGGATCACAGATAAGGGGTGGCCAGGGGTTGGTTGTGCAGGAGACCCTGGAAGGAAGTGCATGTTGTTATGAAAGGACAAAGTCAGAGGATTCTGCAGGGCTGGAATTGCCGTGTGCCCTGACTGTGAACCTACACATGAACCTACACACGTGATAAAACTGTGTATAACTAAACACACATTAGTACAAGAAAAATGGGGAAATTGGAATTAAGATTGAGAGGTTGTATCAAGGTTGACATCCTGGTTGTGATATTATACTATAGTTTTCAAGATGTTGCCATTAGAAGAAATTGAGTAAAGGGTATACCAAGATCTCTGTATTATCTCAAAATAAAAAGGTCATTTTTAAAAAATATGGAGGCAAGATCATTTGGAAGGGAAAAAAATGTATATTTTCTCCCTTGTGTTTTCTCTTTATCTTTCTTCAATTTGCTTCATTGATTCAGGAAAGGTTTGGGGCTAGCTTATGGAAAAAGGAGTATCCCCCAAGTCTAAGAATAATTTGCCCTAATTGGAATGGAGTGGGATGAGGGAAGTTGAGAAAAAAAGAAGAGAAAGAGAGAGAAAGATTAAAGAGTCCTTAGGCAGCACCAGACAGTTGGCACGAGGATAAAGGATGCTTCAGCAAAGGTTCTTGTTACTATGACATTCTTGAAGAAACAGGAGTTAAATGACAACTGAGCCATGGTGCCAGAATACCCAACCTTCTCTAAGGTGAGCACAAGCCAGCTCTAGCCTATGCTGGCTGTCCTGACCACCAGTGGACTATCAGGGCATCCCTCGGTCAGCAGCTCGCATCTTATCCAGTGACTGCACAAAGTAATGCTTAGCCATGACCTAACACTTTCTTGGCTCTGTCCAAAGTAGCCCTCAAAGTTCCAGAATATTTATAAACCCAGAAAAAGCAGGTGGAACCAGGTCGTCTATTGAATGGTCACTTGGAGGTGCCCTTCTACCCATATTTAGGGAATGATGCTAAACAGAGCAGCTTGAGAACCAACCTTTCTCCCCTAAACTGGCTCAGCCCACCTATAGTTCCTTTCTGTTTCTTTAGCATTCCTCTTAAGCCTATGGCAATTCTAGATTCTAGTTTTTCTATCACCTTTAATGTTTTGTGTTATGTAAGTCTCCTTTCAATATTAGTGGATTTCTTATAAAATTGGAGCTCTTCAGAGAGCATTTTTTTGTAGCCACGCTGGTGTCTTTTTATATCTCTACATT
The DNA here is from genome assembly GCA_028533085.1 of Varecia variegata. Classification (NCBI taxonomy): domain Eukaryota; kingdom Metazoa; phylum Chordata; class Mammalia; order Primates; family Lemuridae; genus Varecia; species Varecia variegata. The sequence goes on from CM052438.1 coordinate 78,856,728, forward strand.
TTATAGTGCATTGGGACATATTTTGCTTTCTTGATTTCTATTTTTTGGGCCTTCTCCCTATCTTAAGCCACATTCTCCTCCATAAACAACTGCCAATGCACTATACTTTCCTCTGATTTTGTTTTGATTTGATTTCTTCAACATAAATCTATATGTCTGATTTTTCTGTAAATTATCTTATTTTTTTTCTTATTATGAAATCTAAGATGTCTTCTATTACTTCTACATCACCAGCAAGTTCTTCCTTACTGGTAAGAATTAGCTCCAATGTTCTACATATTACAACTTGTATCTCCTTGGAGAACAAAGTCTCATCAAGGCAATTGAAAAGTTTATCAAAGCTCTGCTTTTAGCAAAATAAGGCTTCTAGCAGATGTCTGGATAGTTCAAGTTTCCCATCATAACCGGATCATATTCCTGCACCTGTTTTATGATCTGCATAAGGAATGCATCCTTCCCCTCCTCTAACTGTCCAGTCATCCACAGTAGTGACATCACATCTGTTTCCTTCTCAATTTACCCTCAACCAGATGTTCTCAACTGTGCTTCCAAATCAGGTTCCTTAACTTTCTCCTGAAGTAAACTCCTTGAGAGACAGTGATACTTTGCAATCATTTCTATTAGTTGTATTTCTTTTGTCCGTGTTTCTTTTGTATTTCATTGCCAATTACAGTATTGGTGATTCTTATTAGCACATGTGTACCAATTTGTGGTAAAATCTTCAGTTATTTCAATATTCTATGTAACAGTATGTAAGTACCTGTAATCATGAGTGGTAATTGTGACTTTCCTATCTACTTACCTCCCTGAAAGTTAGTAAGTCCTCCTTCCTCTAATGGAGAAAGCTATATCACAATAGTAATTCTTGATGCTATCAAAATTTTATAGTGTTCTTTGGGGACATTATTCTTCTTTACCCCCAATTTTTACTTTTTAGAGGCCTTTTCCAGCAGGTTGATGAGATTCTTACTAAATATGTTCTTGTCTGGATATTGCCCAATGAGTCAGAATGAGCTGAGTTATAAAATGCTAGAAAAAAATCATTCTCATCTGATCACTGTTAAACTTGTTTGACAGTGAGCATAAAAAATTAAATGAGAGAGAAAATTTTCCCAACACTCCTTCTGGCACTAAGCAACTAATTCTGATGCGACAAATTGCATTATGTGGGTGAAGCAGAAGGTTTTAAATAAAAAATACTTTCATTGTTTTTAGTTCTCCTCCACCCTTTTTTACATTTTGAAATATGTTTTATAAGATGAATAACAACATTACTGTACAAGCTCCTCACAGATATTAATGACCCAGAATAACGAGCTTTTAGTATAATCTCTACTCTTAGCTTCCTCATAGACTCCCCAAACATTCTAGTTTGTTTAATGATGGCTTATATAACACAGAGCCATTAGTAGAGTTTTGTTTTAGTTAAACAAAAATATTTAAACAGTGTTGTAAAGGGAGGTGGGGCAAGATGGCTGACTAGAGACATCACTTGCCAGGCTGGGAGAGAAGGAAGGGTTTTGGATAGGGAAGATCAGATACAGAACACAGCACAGGTAAATTTCAGAGAGAGAAGTGCCATAGCCTATGGGGACCTCACAGAGGAAAATTATGAAGCAGAGAAGAAAGAGAATAGAGGGAAAAAAGATATCAGCAAGGACCAAACTCAGGGAAGCTCAGAGTCCAGTGAAGGGGTGAGGGGGGATCCCTTTCTCCCTCTCACAATCCTTCCATGATGAACAGGCTACCAAGTTACTGGGAAGCTTTTCCACCCCCACAAACCCAAGCACTGGAGCAACCACAGAATTGTGGGAAGAACTTGTGTGATCCCAGAGCTTGGACACTCTGTGCCATGTTCCCCTCCAAGGAAAGTGACCCTAGAGGCCAGAGACCAGGCTTTCTTCCATTCAGTCTCTTATCTCTCCCTGACCCTCCCCACCCACTGCAACCAGATGGGAGAGTATTTTGAGCCAAGAATTTGGCAAGTGGCTGCCTCCCCCAGCTAGCATGTCCTGCAGTCTGAAGTTTCCACAGAGACTGAGGCCCCTGCTCCTCCCCTTGGGGACCTGCAGGGAACCTGGGCCACCTGATCTGGGAGCTCCCTGCCTACGGCATATCGTGGAGACACACACCAGTGGGTCAGACGTGCAGGGCAGATCCTGTGCCCACAGAACTCAAGCAGGTTGCTAAGGGACGTGGTGGGGAGGTGTGGGAGCTGGACTTGGGGGGCAAGGGAGCCCACATGGGCAGAACTGATGGGAGAAAACTGTGAGGGTCTGAGACGTGACAAACAAGGGAAGCGCCCATCCCCCCATAGGAAAGCCACAGCTGTCAGACTAGGGTGGGTCCTCTGGCGGGGAAAGATCCCAGCCCATGGTGCAGAGAGTGCAGTGTGTTCAGGGCCCAAGGGCAGAGCAACACAAGAGAGGCAGAGCTCACTCCCCATAGCCAGTCTGGGAAGTGCAGCCCCTCCCACATAAGCAGACTTTCTGGCTTGGAGAGCTGGCCTTGACCCTCCCAGCTGCTCCCTTTAGCAGCCAGGAAGATGACCTTTGTGCCCTGCCAAGTCTTTGCAAAGCCTTCCAGACTCACACAACCTAGCTGTACCCAGCCTTGCCCCTCCACCCACCTCTGCTGTGGTGGAGATCAAGCAACTACCTAAGGTATACAAGGCCCCTCCCAAAGCCTGGGGCATTCAAGTGCTCCACCTGAGAGACTAGAGATTATCACAAGCACAGAAGAACATCTCTGCAGTGGCCTCTCTCCTGCAAGCATCAACCAGTACAGGGAGAGCAACTCTATAGCTCATTACAGTATCTACCAACTCAACCAAACAGAACATGGCTGATTCTTACTCACAAGTATCACCTACCATCTTGGAGATTAAGCTAGAGGTCCCAATACAATTCACAGTGCTTTGAAGAGGGGAAGACAGCAGAATAGAAGCAACCCAAGGAGATACTACTTTTCTGCAGAGAAACAAAAGTTGCAGGCAGCTCAATCTGTGAGGAGTCTCCCTCCTCCACTGCAGACCTCTGGGCTAATCAGGGACTGCTCAGAGTCTATGCAGACACATTCCACTGGAGAGCAGGTGCAGCAGAGAGCTGGTGCTTGCTAACCCTAGGTTTCTGCAACCGTTGCCATCCTGACCATTCTGGTGGACAAAGCCAGGTCTGCATGGGATCCAGTCTCCCAGCAATAGCCTTTGCATCACCCCTGCTGAGCTGGGGGGGGGAACAGACACTCCCCTGTGTGATGCCCTGTGACTGGGAGCTGAGCACGCCTCTTCCCCTGTGTGGAAGCCAAACAGAGCAGGAGCCCCAGAAGCCACACACACCACTTGGAAAGCCTGGGGAGACTGCATCAGTGGGTTCTAGGTGTGGGGGGAGAACCTGGGCCAATCAGTAGTGCCAGCCTGTCTACACAGACCCTCGACCACTGAGACCGCATGACAGGACATCAGCAGTCCCCACGCTGGTGGAATAGCCCCCCATAAGAGTAACTCTGCCTCTGAAATCCCCAGAGTCAGCTGTGAGGCTCTCACTGTGCCCAAGTCTAAGGCTCTCCCCCTGTAGCTCCAGGACCCCTACCGGGCCTGCAGCTCTACCCTTGAGACTCTAGAATTGTACCTAGATCCCAAGACCCCACTACTGAGTCCCCACCACTACCACTGGGCCAGGAGAACCTCTTCAAAATCCAAAACTTCACTCAGAATCCCCCAGCCCTGAGTAGCCATCACTCCTGGACTTGGTTTGAGAGAATCCCCAGAAAAGGAGGACAGATGCCCTGCAACCTATTAAGTCAGAGCTGGGAGAAGGGGAACCAAATGAGAAGAAACCGGCAAAAGAACCCTGGCCACATGAAAAAAGAAAGCAGTTTGACACCACCAAGGGAGCACAATAGAGCTATAGTGGTGCACCCTACCCACAAGGAAATTGCTGAAATGACAGAAATGGAATTTAGAATATGTATGGCAAATAAGATGAATGGAATTGAAGAGAAAGTTGAAAACCAACAAAAAGAAGCCAAAAAAAATTTTTTTCAGGAAATCAAGGAAAAAAATGAAAAAGGCACTAGAGAGGTAGACAGCATAAGAAAGGATATAATAGAACTTAAATGAAAGAGTCATTTAGGAAATTTCAAAATGCAGCAGAAAGCTTTAACAACAGGCTAAACCGAGGAGAAGAAAGAATCTCAGAGCTTGAAGACAAAGCTCTCAAGATAACCCAGGCACTCAAAGAGTCAGAGAAGAGTATAAAAAGTCTGAGAAATCACTGAGAGAGATATGGACCTATGTGAAGTAAACTAACATTCAAATTATAGGTATTTTTGAGGGAGAAAAAGAAAGAACTAAAAGCATAGAAAACCTATTTGAGGAAATTATTGAGAAAAACTTTCCTGGTATAGCCAGAAGTTCAGAAGTACAGATACTAAATGGACATTGGACGCTGGGAAGATTCATAGCAAATAAGTCAGCTCCAACAAAGTTACACTGAAGGAGAAAATTCATCAAGCAGCAAGATGAAAACGTCAAATAACTACAAAGGAAAACCTATCAGACTAACTGTAGACTTCTCAGTGGAAATCTTACAAGCCAGAAAGAATTGGAGCCCATCTTTAATCAACTGAAATAGAACAACTGCCAGCCTAGAATTTTGCATCCTGAAAAACTAAGTTTCACAATCATTGGAGAAGTTGAATGTTTTCCAGACAAGTGAACACTGAGGGAATCTGCCATGACAGACCTGCCTTGTACAAACTACTCAGAACAGCACTATATAGAAATCAGCACACAGATACCCACCATTGTAAATTCACCTAACAAAACAAAACAAAACAAAACACAACTCTTATATTAAATAAAACAATAGAATAAGAGGTAAAACAAAGCAATAAGAAACCACCCAACAGGATGAACAGACCAACATCCCACATGTCAATGCTATCAATCAATGTTAATAGACTGAACGCACCTGTCAAAAGACACTTGGGAGGCTGAAGCAGGAGGATCGCTGGAGCCCAGGAGTTTGAGGTTGCAGTGAGCTACGATGACGCCACTGGACTCTAACCAGGGGGACAGAGAGAGACCCTATCTCAAAAAAATAAAAATAAATTAGGAGTGTAAAAATGCCCGTGGCAACAAAGCCATAGTAACCCAAGATTGAAAAACATACTACTCAAATCACCTTCCTGGGCCTTTAATGTCCCAGGATAGTAGGAAATAGACCAAATCCAGACAGGTAGTTCAGTAAGGGAGGGACAGGTATGAATCCCAAACCACAGGATCCAAAGAGGTGTGGGGCATAGTGACTTGGTATGGAAGAGCTCCAATGGCTGTAGAAATTCAATCTCTGAGGTGGAACAAAGCAATAGAATGTTCCAAGCAGAAGTGATGTCATGGTTCTAAGAATTCAGTTCACATATTTCATGGCCCCAAGCAGCAAGTGACAACTGCAAGGAAAGCATTATCCCTATATAGAGAGGCCTAGTTACGAGATCAGGCCTCAAAACAGTAAAACAGTTCCAGAGGAGGAGTAGAATATGAGACAGGAGTCAAGGGATGGGCGATATATGTATGTCAGCATTAGAAAAATACCTAAAGAAAGTATACATGCCTAGAGCTCTTCTGCGCATACTAGAAAAAGATATCCTGAGAAGTGATGCGCAATGAAACACTAATCTAGATGTCGCTGTGAAGGTATTTTGTAGATATAGTTAACATCTACAATCAGCTGACTTTGAATAAAGAAGATTATTGTCAATAATGTGGGGAAACCTCATCTAATCAATTGAAAGGCCTTAAAAGCAAAGCTAAAGTTTCCCTGAGGAAGAAAAAATTGTGCCTCAAGACAGCATCAGCTCCTCCCTGAGAGTTTCCAGCCTGCTCGCCTGCCCTGTGGGTTTCAATTGCCTCAGCCAATTCCTTTAAATAAAGTTCTCTTTCTCTTTCTCTATACATATATGTAAATATTAATATTAACTCATACTGACTGTATAAAATAGTAAATAATAATAATAGTAGTGGGATTTAAATATATTTTGAAAAAGAATAAAATATGCAAAAAATGACAAAAGTTACACAAATGGTAAATAAACAAAGTGAAAACGATCTAATATTCTTATATTGTCTGGGAGAAGAGGAAAAGTTTTGAGTAACATTGGACTTTGATAAGTCAAGGAAGCTTGATAATTTGTAGGAGTAATCACTAAAAGAATAGAAAAAAAAATACAGACTTCCAAATTAATAAGGTAAAAGTGGGGATTGGAAGATTAAAAATACTCAATTCAAAGGAAATAAGAGGAATAAAATCAGAGAAAAGGCAGAACAAGTAAAAAGCACAGAGGCAGATGGTAGAATTAAGCTCTAATATATAAACAAGTGCATTAAATGTAACTGGATTATAAAGTTCCAATTAAAAGACAAAGCCTGTTAGTCTAGATTTTAAAAAATAGAATATATGCTGTTTAAGATATCTAAAGCAAAGGATACATAAAGGTTTAAAGTAAAAAAAATGTAACAGATATACCATGCAAATGTTAACTACAAGAAAACTGGAGTAGCATATAAATGCCACACAAAATAAAACTTAAGGAAAAAGGCACCAGTAAAGATAAAGAAGTGCCTTTATAATGATAAAAGTTCAATTTATTAGGGAGATACCATTCCAGTCCATACTCCCCTAATAATATAACTCCAAAACAAAACAAAAACTGACAGAAATTCACAGAGAAATTAAGTAGTTAATGTTTATAATAGGGAGTCTTAACATACCTCTCTTAGTAATTGAAGAAAGCAACAGACAAAAATCAGTAAGGAGAAAGCACATTTGAAGAACATGATAAACAGAACTGAACCAGTGGGCATATAGAACAATCAAGCTCAATAACAACAGAATATTCTTTCTTTTCAAAAATGCATGAAACAGCTTTAGAAATAACAATATACTTGACCATAAAGAATGTCTCAACAAATTTAAAAGAACTGAAACCTCAGAGTATATTTTCTGATTACAATTTGTTATGCTAGAAATTATAAGCACAAGATAACTCTAAAAATCTCCCTATTTGGCTTACCATGAGAAATATACATTTAACTAACAAATGGATCAAAGAAGAAATCATAAAGAAAAAAAATTTTGAACGGATGGATAACAAAACTAGTATATATTGTGGAACTCAGAAAACACAGGATTTAGAAGAAAACACATATTCTTAAATACATATATTAGAAAAGATGAAAGGCTAAAATTTAATGAGCTAAGCTTCCAGATCAGTAAGTTATAAAAGGAAGAATAAATTAAATTCAATGAAGGAAAAAGAAGGAAATAATAGAGGCATGACCATAAATTATTGTAACAGAAAACAAATATACAAATGAGAAGAACCAAAAAAGCCCAGTTTATAAATGCTTTGAGAAACTAATGAAGGAGAAAAAAGAAAAAGCACAAACAATATCAGGAAAGGAGACAATGGTACAGTTGCTGCAAATATTAAAAAGGGACAATAGGAGGAAAATATAAATGATACTATACTATATCAAAAAAATTAAAAACAGAAGAAATTGACAAATTATTAGAAAAACATGACATAGAAAGTTATCATAAAAATGAATAGAATTGAAAACATTCCCATAAAGAAAACTGCAGGCCTAGATAGTTTCACCAGTGAATAGTCGTAAATATTTAAGAATGAAATAACTCCAATTGTATAAGAAATCTTTCAGAGATCAGAAAAAGAGGATACACATCTCAAATAATTTTATGAGGTCAAGATAACCTTGGTCCAAAACTCGACAAGAAAAAAAAAATGGCAGGCCAATCTCACTTATGAAGAGAGATTCAAATATCCTAAATAAAATATTAGCAAATTAAATCCAGCTATACATAGAAATAATACAATGTGACCAGCTTTGATTTGCTCCAAGAATTCGAAGTTGTTTTAACATTAGAAAATCAATCAATGTAATTCATTGCATTTACTGAATATTATAATAATCTGTGCAGAGGCAGAAAAGACAGCTGATAAAATTCAACATCTTGTTGAGATAAATATTAGCAAATGACCAAGAAGATCAAACATTGTATTTAATGGTGAAACATTAAACATTCCCATTTGAGACTGGGAATGGACAAAGATGAAATCATCATTTCTGTTCAACGTACTGAACGTCCCAGCCACTGCAGTAAGGAGAAAACAAGAGTAAAGGTAAAGGGACTGGGAGGAAAGTAATCAAGCTACCTCTACTCACAGATGATATAGGTGTGTATAAAAAAAATCCACAAATATTCCACTGATTATTAATTAGGATTAATATAGATGTAGTAAATGTACCTGATTCAAAATCAATATACAGAAATCAACTGTGCTGGCAGTCTTCTATTTCTTTACCTGAGTGGTGGCAATATGCACATTTGTTTTGCAATTATTGGTTAAGCTCTATGTTCATGTTTTGTGTACTTTTTTATTAATTCTTACCCATCACTAGGACCCTGAAGGTGTCACACTCTTCCCGATAGGCTCTACCAGCTTGACTGAGGAAAAAAGCGCATATAGCACTTGTACCCTGAAAAGCAGCAGTACACGTACAGGAAAGCATTTAAAACCTTGTTTAATGGATACCTTTGCTATAACTCCTTTATACTCACAATTTTGGCTTCATTTCATTCTTATTTTGCTGTTTAAGTTTTTCTTTAAAGCAACAATTTTCTTTATATCGTTTACAATAGACTCCACAGAAGTACAACAGAAGGTATTTTTCTATTGAAGCATACTATTAATATTTCTCTTCTAGATATTTCATCTTAAAATAGACATTTACTTAACAATTCTATGCTCCTAGCTTTCATTCAAAGAGATCTGTGCCTGTTACCTCGCCCTTGATATACTGATCTATCATAAGCCTTTCCTTGAAGGAAAGGCTCACTCAGAAGGAAAGAGCGATTTGATAAAACCTATATAAGCAAGTCATTGTCAAGAAAACTGAAATGTTTTCTTAAAGGCAAAGTATAACAATTTCTTTTCATCCACTGATCAATAGATAAAAATAAGTTGGATACAAATTTATGGGCACAAACCCGTCCTACTTGATTCACTTATTGTTAGTTGCATTGAACATTGTTAAAAAACCCATTGAAAGCCCAAAGAGCCGTTAGCAGAGGGTGGCAGGCATAGCATCACCGCCACTGAGCCTAAAAGCAGAATAGAATAGCAACATCAGACCTCATGCAGGGATACAGTTTAGAAGTCTGGCAAAACTCCCATGCTCCTACGGTACCTGCTTCCTCTTACAAAAACATCATGTGCTTTAAATGCTTGAGCCACTTTTCATCTCAAAACTACCATCCACTACAGCACGGTTATTGTATGTTCATTAGACATTAAAAACACAAACACTGACATTCTTTACCTTACCTGTTATGGCACAAGAAAGCATAAACGAGTCTGTCAAGTAACAAAAGGATTTTGTTAAATATCCCAAAACTAATCTGTTACTATTCTGCCTGTCAGGGGAAAAAAAAAATGAGAAAACACAAATTCATATCATTTTCTGTTAACCAACTAAAAATAGAGGGTAAAATGTAATTCCACTAGAAAAATGAATAAGTACTTGAAAACCATCACATTCTATAAAGGTCTAGCTTTTGGAAACTGTAACCCTGTCATTAAATTATTTCCACAAATCCATTCACACAGTCATGTGCTGAGTCTAAGAGGAGGAGGAAAGATCATTTTTTCCCCCAAATTTGGTATCCAGCTTTCTAAAAAAAGACAAAGGCACATTTTATCATCCTGGAAAAAGTGACTTCAGTGAAGCAGATAAAGTGTCTAATAAGGCCTAATTATCTCATGTTGTGATTCTTTTTAAATCACTTTTAACCTCAGGAAGAATTTTAATTATCTTGTATAATAAAGTCTTTCCTTATTTCACCCCCTGTAGGAGAAAAACATATTAAACCTTATTTTTGTCAAAAGATAAGAGCAGTATTAAGTTTAAATTGATGTCATTATGGAATATTTGATATCAGGCTTACAAATTTCAACTTCAGTAATTATTCGATTGGTCACAAAAGAGTATCATTCCACCACCAACTCCTAGAAAGAAGCCATCAGGCTATCAGCACACACGCCATACACCAGGGACGGTGGGGAGAGAGAAAAATGTGTCCTTTCTATTCCAGTAGAGTCTTGTGATTCCAAGGTTAAATTATTGAAGCAGTTTGGGAGGTACTTTTTAATATGATTTTCAAAAAGTTTTCTCCTCATTATCAACTCTTTAATAAACACTTCAAAGTTTCTGTGAGCTTCTCCATTGGGAACAATATTAATTCATGAGCCTTCTTCCCAAACATACGCTCAGTTCTCTCGTTGGGATTCAAGAACTCAAGAAGGAAATGTTATGCAAGTGTCTGCATATGGAAAGACAAAGTTTTTCTTCCTCTCTTGCTCATTTCTCCTACAAATGCATTCCCTTCATGCTTAGCACAGCGGCTCCATCTTGCAAAGTGATTCTGGCATGAGGTGCAGCCTTTCCGACTCAGCGAGGGTCTCTGACACATGGTACTAATCTATCCCACTCCTCTTTGTTTCTGACCTACATAAAATAACAAAATTCGTGTTCACTGGGTGCTAGGCATTGTGAGAAGCACCTTCCAGCACATTCATCTCTTTTGTTCTTCACAGCTTTATCCTCCTTTACCAGTGAAAAAAACTAATCCTTGGAAATGTTTGGTGGCTTCCCTGATGTTATGTAGCTGGTAAATGGTGGGATTTGAATGCATTTCCATTTGAGGATGGAATCCATTCGTTTAACTTCCACAACAATTGTAACACAGTTTTTTATTCTGACAGAGAGGAAGTAGCTGTTTTCACGCCTTATATAAGGATACCATTTGGATACTCATGATGCTTTGGAAAAGGAGGGCATTTTTCATAAACCTAAGTCTTTATGCAGTTGACTTTGAGCCTTGCCACAGGACTGTGTGTGGGTGACACTTTAAAGCAGACCACTGGCATACTAAACTTCACGTTAATGCTCATGCCAAAGAAGAATTAAATATGTGCAGAATGCACATACATCATATTTTACTTCAGGGAGCTCAAATTCTCTTTGGCTTACTACAGTGGAAATCTATGTCTCATCCTGGTAAAATCCCATCAACAGTGTATAGGGGACAGGTGGGAAGAAGATCAGCTTCACGCATTTAGGGGCCCAGACGGTCATGGACTCTGACATAGTGCAAGGTCACCAAAGGTGCCACCCTGCAGCCTGGAGCCCTGGAAAGAAAGAGTAGAGGACTGCAGGGGAGGGCTTTCTGGGGCAGGCAGAGAAGTGCCCAGAAAGAAGACAGAAAGGATTGGGAAACAGCCAGTCTCGATTATCTTAGGTATACAGAATAATACAAAATAGATGCAATAATTAAAATCAGAAGAGTTAGTTATGGGTATTCCTATGGCATGCATTGAAACTTCATTTCCTTTTTTAATGTGATTATTTTTCACTGTCTCTTAAATTTATTAACACTGTTTAGTTTGTATCTTTGCAAGGTCCTTTAAATACTCTCTAGGAAAAAAAATGGGACTACATTTAATTAATGAATATCCTGTGATACCAAATAATGATAATTTTAATGCTAGCTAGCATTTATACATCATTTATTATGTGCCAGATACTATCCTAAGTACTTTACACATACTGATCCATTTAATAAAACCATAGATTTTTAGTCCACTTTTTATTCATGTGTAAATAATGCTGCTTTAAACTATGTTTTTAGATTTTTTTCTGGGAAGGTTAAACCAATGACTCATCATCTTTTTTGATCTATTAATTTGCTGAAGAAGCGCATTTTTTTTTTATTCTCAGTCAATACAAAGGTAAATGTCAGCCAAGCTTACCTATATAAACTGTTAAAACACAGATCACAGGGCCCCTTTTCCAGAGATTATGAGTCAATAGGTCTGGGATGAGGCCCAAGAATTTTCAGTTTCCCCAAACAAAACTGATGCCATCAGTACAGATAAAGCAAAAGACTTATTTGGCAAAAGATAGTGAAATCCTACCTAAAAGATATGGGCCCCTGGAGTCTTTGGGAAATGCAAGAGAATGGATTACAAGAATGGGTACAATTCTGATTTTAATCAGAATCATAGAAACAGTGTCACTGGATTTTCATTCGAATATGGTTTCCAAAAGTCATGTAAGCAGACAAGGCTGCAGCAGAAATGATGTCATGTTAAGTTTGCACATCTCCACAAAGAGATGCTCTGTTCTGCCAGTGGGCTTGGTGGGACTTCCAAGCCCCTTCTAAAAAGAGAACTTCTGGGATTTTAGGGTAGCCTGATATTCAGAGCCACCTTAAAATGGAGAAACAAGACAAATTGCAGGAAGAGATCTCACAGGCAAACTCTCTGGCCAGGAGGAAGGGATGCCAAGCTAATCAAGAGAGATGGGGCTCGCTGAAAACAAGCCGGAGGAGCACCCTGCCCAGCCGACCCTCGTGACCTACATGGGGTAGGCACCAGCAGAATAAGAACACCATTCCTCAACTCCGGACTGCATCCGACTTTGTAATTTGAGAACAGGGCAAAACATGACAATGTGATGGATGCCCCATTCCTCTTCCTCCCTGGGTAATATTGCTTAGGATCTCTTCAGTGCCTGAGTCAATTTCAGGGACTCTACAGAACATGATTGTATCTGGGGCCTTTTAAGTTCCAACTGTGAGATCCGTTTGTAGGACATTTTTCTAAAATGAATCGTTACATGTGTTGGTCTCTGCTTCTGCTTCGCACTGCCTTTGCTAGATTGGCTATTTTAAAATCCTGCTTTAACCATAAATGAGCAACTTGATTCTATCTTTCATGCAGGGAAAGAGATTGCTGTTGTTATACCAAAAGCTGATTTTTCCTATTTCTCTAAGATTGGGTTGGCTGGGGAAGGGGACCAGCTACCCTTTCCTCTCTGTTCCTTCCACCTGAGAAGGACTGAGAAAGGGACCACAGTGTCACAGCAACCACAGGGCTTTCCATACTATGGGAGCTCAAATATGTACAGTTCCATTCAGGAAAAGGAATTGCTCTCTGAGAGTCTCTCTGGTATCATTACACCACCAAGCATTTTTGCATAAAGAAAGAAGGGCAGGACACAAGCTGGGGTACAGCAAGGAGGAATTAGTCCATTCTAGCACCTCTGCCAGTATCAGGTCACTCATTCAGCAGATATTTATTGTAGATTGCTGTGTACCAGCACAGTGCTGGACTCTGGAGGTACGTTGGAGAAAAGAGACACACAGATCCTCATATACATTATATTCCATCAGGAAGACCGGATATTAAACAACTCCATGCATTATTAACTAATCATGATGGCAATAAGGGCTGTGAGGCACCGTGACAGCCTGGGAGCTGATCTGGTCATGGGATCAGGGAGAGCGCTTCCCTGTGGAACTGACATAAGCATTTCCTGAAAGATGAGTTGAGTTCTCTGACAGTCTTTATAATACAAATCATCACTTAGTTTTTGTGCATTCATATGTTTATATATTGCATTGTGCCTGCCTAAAATTATATTAATAAAAGAAAAAAAAAACTGTTTACGGAGTTACTACCTGTGAGACCCAGGGAACTATGACCAGTATAAAAGACAATGAATTGTAACACTTATAACTCTAATTTACATTCATCTTCAGTTTCTTTGCTGTGGTCATTCCAAGAGAGCCCTTTGCTGTTTGAAAATTATAGGCTTACTTGTCTTTGAAACCCAGCTCTTCCACTTGCTAACTGTGTGATCTTTGGCAAGTCCCTTAAACTCTCTTCAGTAAAACAGGCATAGTAATAGAACCTATATGATAGGGTTGTGGAAGTCTTAAAGGGTGAATATACTAGAACAGCATTCACCACATAGTAAACACTATATAGTGCTAACATTGTATGGCTAAAATGGTTCAACCAGCCATGGGGTAGTTCGAAATGGGACCCTAACATAAACAAGGCTGATTTTTTATTATATGTCACCAAAGAGGTTTAGCTGTAGCTGTTTGCACCTTCCATGAGTCTGTTAGGCTGTTTTATTCATACACAATCAAGTTAGATTTGGATACGGTGATTCTCCCATTCTCCTCTTTTTTGATTATTTTCTTCTGGCTTACTGACTCTTCAAATGTTACCTTTTCTCATTAAAGAAATAGTGATGTGCTATAATGCTACCAAACTTACCTGAAAATATTACAAACCCTGCTGAATGTTTGCTAATGATGCAGTTGAAGTTCTCCAAATGGTGAGAAATCCATTCGTGTGCTTCCTGATCCTTCAATCAAATGCTAATTTTTATTCTTACAACAAGAGGTACCCATTCATTCAACAATAAACACATATTTAGGACATATTATATGGTGAACATTCTGGAGGTGCTACCCACCCTCAAGGGAATTACCATTACACAAGGAATTTAGTCCCTTGTGTATTGGAGCCAGACCCTGTTCTTGAGAACTATGTGCAGTGGTAAATGGAGCCAACCCTACCCTCATGGAGCATTGGGTCTAGCAAGAGAGACTGATAATAAATAGGGAAACAAACAAGGAAGCACACAAGTACAAACTGAGAAATGTCTTATAAGGGTAAGACATTTCAAAATTTTATTTATTTCAAAATTATGCCACCAGCACCCCCCAAAGGAGGAAGTCTGTGTAGATTGCATGAACAGGGAAAGCCACCATGAGAAGGCAATGACCAGGCTGAGACTAGCTCAGGAGCAGGGGAAAGGGTCATACAAAGAACAGGGGAAAAGGTGTTCAAAGCAGAGGGAACAGTTTGAATGAAGGTCTCATGATAGGAACAACTTAACTTAGTTCAAGTAGCAGAAAGTAGCCCACTGAGGCTGAAACAAAGGCAGGACTTGCCAGATGAGATCCCAGAGACAAGCAGAGGCAACTTCACGTGCATTGCAAGCCATGGTCAAGGGTATGTGTGCATGCTATCTTCATGCAGTGGGAGGTCATTGAAGGATTTTAAGATGTGATATGCAGTTTACATTTCTTTAAGTCTACACTGGACACCGTGCTAGGAATGTGTTTGAAATGTGAGCAGTCATCTAGATGGAGTGCTGGGAGGACAGGAAAGCGTCAGCCCCTCCAAAGCCACTACTAGGAGGCGGCCCATGGTTGGAGAGAAGCGGAGGAATCCGATTCATTTGGAAGTAGAAAGTGGGGCTGCCCTGATGGATTAGAACTGCAGTATGAGGAACAGGGAAGAACAAAGGATGAAGCCCAAGTCCATGACTCAAGCAAATAGAGGAGTAGAGATGAAGGCAGGTGAAAGCTTGGGGAGGAACTGGTTTCAGGAGGGAAAATCTACTCAATTTTTATTGGTCTTATACAGACAGACCTTCCTGTAAATAATCACCTTCCAGAAAATTAAATTCTAACAGAGTTGCGTATCAGTAATCTGGAAGACTGCTGTGTGAGCCTCCCCAACTCATAGGGAATTAAATGCAAGGGGGAGTTGCAATCATCTTTGGGTCACTTTCTGCTATGGACAACAGGCATCCAGTATTTCTTGTACCTGGTAGAGTAGGCCCAGGGGTTAGTAACATCCCAAAGAAGTTTCTTTTCCTCCCAGCCTGGACTTTGCTTGGCACCAGCACAGGCTACACAAGATGCAGCTGTGTCTTCAATGAATCTGGCATTAGAGCATGAGATGAACGGCCATCTTACAATACCATGTTACACTGAAATTTTGGTGTGTTTCAGTGGTTAATGCAGCCCCCAAATGATTAGCCTGACTGAGAGTAAGTTCAAAGGGAAGTCTGGAGGCAGAGTCAAGGCCTCCCAAAAGAATAGCCGAAGTCACTCACAGTATTTCAAATTCCCCTTGTCAGTGGCTGATTCAGGGATGGGCCTGTGACCCAATCCTAGTCAATTCAAAATGAAAGAAAGTCTGTTTGAAGGGCTTGGGGAATGTATTCCTGGGCCCTAACAAAGAAATACAAGGAGAGATTGTCCTTTCTTTGTCCCCTAGACATTGCTATCTATGTCTGGAACCGCCGCAGCCTAAGAGGAGCCACGGCACAGACAAGCAGAACCAAGAGAACACACGCAATGGACAGGAGCCCTCGACCTTCCTGGAGGCTTCCCTGCTCCTCACCTTCCTGCTACGTGGGGTATTAAAGTTCCTCATTGATAAGCAAGGTTGAGATGGGTTTTCTGTTGCTGACTCTAAACACATCCTTACTGATAGAGATAGGTCCCATGACTTAGGGAAAGAATCAAATTATCATACACTCAAATCCATGGAAAAGCAAACCCCCTTAAATGTCCTACTATATTTTTTAAATACTGTACATCCCTATTTTGTGAGAAACATGTATATTCTCCCAAGAAGTTTATAAATATGAATCAAGGTGACTAGAGTAAGTTTAATAACAAGAAATCTGTCAATGATTACAATACTTTTCAATGTTTTCTATGGAATCATAGAACGGTTTTCAAAAAAGGAGTAAGAGAGGGAAATCCACAAATTTCAGTTATAAAAGAAGTGTGAAAATATAAAAGTAAGAACATATTAAAGGCCATCCTTTAGTAAATAACCCCTGAAAAACATAAAAATAAAGGAATCCACAATAAAGGTGGTTTTCTTTCTCTCTCTCCTGTCTCTTGATTTATTAGCTACCAAGTCAGATGAAAAGTAGAAATGGTACTATTGAAGTTAAGAGGGGAAAATTATTTGGAGGACACCTCTGAAGTGGTAAACAGCAGGGAATTGTTTGAGCATCAAAAATGTCTTTGGATGGCAGGTTATGAAGAGAAAGGACTTTGTGGGCTTTATGGTCCCCAAATCCTGGAACGAGCAAGTCACAAAAGCAGGGTGAGATTAAGATGGATCACAAGATGAACAGAAAGTATTAAAAAAAATCTTTCTTGTACAGGTGAACACTGAGGGCCCTGGGAACAGAGAATGACCTAGACCAAAAATATCAATACACTCAGTGGGAGAAGAACAGCACTCCCTGTTTACACGGCTGCAAGTCACAGCACATCCCGAAACCTGTGCCTCACCAGCCACCTGTCTGTGAAGAAATGTCAGCTTAAGTTGTGCAGGGCCTGGTCATTATAAGTTTTGCACATTTTAGATTTGGGTCACGACAGAGCTAGTCTATTTTTCTGGTCATTTGCAAAATTGTCAGTTTAGGTGTAAAGATTATGTTAGAATATTTCTGAACTATTTAACCTCATAAAAACATAAAATCTTTCAAAATTTCCATCTTCTAGGAAGTGAATTAAACAGGTCCTTCCCTGTTTTTTCTTCTTGAGATTAAAAAAAATTAAATTCATTCCTCTATTTACACTATTTGTAGTAATTGCAACTTACTCTTTTAGCAAATTTCCTACTAACCTTAGTCAAATGGACCCACATGAATGCTCACATTATGTATAAATATACATGAAGATACGATTTGTTGTAATCTGAAATATGAAAAGAATAGATCTGTCTAGCAAATAGATATTTAATCTCCTAACCTAACTTCACAAAATTACCCTCTATAATTTCTTTAAATACTGAGTGTCTATGATGAGTTTTTTAATTATTAATTTATAAACATTAATTTATATAACATGTCACTGCTCTCTCTCAACTATATCCACTTTTATGATGTGTATGGATATACAGTAAAACTTTGATTACTTACACAATTGATTTTTGTTCCTTAAAAATAGCTAAACACATTGTAATTTTTCCCCATGGATAAAAGGTATCTTTGACTATAACCAAGTAACATGAGCCTTGAGAAATGTTCCAGTGTCAGACTGCCTTGACTTTTTTCTTCAGAGTCATGGCAAGACCATGCCTGTGTGGGTGTCAGGTTCTCTTCTGAAAAAAGTGGTGACAATCAATATGCCAAGTCGTTGTTCTCAGAGCTGGAAAAAAGACTAGACTTTGAGTAGGACTTCCCTCCTCTCTCTGGAACAACACCTGTCTCCGGCGATGGGTGCATACTGCCCCTAATCTTCAGGAGGAGATGGGAGAGGAGGAGACAGAGGTCTCTGCTGTAGACCAGAGGTGGAGGTTGCAGTGTCAGCAATGCAGAGAGGTGGTGTCGATGGGGGGACCTCCACCTGGAACAGCAGTCATCAAATCCTAGAGCTGCACGGGGGCATGGCAAGAGCCAGGACACTGACCCTCTGCACCTAAGATGGGAAGCAGCCCCTCCCTGGCAGGCCAGCAAAACATCCGATACCATCAGAAGGAGGCCAGCTGTGCCCAACACAACACAGGCCCATGGGGACTTTAGGGGCAGAGGAAGTACTATGGCAACAGGCCGGAGCAAAAGTAACCAGCAGGTACGTTAGGAAAACCCTGTGAGTCCTCCCCCGTGAGGACACCTGTGTGGGCACTGAGAGGCCTCCTTGTGTGGACCCCCATGAGGGCACCTTCTCTGAGGAAACTCACAGAAATATTGGGGAACACTTTGAAGAACACCCATTTCTATCAAGTGGACTAGTGTGAGATAGTGTCCACGGACTTAGGGCATTCTCACTTGCCTTTCTCCTTTTCTGAAATGTTCTTCCAGGTCGGCACATAGCTTCCTTTCTCACCTGCTTTGGGTCTCTGTTTGAACACCATTTTATCAGGGAGGATGATAAAGTGATATCTTAACGCCCACACACAGACACACAGAGGACCCAGCCGGTATCCCTGCTTCAGCTTTTCCAATGCGCTATTACAATCTGACGTCTCAGACATCTTATAATACGTATTTTTATTGCTTAACTCTTTCCACTAGAAGCTCCACCTGTTGGGTTCACAGTTTTATTCCAGTACTTAGAGTAGTGTTTGGCACATAGTAAGCATTCTATTATTATTTGTTAAAGAAATAAAAAAAATCTACCCCACACCATGGCTCAGGCCTCTCAGTTTTTTATCCCCTGCCCCTTCTCTGGCTCCGTCCAGCCACCTGAATAGTCATGTCCTGAACCTTGCCATCACCCATAATCAACTGGTTCCACCCTCACATGTCTCCCCTCTTCTGGCCTGTTCGGTTTCTCCCACCATACACACTTTGCAAACTCATCAGGACTCCTTTACTTTCTTCAAATCCATCAACTCTATCCTTCAAAACCAACTTTTCACTTCTGTTGGCTTAGATTCCAAAGACTATTTTTTCAATACTGTGTCTTGATGCTTTATATTTTGGGGTCCTGTCCTGCTAGACCCCATTCCTGAGTGATCCAGCTCTCCGCTTGCCCATGACTTCAGCCCACAGCTGAGCGCTGCTGGAGAGAGTTACACAACAGAGCAGATTGGGGATGGCTTGAACCCTGTGGCCAGCTCACATAGGTCCTCAAAATGCCCCCTCTTATTCCTGCACTTTCATCAAAGATCTCTGCTCCTCTTTTGCAAAGAAAATAGAAGCCATCAGAGGGGAATTCTCTCACCTTTTCAACAGCAAACACACAGGCCTGCCCACATCTCATACATTGTATCAACTTTCTTACCAACTGGGATCCCATTCTCACTTTCTGAGGAACTTAAACTATCAAATATCCTTTTCGTGTGTTCATCTTCTTCCTGTGATCCTGTATGAGTTTTCTAGAGCTTCCAGAACAAAGCACCACAAACTGCGTGGCTTAAATAACAGAAAGTCATTGTCTCACACTTCTGGAGGCTGGAAGTCTGACATCGAGGTGCTGGCAAGGTTAGTTCCTTCTGAGGGCTGTGAGGATGAATATATTCCACACCTCTCACCTAGCTGCTTGTGACATGCTGGCAATCTTCAGCATTTCTTGGGTTGCAGAAACATCACCCCAATCTCTACCTTCATCTTCACATGGCATTCTCCCTGTGCATATCTCTGCATCCAAATTTTGCTTTTTTATAAGGATACCAGTCCTACTGGATTAGAATCTGGCCTAAGCCAGTATGATCTCATCTTAACTAATTACACTTGCAATGACCCTATTTCCAAATGAGGTAACATTCTGAGGTACCAGAGATTAGAAATTCAAGGACCAGTTCAACCTATAACAGATCTGTCCTTCCTATTGGCTTTTAAATATGCTCAAAACTCTCCCCTTAAAAAAGAAAAAATCAGCAGAGCCCACATTTTCTTCTAAATTCCATCTCTAAGTCTCTAGTCTTTCTTTAACAGTCATTTTTTAAAAATTATTTTCTTTCCCTGATGTCTCTATTTCTTTTATTTCCCATTCTCTCCTTGATCCACTTCAAATAACTCTCCAATAGCTCCCACTAAGGTCGACAGTGGTTTTCTATAGATAAATACAATGTTTATTCTAGTCCCCAGCTTATTTGGCCCCTCAGAAGCATTTGGGAGCATCAAAGATGCTCATCTTCTTGAAATACTTTCTTTCACTGGGGACTAGCACTACTCTTGCTTTGCTATTATCTTTCTACTCACTCTTTCACTTCCTTGGCAAACTAACTATCTCTACGCAGCCTATAAGTAAGTCTATAATCCTTGTTCCTGGATCCTCTCCTTTTTGTACTCTATACTCTCCTCCCAGATGGTCCCATGCATGTGTACAGATTCCATTGCCTCCCAGACACAGGTGACTTGAAAATTGACATCTCCAGCTCAGGTCTCTGAGGTCTTCTCAGGTCTGTGAATCCTACTCCCTAACTGCTTCTTATTAAAGGTTGTAAACTTTCATCAACCTCACAGTGCTAAAGTTGAACACAAAACCCTTTTCCCATCACCACCATTTGTAGAGTCCTCTTGTGTTCCCGACTGCAAGGAGTTGAAACATCATGCAGACTTGACTAAAGGACCATCTACCAAAGTCATTATTTCTTCCTTTAACTTCATGTTGTTCTCCAATTAAGCTGGGTCTAAAAGAACTTATTAAGCACTTAGGGTTGCACTTATTCAAAATGACAGTCATGATCTCTGTTCTCACACAGGAAATCACCATCTGATTGAAGAAGCTAACATTTGAAATAATTGAGAAGAACTCAAAA
>CM052438.1:78878197-78936761 GCA_028533085.1 Varecia variegata
TTAGAGCAGTGCCTCTTACAAATCTGCATCTTTCCTGGTAGTGGATACAGAATCTGATTAGTCAGTTCTTACCTGCAACAATGTTTTGTGCTAGCAACAAATGTTTACTAAACATCTCTTACAGGCCAGTTATTGCATAACAATCTGGAGGTAGAGGAGGAAGACAGCAGCTTATTACTGAGTAAAGGAAATAGAAATAAGAATATCGACCAGCATAGCCATAGACGTGGGTACAGGGTGGGAGGCAGACATGCTGAGTGTGGCTGAAGAAGGGCCAGACGGAGGGCGATCCAGATGGAAACACTGGAATGCCAGTGTGTCAGCAGTAGAGAGCCCTTCCTGCATCCAAAGTCAGGAGAGAAGCCTGGAGGAGGCAGAAGGGAAGAGTGATCAAAGGGGAAACATTTTAAATCCACCTCAGCCTCCTGGCAGAGAGAGCATCTTTTTTTTTTCTTTTTTTTTTCCTTTTTTTTTCTTTTTTGTTTTTTGAGACAGAGTCTCTAACAGTGAGTGCCGTGGCGTCAGCCTAGCTCACAGCAACCTCAAACTCCTGGGCTCAAGCGATCCTAGGGCCTCAGCCTCCCGAGTAGCTGGAACTACAGGCATGCGCCACCATGCCCAGCTAATTTTTTCTATATATATGTTTTTGGTTGGCCAGATAATTTCTTTCTATTTTTAGTAGAGACGGGGTCTCACTCTTGCTCAGGCTGGTCTCGAACTCCTGACCTCGAGCGATCCACCGGCCTCGGGCTCCCAGATTGCTAGGATTACAGGCGTGAGCCACCGCGCCCGGCTAGAGAGAGCATCTTAACCAATGTTTTACTGAGTCAGCCTAGGGGAAAAAAAAAAAAAGAAAAAGAAATGAAACACACTTTAGGAAATGTTTCTGTTGAAAGCACCATCACAGTGATCGTACTAGCTGCTCGATACCAACGTCAGCACAGTATGCAGGTGAGAGATAAAATTTAAAGAGTCCTAAGTCCCAACTGGTTAAGATTTCCTTATATCTCAGAGCTATTGTTTTAAGTCTCAATCTGAAAACTTACATCCACACAAAAACCTGCACACGAATGTTCACAGTTGCTGTATTCATAATCTCCAAAACCTGAAATCAACTAAGATGTCCTTTAGTAGGTGAATACAAACATGTGAAGATGAGTAAGTAAAGATACAGAAGGACCTTAAATGCATATTGCTAAGTGGCAGAGGCCAATTTGTAAAAGATATACACTGTATCATCTCGACTATACCACATTCTGGAAACGGCAAGACTACGGAGACAGTAAAAAGATCAGTGGCCGCCAGGGGTTTGTTGGGAAGGAGGGATGATAGGTAGAACACAGGGAATTTTTAAGGCAGCGCAACTGTTCAATGCGATTCTGTAATGGTGGATATACATGTCATGATACATTTGTCAAGTCCCATAGAACACGCAACACCAAGAGTGAACTCTAATGTAAACTGTGGACTTCGGATGATAATGACGTGTCAGAGCTGGTTCATTGATTGTAACAAATGCACCACTCTGGTGTGGGATGTGGACACCAGTAGGGGAGGCTGTGTTTATATGGGGGCAGCCGGTATATGGGAACTCTCTGTACCATCCACCCAATTGTTCTGTAAACCTAAAACTACTAAACAGACAATACCTGTCAATTACAAAACCAAAGTCTAAGTAGATGGACGCTGTGTAGACAAGTGACAAATATGAGGGAGGTTTATTTTTCCTTCTTTACCATTTCAACCTTTTGAATTGTACTTCATGATAATATTACCTATTCAGTAACTACACTTTTAAGAGATCAATTGGTAAAAATGAAAATTCACATTAAAGATATTGGTTTAAAGTTCACAAGTACAGATGGTCCCCAACTTAGGGTGGTTATTTATTACCGAGTAAAGGAAATAGAAAGATGAGTATCCATCAACAGAGCCGTAGATGTAGATACAGGGTTCTCAATTTTACCACGGGTTTATTGGGATATGCAACACATTTGTGACTCAATGATATTTTCAACTTATGATGGGTTTATCAGGGTGTGGCACCGTCACAAGCAGAGGAGCATTTGCAATGCTCCTGTGTGTGGGAAACGTGATTGGCAATCCTGAGGCAGCTCTTAATCATTACACCCCTTTTATCACTTAGGGAACACATGAGTACTTTGGCCAAGTCACACAGAAGTGTGCCAGGAACACTTTGATCTAACCAAGAAGATGTTCCCTATTTTTCCTTGTGGTATTTTGCAAGACACAAAGAGCAGCGGTTCCACAGGATGTTCTAATCTGTTACAAAGGTAATAGAGTCGGCACCACAGATGGTTAAAAATAGATAAATCTTGAACTGCCTATGTGGTTGGGATACCTTTATACCTGACCTTTATACCTGATCACTTGCCCCTGTGTGGCAGTCAGGCCATGTCACTCAGCCAGGTGAAAGGTAGTTCCACAATACTTCCTGCATCCCAGTAATGCAGCATGAGCACACACTTCCAGAAATTGAGAGGCTTCTCAGTTCAAGTGTGTAGTTAAGGAAATTGACACTAGAAGTAAAGGTGAGGAATAACAATAACAACTGATATGTACTGAGAACAACAGGAAAGCCATTGTTCTAAACTCTGATTTCCCATTCCCTATTCTCTTTTAAAAGAAAAGAGAGAATGTTGATTTCTCTTCCTTCGAAGATGCCAAAGGCAAACTAAATCATCAACAAGATCCTTTTTGAAGGAAATGAATCACTGTTGAAAATCTTTCTAACTTGGAGGGATTAATTCTACTCAGACCCCCAGTCACCCCAGTAACCTGGCCATTTCAGGCCTGGTAGAAGTTTCAGCCAAATAAAATAGAGCACCATGCCTGCACGAGCTGATTTTGCTGAACCTCCCCCAGGCATCGTTTGGAAACCCACAACAGGGAATCCCAAAAAGGCTTCAGAACCTCTCCTTTCTCCCTCTTCTAGGTAGACAGCATGTTAAGAAGACGTGCAAGTGACTGTTCTAAGGGTCCCTTCCTCCTGCTCAGAATGCAGGAAGCTGCAGATGCAGCTGCAGTGTAATAAAGGAAATGGTTTCTGGAATTTCAGGTCCAAAAGGGATTGTGTTCTTCATACCCCCTCTTGTGGCTACTCCGAGATAATGCAATCGGGAAAGGCCTTAAGACTGTAAATGCACGTGAAAGCCATACTTAGGGAATTAGAAATCTAAAAATGCCAGATTTAGGAAGCTTTTCTTTCCATAAATTATGTTTGCCTTGGGCCTTGTGGAAATCTATAGCGCTATTCTTTCTAGAAGTTTTGTAAGAGTATATCCCAACGAAAGCCATTTTGCAAAAAATACAGCAAATAAATATTAGCTTTTTGTTTGAAGAATTTAAAGCAACTACACAGAGGACAACTTGAATTGTTGTTTGCTTGTAGCCGTGTTAACATGGGCAAAGCAAAATACAAGAAAGAGTTTAGATGGTTTTCAGGATTATTCATCAGTAAAACCAAAAACAAACTGTGAAAGAAAAAGATACACATATGTATGTATGTATTGACATTATGCATGTTTAGTGTGCATCTACCACAGCCTCCAGAACAAATTCCTTCCTACTGTTGGTAGGTTCTGAGATTTAGCATCTTCCACATGGCTGTCCTACACTGAGCAGGGAGGAGGTGATGACTTTCCTTGGCTACCCCAAAGGGATATGGCACTGCCCTCCCACGACCCTCCCTTCCTCACCAGAAAAACATTTCCCCTTCCCCATTAACCCCTGAGAACATAAAGCCTTCCCTACTGATGTGTGTCAGCTTAGCATGGCTGTATTTCCACTGGCTTCTCCTCTGGACTTCGGTAAAGAAGTCTGCCTCAGGTTATAAGCTCCTAATAGAAAGAAACAAGATCGAATTCACTGTGTGGTGTCTAGCAGCTAATCACCTCTACAAATAGATATTAATGAAAGTTTGATAATGGGAAGATTACATTAATTATTCAGTTTTTCTAATTGTCTAGAAATAAAAATAGATTGTCAGAAGCTAGACAAAAATTTCCAGAACGAGGAAATACAGGGCTGAGCAATGGAGTTAAGAGGCTTGTAGGATTTGGAACAGAGCCTCCTGACCTTGGCACTCGTGACAGCTCGAGCTGGAAAATTCCTGTCGTGGGGCCTGTGCTGTGCATTGCAAAGTGGCCAGTAGCAGGCCTGGCCCCAACCGCTAGATGCCAGTTGTGCCACCCCCAGTGGTGACAACCAAAAATGTCTCCCACCGTTGCCGAATGTCCTCTGACAGGAAAATCACCCCTGACTGAGAGCTACTGATTCAGGGGGCAACGTTGGTAGCAGAATTGTTAAGTATTGCAATGAGCAAACCGAGAAGGGGAGACGTCCGACTGTGGGGAAGCACGAGGTGAGGCAGAGAGAATGGGCTTCAGAGTTAGCGAGCCCAGGTCCCGCTCAAACCGTGTGACCACAGGCCTCCTTCTTTCCCAAGCCTCCATTTTTACATGTGTAAAAATAATAGCAATAATAATAATATCACAATAGTAGTACATGAATGGATTAATAAAATGTGGTATATGTAGACCATGGAGTACTACTCAGCCATAAAAAAGGGTAAACTAAGGCCGGGCGCGGTGGCTCACGCCTGTAATCCTAGCACTCTGGGAAGCCGTGGCGGGTGGATCGCTCGAGGTCAGGAGTTCGAGACCAGCCTGAGCAAGAGCGAGACCCCGTCTCTACTAAAAATAGAAAGAAATTATATGAACAAGTAAAAATATACAGAAAAAAAAATTAGCCGGGCATGGTGGCACATGCCTGTAGTCCCAGCTACTCGGGAGGCTGAGGCAGTAGGATCGCTTGAGCCCAGGAGTTTGAGGTTGCTGTGAGCTAGGAGGACGCCACGGCACTCACTCTAACCTGGGCAACAGAGTGAGACTCTGTCTCAAAAAAAAAAAAAAAAAAAAAGGTAAACTAATACCTTCTGTAACAACCTGGATGGAACTGGAGACCCTCCTCCTAAGTGAAGTCTCGCAAGAATGGAAAAACAGACACCACATGTACTCACTGTTAAATTCAAACCAGATGATCAACACTCATGTGCACATATGCAAGTAAAATTCAGTGGAAATCAAGAAGGTGGGAGGACAGAGCAGAGGAGGAGATGGGTAAATTCACACCTAAAAGATACAACGCACACTGCCTGGGTGATGGACACACTTATAACTTTAACTCAAACTGTACAAAAGTAATTCACGTAACCAAAACGTTTATACTCCCGTAATATTCTGAAATAATTAAAAAACAATACTAGTAGTAATTATAAGGTTGTGGAAAGCCTACAATGAAATAAAGTATTATGTATAAAGGATCTAGTAAATTGCCTAGTATATAACAATGTCAGTAAATACCAGTGTCCTTTCCTCGCCTCCAGAGGTTATAGAAATAAAACATCACTTCTTTGGCATAGTCTAAGCCCTTGGAGCCTGGCAGTGGGTGGGCTGGAAAGAACCTTGCCCTTGGGATCCTTTGTGACTAATGTCACCTTCACTTCCTTCTGAAGCACCTGCAATACAGGTTGTGCCCACTCAGAACAAAGTGCGTGGCACATGTGTTAACTCTTCAGATAAATGATCACTCTCAGGCAGCTAGGTAGATGAGTCCACTCCAAAAATGGAAATATGAAAAGTCCTTAAATGCCCACTTGGAACTCCGTTTTTCCAGTCAGCAAATTACAAAATCTTCTTTTTCACATATAGAATAAAATTCTTATATTTTTGTGTCAAAAAATCTTCTTGGTGAATTTAACGCAAAAGAGTTTTTTGCAATGTTACTTGTGTCTGATGTATGCCCCTTCTTGAAATAATGAATGCTGTGTTTAGATTACTGCTAAAATATTTCATGGGACCTTTGAATACCTCTATAGAACCATCTGCATTGCCCTCACTGCTCCTTACCACTTTTAAGTACATTGCTTGTATCTTATATAAATTGCCTAAAAATAAAGATATGCTAAAACTGACTTAAAATATCTATATATTAACAATCATGGCATTAGCAATTTATTAAAGATAAATTACAGACTCATTCTCCTTTTTCTCCAGCAGGTCCATACCCTAAGCTGTTCACATTTCTGATTTTCTCCTTTCTCCCTAACATTCAGGAGCCCTCATTTGAAAACAGAAGGGTAAGAGAGGATTGAAACTCCCATTTTTAAAACTTTGCCCATCTCATCACCCCTACCACAAATATAATTTCAATGGACCATATGAAATTATGAATATTTGACTTTATTTGACCTACAAAAATGAGTTCCTATGGTTCAAACTAAAACTCCACCCCTATTTATTGCTCTTAATATTTTGCTTATCCAACATTACTTTCCTCGGGAAGTTTTCCACAATTGCTCCACCCTAAATGAAGACACCTGCTTTGCTGTAGCACTGTTGGTGCTGCCTCGTGACATCAGTTTTGGAAGTGTTCCCCGTGAGAGAACATAAACTGCAGGCTTTAATCGAGAGAATGGTGTTTGGATCGTGACTCTTCCACGCACTTGGCGGGTGACCTTGGTCAAGATATTGGCCATCCTAAGTCTCAACGTCCACACTTATCAAAGAGTTGCTTTAGGCCGGGCACGGTGGCTCACACCTGTAATCCTAGCACTCTGGGAGGCCGAGGAGGGTGGATCCTTTAAGCTCGGAAATTCAAGACCAGCCTGAGGAAGACTGAGACCCCGTCTCTACTAAAAATAGAAAGAAAATTAGCTGGACAA
This sequence comes from Varecia variegata, assembly GCA_028533085.1. Taxonomy (NCBI): domain Eukaryota; kingdom Metazoa; phylum Chordata; class Mammalia; order Primates; family Lemuridae; genus Varecia; species Varecia variegata. The sequence goes on from CM052438.1 coordinate 78,884,943, forward strand.
CTAAAAATATATATAGAAAAAATTGGCCAGGCATGGTGGCGCATGCCTGTAGTCCCAGCTACTCAGGAGGCTGAGGCAGGAGGATCGCTTAAGCCCAGGAGTCTGAGGTTGCTGTGAGCTACGCTGATGCCACAGCACTCTAGCCTGGGCAACAGAGGGAGACTCTGTCTCAAAAAAAAAAAAAAAAAAGAGTTGGTTTAAGTACTGGGATAATGGATTCCATATTTTACATAGTGTTGATTATATAATAAGTGCTCAGTAAATGGTCATTATTACAAACAATTAATAGTAGTAGTAATGAACTTCTGAGGTCATGCCTTATTCACTGCATCCTTCCCATGGTCCTTGCATGCCATAGGTGTCCAACAAATAACATTAATAACAACAATATAATAACTTACTTTTGTTAGGCACTTACTCTGCCTAGGACTATGCTAAGTGTGTTCCTTGCATTATCTCATATAATCCTCACAACAATCCTGTGAGGCAGGTACTGTTATGATGATTATTTTAGAGGTGAGAAATTTGAGGCAAAGAGAGATTGAATAAATGGACCATGGCCACACCCATGGAAGAGTCAGGGGTGGGACCAACGTCACGTGAAATCAGAGTCCACAGTGCCCGGGATGTTTTGGAAAGGCCTCAAAGTCTTTCAACTTTAAAGGGTCCATGATTCAAATATGATAATCCTTAAACATTGATTGCTCTTCTTATTCAGTAAACTAATTAATCATCCCATTTTTTTCTTTGTTCGATATTTCATTTAGGTTTTACTTATCTGGAGATTTTGTCAACACAGCTAGGCAGTACTGTAATAAATTGTGGTTAAGATGAATAGCTTAGTTCATTTCAACGATTTCTCTGCCACATGCAAGGTACCCTGTGAGGCCTCAGTACATATATAGGAATACCATACGGTCCTTAGTTCAAAGCACTCAGAGCTGGATCATCTTTAAAAAATTAATGTCACTAGAAATGGCGACACAGCAGATACAAACACAACTGAATTTGAGGAATTATTTCAACAAATATCATATCATTGCCCCTGTGTGCCCAGCCAGCACTTTGCAAGATGCTAAGGGAGCTAAGCAAAGAATGCAGCGTGACTCTTGACAGCGAGGATTCACAATCCTGCGGAGATAGGAACCCGCACAGATGCAGTCGAATGATAATGCAGATCAACACGTTCATTCCTTCAATAAACAGAGTTAGAGCCAACAACCTGCCAGGCCTGTGCTGGGAGCCGGGACAAGGATAAACAGGTTAGACCTGAATTTGCCCCATGAATTATGCAATCTAGATAGAATACATGATCGATTTTGTGGGAAGGAAAGAAAATCACAGTTTAGAGAGTTCATTGAGGACTGGAGTAATTGGAGAAGGCCTCCTAGGTAAGGATGGAATTTGACTTTGGTCTTCCACAAAGGCTGGTAAAATACCATTTAGTTACTTCATTCCCAAACACAGCAACCCATAAAGGCATACGATGGTATCATTCATTTCTTATTGGTTGTAAAAGACATCCGGTGAAAAATAATTACTCTTTCAAAATATGCATTCATATTCACATGAATTCTAACAGCATTTTAAGCTTAATATTTCTATTTTATTCACTGAAAGAACTAAGGTAAAAGTAACCTCAAATTTGAAAACATTCCTTACGAAGATTCCTATAAAATAATGTTAAAAAAACAAAGTCCTGCACTATAGTTAAAACTGAGGTGTTTTCCTTTCAATTCAAAACCTCAATTTTCAAACCTTAATATCTTGGACTTTTCAATTGCAGGCAGTGGGAAGTTGGTCACAGAGAATAGTTACTATGAAGAAGGAGATTGCTGATAGCATACTTCTGAAGTACAACTGCTGCCTGTCATCTTAAAATGGTTAAGTAAGCAATCCAGAGAAAAATATGTTGAGGGGTAAATTGCTAACTCAATTGAGATGAAAGACGTAGGTAGGTCAAACTATATTTTTTTTCCATTTCCCTTAATACTAGTAGATAGTGTTAGTAAGAAGCCCAGCTATTTTTTCCCCATATAATGGCTTAGAAGAGCTTTCTACAATATAATTTACATGGTATCAGGGATTATCTTTCTATCTGCAAACTAAACAAGATGAAATTATGTCAGCACAAGTCTCTGCAGACAAGGTATGTCAAAAAGATAAATTACATAATTTATATTTGCATTCCTTTGCATTTTTAATATTGTTATATTCTTTGCATTTCTAATTATATTTGCATTTTTAAATATTGAATTCATTTTTAATTTTGGTGGTACAATGATATGATATAATTAGGAATGGATGGACATGGGACATTTTCAGAGCCTTTCCTTGCCATAGCTGCAATCAGACTTCTTTCCCATGGTACCCCAAGAACCCCAAAGACAAGTATAATAAAAGTAAGCTCTAGCTGATTATTAATTTGGTACATCTTAGTAGTCAAAATTATTCTTTCCCTCCTCTGTAAGATTATATACCTTCATCTTTGTGATGCCTCCTTGTAGGCAGAATACACATCACTGCCCCACCGTTGGGCCTGGTGATGTCAGTGGATGCAGATGACTTACATGTCACCACAGTCTGGTGTGCTTTTGCCCTCTGCCATGAGAACAGCATGTTCCACATAGAGGTTTCTCCTTCAGCTTAGGTCCAGAAATGAGAAGACACATGGAATGACTCACAGATGGCCCACAGCCCAAGCAGACCTAGAGCCAACTCACAGCCTTTATGTAATGTGAGAAATAAAGAAATGTGTGTATTGTAGACCATTAAAATTCTGAGATTGTTACACAGCAAAACTGACTAATACAATTAGCAGTGGCTATTAGTCCACCATATTGTCATACTACATGCATGGTATCCAATTATTGGACAAAAATATTACTACCCTATCACTGCTGCATCAGACTTACTTTTTATTCTCATAGCCCCATGTGCTATGACTAGAAGTGCTATAAAGACTGAAAAATAAGCAAATTCAAGAATATTCTACAGAGTTATGCACTCTCTCTTAAAGCAACCACAGAAACCATTCACGATTCCTTTGTCTGCATCCCCCCACTGACACACACACACACACACACACACACACACACACACACACATTCTCTTTTAGGTGCTAGCCCCGTATTGCACAGCTGCATGTCAGCCCATAACAGGCCTGGCCTGAGAAGCCAAACACCCAGAATTGTGCTGAGCATACAGGTTGTATAACACAGAGTAGCACCAAGAAATAAAGTGATGAAGAAAAATGCCCATGACTAAAGTGACCCCATGACCCCCTCTCAAAGCAGTCTCCATATCATGACTACCAATTTTTAAAATAATACATGTTTTACATATTCTACTTAATAGTTAGGAGACTCTATTTTAAAATCTTAAAAAGCTCCTAGCTTTAATCTATTTTGTCCCATCAGAGTATTACCTTCTCTCAACTTTCCCATTCACAGGCCATTGTTTTTCTTGCCTCACTCCCCACCGATGTTCTCAACTCTTCTCAGTTAGTTCCTTCTCTTCTCTGATGTCTATTTCCAGACTCTTGGGAGATTGACAACTCCTAGAAATACCACTCACTCAACTGCTTCTTTCCCCTTCGTTCATACTCGGGCCTACATTTTACGTATGTTAAACACATCTTCCTCAATGCTTCATGACTATGACAATTTTGACATGCTTGTCACTGACTGGGTCCTTTCCAAGTTTCATGCACTTGCCAATTTTACAAAAAGTGCTGAAGTGACTGTGTGTGTCTTTGTGTGTCTGTGCTTATGCCGAAATGTTAACTGCAGTTCTCCCTAGATTTTGAGATTTAGGTCATAGTTTCCCCCTCCTCCTTCTCCTTCTTCTCCTCCTTTCTCTTCCTCTTCCTCTCCCTCTAACTCAAGCTTCATCTCTAGTTACAATACACTTTTTAATGATGTTTTTCTCATGGAATTAGTTTTCTTTTTGTTAGCATTCCAAGTACAATAAAGCCCACAGCTGCCAAGACTTGAGAGGGTGATGCCCAGCAGCTCTGCTACTCACTTTGATCTTCCACATCAGCTTGGGGCCATGTTTTCTGCCCCAGAATGTTTACCAGCTACAGATCGCTCCCCCACTGAAGGTCCTGGTATGCAGCTCTTCTCATCTGTACACATCACCTGTATTAGTGGATATAGTGTTGGAGACCCTAAAATAAACTTGCATCTCCAAATATAAAAATAGATATAAGAATCAGCAAGCATCAGATGTATTAAGTCTCTCAAGTATTAAAATTATCCAATCTTTCATTGTAAAACTGACAAGAAGGATGAGACAACTGATGTCCATCTGAGAATGACATGTGAAAGTGTGTCAATGTCATCATGCCATCATTCAGCTAATATATTTATTGAACAGCCGCCATATGCTAGGTGGGTTGTGAATGCTCTTTAGAATTAAACTTGGTAACTGATAAAGGGGATTCAAAAAAGAAAGTTTGAATCTATCCATATGTCAGGAATATACTAAATATGACCAAAAGAAACAGTATTCTGACTGCATATCACAATTAACCTGGTCCATTTGAAGGGGGTAGATTAAGATGACCAGTGTTGAATGACACTCTCCTTCAAGGTCATCCAACTCCCTTTATTCTGATCAAAGTCAGTATGATTTTTTTTTTCAAAACATAAATATGTGCATTAAAGAGTTTTCTCTGAAAATATAAGATCTTTTTTAAAAAAATTAAAAATAAAGAGAATGGAAGTCCTTTTATAATCCCAACCTCCAAAAGTAACCACTGTTAACAATTTGGTATACAGCTGGTAGGCTTTCAAAATTTATCTAAATACATAGTTCTTTGTAACATACATACTGTTCAATAATCTACGAATTAACTTGCTTATTTTTAAGTTTATTTGTGAAGAAAGCTTACCTCTCATGAAGATAAAACAGTGAATAAACAATGTGGATGTTTTGGGCCAGTTGGCATCTCTCTTTCTTGGTATAAATAAATACAATCACATTGTGATTTAAAAGATAAAGTAAATTCAGGCTGGGCACGGTGGCTCATGCCTGTATTCCTAACACTCTGGGAGGCCAAAGTGGGAGGATTGCTTGAGCTCAGGAGTTTGAGACCATCCTGTGCAAAAGCAAGACCCTGTCTTTTCTAAAAATAGAAAAATTAGCCAGTCATGGTGGTGTGTACCTATAGTCCCAGCTGCTTGGGAGGCTGAGGCAAGATCACTTGAGCCCAGGAATTTGAGGTTGCAGTGAGCTATGATGACACCACTGCACTCTACCCAGGTTGACAGAGGGAGACTCTGAATGTCTGGGGAAAAAAAAAAAAAGAAAATTCAGATTCTAGGGTCTGATAACTCCAGAGGGACCTGATTTTAAAAATCCTGAAACAAGAGGCAAGATTCAATTACTCTCACATCTGATAAGATAAAATCAAATTTCCTAAGAAAGTTCTGAAAAGATGGAAAAATAGAAAACATAAGGGATATGTCTCCCACCCAGACAACCTCATCAGCAGAATCTGTCTGATGTAACTGTTTTGGAACTCTGGAGTCAATTGAAGGATTTCAACTTTCGAGGAAAGTCTTGGATGATATCTCAGTCTGTTTGGGCTTCTATAACACAATACCTTAGACTGAGTAACTTACAAACAGCAGAAATTTATTTCTCACAGTTCTGGAGGCTGGGAAGTTCAAGATCAAGGTGCCAATGGTGTCTAGTGAGGATCTGCTTCCTTATCGACAGAACCTTCTTGCTGTATCCTCACACGGTGGAAAGGGGCAAACAAGTTCTCTCAAGCCTCTTTTATTAGGGCACTAATCCCATCTGTGAGGGCAGAGTCCTCATGACCTAGTAACCTCCTGAAGGCCCCACCTCTTAATGCTATTGCATTAGGGATTAGGTTTCAACATATGAATTTTGAGGTGACATAAACACTTAGACCATAATAGATGGTTTCAGTTAATTTTAGTCAATTTCAGCAATTAGCACAGTAGCAGCTACCCATAACCCACCCCCAGCTCCATAGCAGGCAAATGTACACATGTTCCAGAAGCAGCTTGTGGGAATCAGGTTGCTCAAAAAGCACCATGTCTTCCAAATATCAGAGCTATGTTCTGTGATCACTGATTATTGCTTCTGATCACAAAGGTGCAAACAAAAAGGCAGGTAGCCATTGTTGTGGCATCTCCTCCCATTTTTGCAAGCCTCTGCCCTTCTGGATGAAGTGACTTCCATAAGATTTAAAGTGAAAGCATCATCCTCCATCCTTCATTTTTCTCCTTTTCCCATTTTGGGAGCCAGACCATGAAAGACTAGGACATTCAAAAGCAACTGTGTATATGAGGAAAATTAGAAATGACTGTGCATGCCCAGGAAAGGCACAGGCTCAGAAAAGATTTGAGACGACATCAAGTTTACACCTCATGCTGATTCTTGGTACAGAGAAAGCCTACAACAATAAAAAATAATAAAATAACAGAAAGGGAAAGGGGAGAATCTGATTTTCAGAATTACCACATTATTAGATTCAGATGTCCAGTTTTCAATTTAAAAAAAATCATAAGGCACACACACAAAAAAAATGAAAAGGATGGTTCACTTGAAAAGAAAAAAAATCAATCAGTAGAAACTGCCCCTGGAAAAGACCTGATGGCAGACCTACTAGACAAAGATTTTAAAACAGGCCAGACGTGATGGCTCACACCTGTAATCCTAGCACTCTGAAAGGCCAAGGCAGGAGGATTGCTCAAGGTCAGGAGTTCAAGACCAGCCTGAGCAAGAGCGAGAGCCCATCTCTACCAAAATTAGAGAGAAATTAGCTGGACAACTAAAAATATATAGAGAAAAAATTACCTGGGCATGCCTGTAGTCCCAGCTACTTGGGAGGCTGAGGCAGAAGGATTGCTTAAACCCAGGAGTTTGAGGTTGCTGTGAGCTAGGCTGACACCATGGCACTCTAGCCTGGGCAACAAAGTGAGACTGTCTCAAAAAAAAAAAAAAAAAAAAAAAAAAAAAGGACCTTTTCAATTAAGTTATTCGCTTAAGCCCCAAATGCATTCTTGCTTAACTGGTACAAAGACACTACAAGAAAATAAAGCTAAATAAAGCTAAAGATCAATATCCCTTATAAACATTGACATAAAAATCCTCAACAAAATACTAGCAAACCAAATTCAGCCACATAGAAAAAGGATTATACACCATAACCAAGTAGGATTTATTCTTGGAATGCAAGGATGGTTTAATATATGCAAATTAATAAATGTATTAATAATATACCACATTAACAAAATGAAGAGTAAAAAACATGATTATCTCAATTGATGAAGAAAAAGCATTTGACAAAATTCAATATGCTTTAATGATAAAAACAATCAAAAAACAAGAAATAGAAGAAAACTACCTTAAAATAACAAAAATCATATATGAAAAATTTATAACAAACATCATACAGTGAAAGAGTGAAAGCTTTTCCTCTCCAATCAAGAACGAGGCAAGAATGCTTGCTTTCACCACTTCTAGTCAACACAGTACCGGACATTTTAGCCAGAGCAATTAGGCAAGGAAGAGAAGTAACATATATCCAAATTGGAAAAGAAGAAGCAAAATTATCTCTGTTTACAGATGATATGATCTTATATGTATGAACCCTGAAGATTCCACACAAAACACTGTTAAAACGATTAAATGAATTGAGCAAAGTGTCCAGATACAAAATCAACACACAAGAATCACTTGCATTTGTATACATTAACAATGAACAATCTCAAAAGGAAATTAAGAAAACAATTTCATTTACAACAGCATCAAATGTAATAAAACACTTAGGAATTAACCAAGGAAGTGAAATACTTGTACAGTGGAAAATACAAATTATTGCTGAAAAAAATGAAAGTCATAAATATATAAAAATACATCCTATGTTTATGGATTGGAAGACTTAATACTGTTAAAATGTCAATAATACACAAAGTGATACACAGATTTAATCCAAACCCTATCAAAATTCTAAGAATGTTCTCTGCAAAAACTAAAAGACCCATCCTAAAATTCACATAAAATGTCAAGGGATCCTGAATAGCCAAAAAAAAAAAAAAAAAATCTTTAAAAAGAAGAACAAGGCTTAAGGACTCAGATTTTCTGATTTCAAAACTTAGTGCAAAGCTATATCAATCAAAACAGCATGGTAACTGACATAGAGACATACATACAGATGGATGGAACAGAATAGACAGTCCAGAAAATAAACCCTCACATGTATAGTCAATGATTTTTGGCAAGGATACCACAATAATTCAATGAGGAAAGGATGGTCTTTTCAACAAATGGTGCTGGGAAAACTGGTTATCCACATGCAAAAGAATGAATTTGGACTTCCCTCACCTAACACCATATACAAAAATTAACTTGAAATTGATGAAAGACCTAAATGTAAGCCCTAAAACTATATCTACTCTTAAAAGAAAACATAGGGTAAAATCTTCATGACGTTGGGTTTGGCAATGATTTCTGAGATATGACACCAAAGGTACAGGCAACAAAATAAAAAATAGACAAATTGAATTTCATGAAAATTTAAAAATCTGTGCATCAAAAGATGCTATCAACAAATTAAAAAGGTAAACCAGAGAATGAGATAAAGTATTTGCAAATCATATATCTAATAAGGAATTAATATCCATAATACATAGAGAACTCCTAAAACTCAGCAACAACAAATGATTCAAAAATGGGAAAAGGACTTGATATGGTTTGGATGTTTGGCCCCTCCAAATCTCATGTTGAAATTTGATACCCAGGTGTTATATGTAAGGTCTGGTAGGAGGTGTTCGGGTCATGGGGGCAGATCCCTCATGAGTGGTGCTGTCCCCAAGATAATAAATGAGTTTTCACTTTGTTAGCTCACATGAAGGCTGGTTGTTTAGAAGAGCCTGGCACCACCTCCCTCTCTTGCTCCTTCCCTTGTCATGCGACGTGCCTCTTCCCCCTTCACCTTCCATCTTTATTGGAAGCTCCCTGAAGCTCTCACCAGAAGCAGATGCTGGTGCGATGCTTCTTGTACAGCTTGCAGAATTGTGAGCCAAATAAATCTCTTTTCTTTGTAAATTACACAGGCTCAGGAATTTCTTGACAGCAGCACAAAACGGACTAACACAGGACTTGAATAGACATTTCTCCAAAGAAGATACACAAATGACTAATAAGCACATGAAAAGATGTTCAACATCACTAATTATTAGAGAAATGCAAAACAAAACATCAGTGAAATACTACCTCCTACAGGTCAGGATGGCTACTACGAAAGTAACAAAAGTATGGAGTGTTGTTGAGGATGTGGAATAATTGAAACACCTGTGCACTGTTGGTACAAATGTAAAATGATATAGTCCCTATGGAAAAGAGTATGGATGTTCCTCAAAAAATTAAAAATAAAATTACCTTATAGTCCAGCAATTCCACTTCTGGGTGTACATCCAAAAGAATGGAAATCAGGGACTCAAACAGATATTTGTACACCCGTGTCCATAGCGGCATTATTCACAATAGGCAAAACACGGAAGCAACCCACATGTCCGTTGACAGGTGAATGGATAAGCAAAATGTGTGTGTGTGTGTGTGTGTGTGTGTGTGTAGATATAGATATAGGTATAGATATAGACAATGAAATATTATTCAGCATTACAAAAGAAGGAAACTCTGACATATGCTACAACATGGATGAACCTCAAGGATATGTTAGTCACAAAAAGACAAATAATGTATTCCACTTAAATGAGGTATTTAGAGTAGCCAAAATCATGGAGACAAAAGGTAGAATGGTGGTTGCCAGAGGCCAGCAGGGAGAGGAGAATGGGTAGTTACTGTTTAATGGATATATTGTGTCAGTTTTACAAGATGGAAAGAGTTCTGGAAATGCACGGTGATGATGGTTGCACACCATCATGAGTGTATTTAATACCACTGAGCTGTACACTTAGAAATGGTTAAGATGGTGTATTTTATGTTACATGTATTTTACCACAGTAAAAAAATGGGGAAAAAACATATTTTCTAAATCCATCATATATTAAGAACCAGTCATTGTAATTAGAAATTCATTGTCACAGGAAAAAATGGAGGGGGTTCTGAGCTATTGGAACTTAAATGGGAAAGTCTTGAGTTAATAATGGTCATAATTAAAGACTCCCTTCTCACCAAAACTACACGTAAGGGAGGAGGCAAGAAATTATGATGATTTTCAAGGTTTGCAAAAGCAGAAATCCTATTCCCAAACAGTTCTGAACAGAAGTTAAATGTTGAACAATACAAGAAATGAACATAATAATAAGGTGAAATAATATGACTATTTGCAAATGAAAATATAAGGTGGTTCGCTTCTCTCTTATCTGTAAAAATCTCATGTCTACATATACTTTACAGATTTTCAGGGAGGGTTTGGTTTACTGATTGTTTCATACTTTAAGTAGTATGTGAAATGCTTTTTTACTACATTGGATCTATTTCTTATCCCAAAAACAGAATGGCCATCTTTTTAGGCATACCTTAATGAACTTTTACAAGTTTAAATGTCAAATTATTGGGGTAATTTTTCCAAAATTTTTCCAAATTTACGGTCTTTCAAGATTATTTTGAATGTGTAATATGATAGTTTAAAAAAAATGGGCTATGGAATCAGAATGACTTGTGTTTAGATCCCAGTCCATCCAATTAATGCAACTGTAAGCAAATCAACTTATTCTCTTTGTGCCTAGGAATTTGTTTAACCCCTAAAATGAATATATTAATAAAATAGTATATATCCCATAAATTGTCATGAGGATTAAATGAAATATTGTCTATGAAGTGCTTAGAATAATGCCTGACAATAAGCTAAAGTTTCTTGAATCTTATGCAAATGTTTATTAATTGTGTAGAAATTAACACATTTCAGCGACTGACAGAGCTCACAGACACAGTGTCGGGTACTCTATAATTTCTGTTGTGTAAATGTTAAAGAAACATCTGCATTGGCAAGTAAATGAAGTGTTGTACGAAGTGATGTGTTCATCCTTTTCCGCCTTCCCCGGGCAAACTTAGAGCTCCCTGCCCAGGTATGCCCAGCATTACATGCATGCTTTTATTGTAGGACTTTTAACCATGGAGTTCTCTGTGGCCAGGATTGTTCCTTGCTCAGACCTGTCACCTCAGAGCCTGGCACAATGTCTAAGGTTTAATAAGCTCTCAATAAATTTTCTTTGAAAAATTGATTTCAATTACTTAATGAAGGGTAAGACAGACTTGGAAGAGAACATTTGTCAGAATAATCTCCTGGCCAAACTAAAGGGAGAAGGGACAGCACTGAAGAATGCTAAAATGGATAAATTTAAAGTAAGACAGGTTCACGACCTATGATGTCAGTTATGTATTCAAATCATTTAATAAGTACCCACTGTGCCGAAGGCACTGTACAGGATACAAAAATAAAAGAAAATAACATTTTTTCTGCCCTAGGAGAGCTTATATCGAGTAGAGAAAATAACATTTTTACCCAAATCCCTCAAAATAGTGTACAGTAAATTCTGTGTAATGGAGTTTCTTTAAACAAAAAAAAAGAAGAAGAAGGATTTCCAACCAGTGTGATAAGGATGTACCTCCTAAGAAAAGAGGTATTTAAGCTGGGTATTGAAAATAGCTAAGAGATCAGTGGGGAAGGAGGGTGGTTAAGGAAGAAGATGGAGAAAGGACATGTTAGAAGAAACAGTGAGAGCAAAACTGCAGATAGAAGAAAACTCAAGAAGTGTTTAGAAAAGTCCCAGCTTTGCCACTGTATTTGTAATATTGGTTGAATGAATGAATGATGCAGGAAAGCCAGGTTAGAGGCTCACTGTTGAGAAACATGAAAGCCAGCCAGGATTTTGTCCAGTTCAGGAAGATTTAGAAAGATTAATGTGGTGTAGTGTGCAGAATGGTTTGAGGGTAGGAAGGAATCTAGTGTGAAAACTCAAGTTGAGATAATTAGTGCCAGAGAAAAGAATTGAAGGGATGAGAGAGACAGATAAGAATCATCTATACGGTCAAATTACTGATGCTTGACAACTCACTGGATTTAAGAGTTCACTGGAGAGGAGGCAAAGATGACTTTTCATCATTAGACAGTCAACCTTTGTCCAACAGATGAAGTATCTCTTCCCTGTGACTCATGCATTACCAGAAGCCTTTGATTGCCTGGAATTTTTGATGAAATTTCTAAATTTCTCAATGATAAATTTTTAAAACACAATTTTTGCCATTTCACTTATATAGTAATGCCTCTATGACAGTTTTTGGAGCAGAAACTTTCTTCTCCAACTCCTAATGTGAATTAGACCCAGTATGACCACATTTGACTAATTGGTCTCCAAGTCCATTACTGAGTACGATCTGCTGCCAATTGTTTTGTGCTACATGGCAGTGAAGGAATGGCTGGATGAGTGGTTTTCTGGTAAATAGGAAAACTTCTTGATAAACATAAAAAGTGAGAGCAGCCATCTCGTCACACTGATCACAGGTTTCCAGGGTTCAATCCATATCCCTGCTGCTCACCGCAGCCACTGGGAGTGGATTCCAACACCTAGCAATTGAGGGAATTACCTACCTAATTCACACAGCCTAAAGCCACATCTGTGGGTCAGACTTCTCTCCTCACCTCTTCTCTCCAGGATCCAAACAGGTATTAAAAAGTCTCCACTGAGATGTCCCACAGGCACCTCAAATTCAAAACGTCCAGAAGAGAATTCATTATCCTTCACCCAAACCTGCTTCTTTTCCTAAATCCCTTGTCACCTGTCACCTAAATCCCATGTCCTCTCCCTCTCTTGTCTACATCCCGTCCACCAGGAAGCCTCTGTTTAGCAAATCCCATGCCAGGAGGCTTCTCTCCAGTCCTGTCTTGTCTTTGGCTGTGATGACTACACGCATGGCTGGCCTGAGATTTCTGTAACAGCTACAGACAAGTTTCTTGCCCTCCAGATTCAGACTCCTCAAATTTACTCACCGTATTCCAACTAGAGTTATTTCTCTAAAATGGAAATTTGAAAATTTATACTTTTACTTGAAACTTGCCAATGGTTTCTACTTTCAAAATAAAGTCTGAACTCTTAAATCTAGTCTCCTGTGACAGCACTTATTATATTGCTATATGACTGGCTACTCTTTTATCTGAATCCTCCAACATGTTGAAAGCTTCCAAATGTTTTTGGAATGAACAAATGAATAGCATGTTGTATATTTTTATGATATTATTTAATTCTCACAAGAATACCATCAAGTAAATATTCTTGTTTCTATTCTACAAAGGAAAAGAGTTAAGACTCAGAACACATAACTTGTTCAAATAACAGAGAGGACTGACAGAGGCTGGATTGAAGAGCAAGTATGTCTAACCCCAAAACACTACAGCTCAACACCTTCCATGTTGTCCAATATTTGTATTTATTGTTTTCTGATTTTATGGCAGCCCTAGGTGAGCCTGTGATATACCTCTCATTATTTGTGTGTATGCATGTGTGTGTGTTTATGTGTGTGTGTGTTTATGTGTATGTGTGTTTATGTGTGTGTATGTGTGTGTGTCATGAGATTACAGCCTCTTGAAATTCAAAAGCCGTATTCACCTCTGCAGTCCCATTACCTAGCATAACACCTTTTATACAAGCCTTTGGTTGGTTCTCAACAAATGATTCAGTGCAATAATGAAAATGATTTTGTTATTTTAGAAATAATGAGACTTAAACCAGTTATAAACATAAATTTCAAAGTACCATTTAAATAAAACTGTATATGAGATATCTACTATAGAAAGAAAAAAATATTTGCTATATGCATTTACCATTCATAGCTCATGAATTTTAACTACTGAAGGAGACAATATGTGTCTAAAAGCTTGGTGTAAGTAATAGCTCACTGTGCTCAGGGCAAAATTTTCCAGTTAGATTATTAATAGGATTTCATTTTGCTGTGGATTCAGATCAGCCTTGGCCGATGTCATTATTCAGTCTTTCATCTTGAAGTCTCTATGTAGACAGATTTCTTTGGAATCATAACTCCTACCAATAACTGAAACTTACAGGGCAGGTGAAGTGGTAAATTCTAAGGAAAGTGACCCCTTAGGAGGCCTCCAGCTTTTGCTGAAGTGGTCTTAACTCTGTATTGATCAGATCTAATTGTTGGAATGAGTTCTAGAAGCCACATTTTCATGATAAAATTCTAAAGCCTAAGAGAACAAGATGGAGGTGTCTTCATGAACAACACAACATCTGTGAAAAGGTTGAGGAAACTGGAGGTCTGTAGCCTGGTGAGATGATTCAGGAGAGAGAAATTTCTGTATTTAAGTATTTGTAAGGTGTTTGTAGAAGACACATATAAAATTGCTTATCCCATCCTCTCTTATTCTAGAAATTGCTCCTCTTCCTCCCCTTTTCCCACGTGGTTGTAGCAGAAATGTCCATGTTCCTACATGACACAGTGCACAAGCACAGTACTTCTGTTCAAGAGTAGAACTTGGTCCAATGAGGGCCATCATTGCCCTTTCCAGGATTATAGAAGGGAGAGTGGGGAGTGGGGGAAGGGAGAGTTTCTGGATGGCAGAACCTGGAACATGTAAAATAGCTCCTAAGAGCTATTGGTGACCATGCTTTCTGCCACATGAACTCAACAAGAGGAAAAATGAAAAGAGAGTCAGAGAGGGTGGAGGGAAGAGAAACAGAAGCATGGGTCAAAACACTGATGAGAAACATGGAGAGAATCTTAATGCTTTTGAGTCTCTGATTCCAAGTCATTCCTGAAACCTAAGTTCATTTCTGTCCTTGGGTCCCATAAGACAACCCTTCATCCTTCTAATTAAATTCCCCCTTCTGCTTAGGCTAATTAAAGTAAAGTTTTGCTTATTTACCAATGAAAAAGTCCATATTAATACAGTTTTTACTTGGAGAAAATAGGACATCCTTCCTGCTTTCAAGGGGGGAAAAATGAAGACCATTGCTATAGAAAGTTATACAAAGGTGCGTATCGATGCAGTATATGGAAAAACTGTGTAATAGTTAGAGAAATCCATAAATATACTGCTGTGTGAGCTCCCTGTTCCTGGAAACATTAAAGCAGAGGCTTGATCTTGATCAGATAAAGATGTGGTAGAGAAGATTTCTGGTTCCTGAGAATTTATACAAGACGACCTGCTAGGCTCTTTGCTACTGGGATATTCCATGGGGCTTTACAAGGATAAATTTTCAATCATCTGCAGTTCCCCTAGTGTTTGCCTCAGTATGAAACTATGTTCCATCACCTGCTACTCCCAACATCTCCAACCCCATATCCAGTAGTTGAGCTCTACCCTACCATCATTCTAAAATTGTGGTGCTTGGTAGAATGGGAGGTAGCAAGATGGTGGTGGGAACTAGAAAGGAATCACTAACCTGATACTAGGAGACTAGCCTTGCAGGGGGCAGTGCTGAAGTTAGACTAGAAAGGGGCTGGTACCCGAATGAAAAAGGTGGGGGGAGCACAAACTGGAGAGGGCTGTGAGCATCCAGCAGCTCCATGGCAGGATGCCAAGTATCTGCAGCATCTGGACATAGTAGAAGCTCAATAAAGTCATTGACTAAATGGATGGATGGATAAGTGAATTAATGAATGGAGAGATGAAGCAGTCGAGAAATTTAGGCAAGAATACATCAGAGCAACCTGAGTACAGAAATTAGAGTTAACTTATAGAGTTCAGCATGGTCAGTTGAAAAACCATCTCTTTAAGGCTGGATTATGTACAGTGGATCTAATTTGCATGTCAAGGCTCCATTCAGTTGGTGTCAGAAGTACTTGAATGTCTGACCACTGACATAGAGCTCTTACTGCCTTTCCTGATATCAGATATGTAAACCAACATATGCCCATCACAGCCACATGAATGCTTCATCACCACAGCTCACACTCACTCTCCCAGAGAACTGGACTTGAGCTAACCAACGTTACTTCTCTGTCCTTCAATCTGAAACAAATTTTAAGTGGGAGAGAAATCTCTGCACTAAACAAGAGGTTTGAAAATAATCTTGGTGGTTGGAAATAAATTAAGGTGCTTAAAATGCCCATTAAAGTCAGTGAAGAGCTTGAGTCATGCTGGCAACAATATAGAAATCAGGCACTTTTGAATCTGGAAAACTCTTGACTTACATAAGTGACCTGAGAGTGCTGGGACGAGAAGCCCTGGAGGGCCTTGTTCAGTTCCTAACCAGAGCTCAGGTGCTATGAGGATTGGAGAATAAGGAGCTGCTCCTTTCCCCAGAACTCTTTTTACTCTTCACACGTTCAAGCTCTGTTTAAGGGATTAAACATCTCCCTTTGTGCTTTCAAACCCTTGTCTTTCACCCGTCCCATCTCTTGCTTGGAAGTTTTGATGCTCTGAGTTCCATTTAACCACGTGCATCAAGCAGAAAGGCCAAGGAGGAAAGGGCAGAATAATTCCTTTAACTATGGACAGCAATTTACCATTCCAATGGCCACACTTTTCACAGGCTACTCAACTTCCTATTTATTTCCTCTCCGATTTTTTCCTCCTGATAATTAATCCATTCATGTGATTTAAAAATATTATGCTAAGTCTTGAGCCAGGCAGGCAAACTATTAGCCCTAGCATTGATAGGGGAGGGGAAGTGGATTGCTGGATCCACTTTACAAGAGGAGTTATATACAGGAGACTTTTAAAAAGGAGCCCATACCTTTCAGTTTTGCTCTTGGTGCTAGTAATAGACTGACTCACACACTCCAGGAGAAGAATGGCCCATAGAGTGTTAGCTGTATAACACACGCTTATTCCACCAACATGAACTAGCATGGCCACCGTAATGATTGATTTTGTTTTTTTTAAAAAAACACTCTTACTGTGGCTAAGTAAATGTCTCTGTCTTAGTCCTACATTTGTCCTGATTCTGATTATTTACATCTGATACCACATCATTTTTCTTCTATCCACTTCTCCATGCACTGATTTATTACTAATTCATAGCCAACTTTATTTCAAAGTTAAAGGACTTTTTCAGATTATTTTCAGATAACAATAATTTCCAGATTATTACCACATACTGTGTCATAAGGTGACAGTTGCTAGCTGCTGAACACATTAATTCAGAGCTCTCAGTAGCTTCAGAAGGTCAAATTTATTTCTAGCTCAAGCTCACTTGGTGGCAGAGGTAGAGGGCAAGGGGTGCTCATATCCATACAGCCATCCAGGGGCCCAGGGGCCTTCTGACTTGTTGCACCACTATCCCTAGACACGTTGAGGTCCTCTGCTGTTTCATATTGTCCAGTACATGGAGGAAGAGAGAACGAGATTGCTCAGGAGGCTGTCATAGGCCAGTCCAGGAAGTGGTGCACTAACTTCAGCCCACAAGGCATTTCCTGCAGCCCATTTCAGTGGCTTCGCATGTTGCAATGAAGGCTGGGACATGTGATAGCTGTGTGCTCAGGAGGAAAGAAAACTGAGATTGGAGAAAAACTAGCCAATCTCTGCCACACCTAGTCACTGAAGAATAATATAATAGAATTAATATTCAGCATTTATTGAATGCATACTCTGTACTAGTCATTGTGCCAAGCACTGTAAACTTATTACTTTATTAATCCTCTCAAAAAAACCTAAGAACTAGGCCTCATTATCATTACTGTCTCATAAATGAGGATTCTGGGGCTGAGGAGTTGAGCACTGTAACCAAAGTCACACTGTTATCCACAGCGCACAATTGGGATTAGAGCCCAGACGGTGTTTCTGGAGTGTTCCACAGCTACTGTCAAGACTGCCAGTGCCTTCAGCTACCCGCCCTGTGGTCCTCCTCTATAGAGTGCCACCCTTCAGCCCCACAACTACAGTGTCAGTTGCTTCCTAGGCCACCTCTGCCTGTCTGATCTTGCCAATTGAGCTGGATTGACTAGTCATCATTTCACACCAAAAAACAATGACAGGTTTTTAGTATGAGCAGCCCCCTTGCAAATCTGCTCAGAGTAGATCCCAAGCTCAGATGGTCCTGCTCTGCTTAATGGAGCAGGTATGATGTATATAGCCTGTGAGTTAATTTGGGGGGGAAAAAAAGCTTCTGAGTAGTTAGGCAACCACAGACAGCATCCATGGCTGCCTCCTCTTCCCTACCTCCCTGCCTTTCTGCAGAGGATGTGTACGTTTTCTGCAGGATCTCAGTGTCAGAGCTCAAAGTTCTCCCTGCCTCTGTTCTCTAGATTCCCACCCACCCACCCACACACACACTCTAAAAACCAATGTGGTATGTGTATACCATGGAGTATTTCTCAGCTATAAGAAATAACGGTGATATAGAATCTCTTTTGTTCTCCTGGAGAGAGTTGGAACCCATTCTATTAAGTGAAGTATCCCAGGAATGGAAAAATAAGCACCACATGTACTCACCAGAAAATTGGTTTCCCTGATCATCACCTAAGTGCACATTTGGGAATAACACCAACTGGGTGTCAGGCAGATGCTGGGGCGGGGAAGGGATGGGTGTATACCTACATAATGAATGCGATGCGCAAGTCTGGGGAATGGACACACTTGAAGCTCTGACTCGGGGCGGGGGTGGGGGCATGGGCAATATACATAACCTAAACTTTTGTATCCCCATAATATGCTGAAATAAAAAAATAATTAAAAAAACCACAAACAGAAATAATAAAAATTCCATCTGAGGCTGGAGAGAAGTTCTGTGGTATTTTCTTCATCCTTCAAATCTCTAAACCACATGCATATGGATTACATAGGTACAAATACGAAAAGCGATAGGAAAAGCGATAGACTGGTACTAATTCTAACTGCTATAACCTAGGTCCTCTGGAAGGGTTCTTAAAATATTGCAAATTGTGTGGAACCAATGCTGAACAACAGACAGGAGAGACAAAAAGGGAAAAAGTGGTTTCGGCTTTTGAACTAATTCCCTGATTCCCAAACTCCTCCAAAGAAAGATGGTAGAGCCCGAGGCCACGCAATTTCAAACCAGTTAAGTGAGCCTGGAGCGTCCTCCCTGGAGCACTGAAATTCACTGCAGGCTCAGGAGAGCCTTTAATGAATTCAGTTTTTGGACTCAAATGCAGAAGGTGAACTCAAATGGGCTTCTCTAAACCTTAAGCTGTTAAACAGGCGAGAACAAAAGCTCACCGAGAGCCTCTTTCAAACTGCTCTCAGCTAAAAAACATTTCCCTCCCCAACAAACCTGCTTTTGGAGTAATAGCCAAGGCTTCTCTGTTTAAACTCGAGGCAAGATTTTTAGAAGCGACATGTTGGGAAAAAACACAGTACATTTTTTGTGATTCTCTTTTTACAATTAAAAGGAAAATGCTCTGGGTTCTTCCAGCAGAATTTAAGATGGTTGTACTTCAGGAGGAAACCATCAGAACTGCGTTAAGTAGACAACGCTATAATGAGGGCGGCCAACAACACAATTCACTGAAAAGAGGAAAGAGAAAGGAAAAGCAAACCTTTGGTAAACCAGTTCTGTAATAAAGATGAGCATCCCATGAGCCTAAATTACGACTGTGGGAAGACGAAGATGGGAGGAATTGGCATCCATGAGGTCAAAGTGTGAAGTCAGCCAGCTCTAACAACCTCTGAGTTGTATTCAAGGATCCCAGGGGTTGCTGGTTCAGTTCTGGTTCTGCTTCCTCCAAGCCAAAGTGACCTCATCTGAGGCCCCCTGACGACTAGGAGGCACATCAGATAAGGACTCTGAGTCAGAACCTGCTCTGTCACTCACTCCCTGAGTGACCTTTGGCAAGTCCCTTTTCCTCATGGTCCCCATCTGTAAAACAGGGTAATAATTGTCAATGGAAAAGAACCCAAACTCTGTAAAATAATTTAAAGAGGTTTATTCTGAGCTGAGTATGGGTGACCATGGCTCGGAGCCATGCCCAGGAAGCCTTGAGCAGGTGTGGTCTCGCAGTGGTTGGGTTACAGTTGGTTTTGCACATTACAGGGAGGCCGGAATTACTCATCAAGTCATAAATCAAGACATGGAAGGCGTACATTGGTTTGGCCCGAAAAGCTGGGACATCTCAACACAAGGGGATTACAGCTTATAGATGGGTTTGAAGATTCTTTGATTTGTAATTGGTTAAAGAAGTGAAGGTTTGTCTAAAGGCTTGGAATGTTTTAAGATAAGCAAGTCTGCTAAGCACAGATAAGCCACTGGACAATAAGGAGAGACTCAAAAGTGATCTGTTAAATAAACTGAGGACCTGCAGGTGTGGTTTAAGCTTAGTCTTGCATAGCCTTAGGCCTGTTAATGAGCTACAAAGGACATCTCCAAGAAGGTAGTGAGTGGGGCATGATGAGGCGTGTCTGACCTCCCTTCTCATGGCCAGCAGCTCAACTTCAGGGTATTTCTGGGGTCCCTTGGCCAAGAGGGGTTTCAGTCAGCTTGGGGGCTTAAGATTTTATTTTAGTTAACATAATATTACCTAAATCACAAGACAGTTTTGGCAAGAGAGCTATTCATGTGTCTTGTGTGCTTCCCACTCCTTAACAAATGGAATTTAGCAGCGAAGATTTAAAGAAAAGTGGCATGAAACAGCACTGGCTGGACTAAAACACAGACAATGTATCCAGACTCAAGTCCTGGGGAGCAAAGAAAGAGGAGAGATGGAGGGGACTTCTAGACACACTTGAGAAGTGCTATTTGGCATGGATTAAAAAGCAACTCTGGAGGTTAATGATTTGGGTCTTGTTTATCTCTGCATTTCCAGGGCTTAGGACATGGTATGCATGGTGAATGCATTGCATATGTGAGTGAGTGAATGAACATCATCTTCTAAAAACTCTTTCACCAAACTTTGCTCAGCTTGCAGTGGGCCTTTCCCTGGCCAATCTGCTGATGGCCAAGACATGGGATGTCCATCTGCTGTGGTTAAAATTAAGCAAAGCCTGTAGGAATGGCCAGAATATATAAGGCATCTTGAATCTGGTTCATAAATTCTCCAGAATTTCAAAACATGCTTGGCTATTTAAAGAAAATGTATTGCCTGATAAACAACTAATTATTTCCTTTAATAAATGAAGATAACCAAACCTTTTTAATTATACCGAGTTTCCAGCCTCCCTCCCCGGCCTGCCTTGCCCCCAGACAAGCTAAGGACACTTTTCTCATAGTCTGCGGCTGAGAGATCTGCTAAGTTGAGCTGAAAAGAGGCTGCCTTTGTGGCAGCCTCTCCTCTGCAGCCACAGGCCAACAGAGATTTGCTGCAAAAACAGGAAAGCTGCAATGCAGTATTTTCCTCTGGAACTTTGAAACTATATTAAAGATTTCAGACAGACAATGAGAGCCTATTTGTTTTCAGTGTTCAAATGCAATTTAAACAGTAGCTGTTCAAGGAGGCAGATGACTTATAGCCAGCTCAGCAGCACTTTTTTGAGCCGGCCGATCATAATGGTATTTTTCTGAACTAAATTATTTTAGGTCTCCTTGAAAATGATGTAGCTGTTCCCCAGAAAAGGTCTGCCGCTAATAACTGTATCCCTACAGCACCACTGCGGGGAGTAGAGCTGGAGAGAAGAGCTGTCCGCTGAAAACAATCAGCCCTGAACCTTCCAGACCCAGGGAAAGAAGACTGATAGAGGACCAGTAGGGAACGCACAGCAAAACAATGGGAAATTTCAAGCTACCTCTCCTTTTTAAAGGTCACTTGTCTTACTCCCACTGATGTTAATCACGGAGATTCAGATTTCTCACCAGAGACTTGCGTTCTTCTCTACAATATTACTCCTGCGTCCCCTCCTGCTTCTGCACACTGTGTGTTCCAGGGTATGCAGTCCTGTCTCATGCTCCAGCACATTCTTTCTCTTTCTGTCTTGCCTGCATTCTCTCATACATGCTGCTAAAAACATTTTCTGGTCACAAATGTAATAGAAATCTGTCAACACTAACTAGCAGAATACATCTCAGTTGCCAATTCCAAAGTCCAATTTAATTCTCAGAAATCAGAAGAGAGTTAAGGCTAAGCAGAGGATCTGCAGTATCAGAGCTCAATGTCACGGGTGAAGTGCGAGAAGGCTCGAGAAAGAAAATGCAGCATTCTTTATCCACTCGTTTTCATTTAGTAGATTTTTATGGTCTGCTATGGAAAGCAGAATTTGGTGGTGCACTTTGGAAGGTTGATATTCAGGACCGATGTAGAGTCCATTAACCCTTCTAACCTTTCAGTGAGATAAAGAGCTGGCAATGTGAACTTGGCTTTATAAATATGGAAATGAAACACTAACAGGTTAAGGAACGCGGCCAAAATTACTTGTCCAATTAATGAAGGAAACAACACTGTGTGTGTGTGTGTGTGTGTGTGTGTGTGTGTGTGTGAGATGTCTGGATTTAGATCTATGTTCCATTATTTTTCTTTTTGTCTTCAATGATTTTTGTTTCCCTTTTCATCCTTCCTTGCCCTTTTAAAATTATTTGAACATGTTTTAGTAGTCAATTTTAATTTATCCACTGGATTTTTGGCTTTATTCCTTTGTATTTTGCATATTTACATATATACACACATAAACTTTTGATAAGACCTTTGACTTTTACCAGCATCTGCCCGTTTTCAGAAATTCATGCAATCTTATTAAAGAGTGAGAAGGAGTTAAAATGTTGCCCAGCTAGCCAGTCTTTGTTTGCTTCCTTTCCAGCTAACTTATTTCCCCTCTTCTGTCATCTCATAACTGGTAAAAACCCCAGGATGGCTCATCAGCAAATCATTAAGCCCAGTCTATGAAATTGCCACTTGGTTAGCTAACACTATTCTGCACTCAGAGGTGGGAATGCTGGATCTTTAATTAACCTGTACCTTTTCTGCAAGCAGGGAGACTCTTTCATTCCTGAATGTTAGATCCTAACTCCTCTTCCCATAACTAATATCTTAAGAGAGGATTTTCACAAAAACCAAAGAGCTTCCTAAATAAGCTTTCTGCTCTCTTCTTGTGAAATTGCTTCTGCCGTGGTGTACTTTACCACATCTGAATTAATTCGTGGATACTCTGTGAGAGCAATCACATACAGGTGTGAGAAGAGAGCAAGACCATACAGCCCTTTGCCCCCGGCATCCCTGAAATGCAGCGATTGCTTAAACTAACTAACCTATAATAATATTGGCAAGTTTATGGAGTTTTTTATGAGCAAGGTAATGACAGTCTGAAATGGTCACCTTGACTTCTCCCCATCCCTCTGTTCTTTTAACCTATTGTTATGAGGCAAAAGATATGAGATCCTGAGAGGCACATAAATCATTGGTACGGAGATCAGAGCAGAGTTCTGACGGAAGCAGCGCTGCTGTCTAAGGCAGTGGTGGAAGCTCCCGGGGCAGGTGGATGGGGGCGATCTCTGCGGGCCACATGGAGGACAGGACCTGCCCCTTTGCCCCACCATGCATTTGGCTTCCGCTGGCAGCTGCCCTGACGGTGGCGACACCCACTCTTCCATTGCCTCTGCCAATCTCTGATGCTGTGCTCTGCAGCACACGTACCTCTAGCCGGAGGATGTCTGGCCGCTAGAAGCACTCCTCGTTGTATATAATAATTACCCAATGAAGACAGATTTCTAGCCTCAGCGGTTCTCTTTCAAATGGTTTCTGACTGCCCCATCATAAATAGGAACGGCACCAACCACATATTCTGACTTCCCATCGGAATCCAGGTTTAGATTTTCTGTCCCGTTGTTGTCAGCTGTACCCTTGCGCAGTTAACAAGCATATTCTGGCATTTGCATAGCAGGTGCAGTGTCGTGACTAACTCATTTTTGTACTCTTAACCTCAAACTGGTTTCTGTCTCCCTGCACCCTGCCAGCTCTTCTGGCTGAAGGAAAGGGGGCAAGCCACGTGCACATCAGATTGAGAGAAGACAGGCTGTAGGGGAAGTCCTTTCCAAAGGACGAAAGGATGAGGAATCATGGCCTTTCTTTGCCCACGTGAACGTCCTGAGTAAGAGAAAGAGACAGAGTTGGGAAATCAAATATGAGTATTGTCCCTCTCTTGAAATGGAACCTCAACGGGAGGCATAATTAAAGCATCCAGGGAGTTAGAAGAAGCCAGAGAATACCAAGTGAGGTCATGGCGTGCCTGCTGGGTCTGGCTGGTGTGTGTATGGGGGGTGGGGGGTGAGAGCCAGGAGATGGCCTGTGCGGCCCCAGCCAGCCTGGTGCAGGGGCGACATTGCAGCCCAAGCAAGGGGTGCTTCACAAGCTGGAGGTAGCACGCGTGTCTCTCCTGCAGTCTGTCCAGCTCCTGCAAAAGTCCGTAAGTCTCCATTTGTCTTGATTGCAGGGTGCGGACTGCAGAGTTACTGAAACTTCTGGGGCAATAACAGAGGTCCAAGATTAGGATAAAATGGCTTCAAAACATAATGACTTTATGACCAGTAAAAACAATCAGGACCACAATGTCCAGCAGTGAATGGGAGCCCAGAGAGAAGGCCGGGCCGTCAGCGAGGCCTCATGGTAGAATGAGGGTTTCCTGCTCTTCCCACCTGCCCCCATTAAGCCCTAGAGGCCACCTTAGCCAGGGACAGGGAAGGAGGCAAAATGTGAAAACTTACCATCTACCCTAAGAGTCATCCAAATTAGACCATTTAAATCAAGACAGACTGGGTTATTAAGCTTCAGTTTCTCCTCTACACAGAGCAATTAATGTGTTTCTTGGGAAGAATGGGGATGGGAGTTTGGATTGTGAAAAGATTCATTCATTAATTAATAAACAAACTTAAGCCTCACAAATTCCATTTTTGTGTACAAACCCTAGAAAAACTCTTGCTCCTGAGCATAAGGAGAAATATAAAAAGCCTTCATAGTAGGATTGTTTGTTGTCACAGAAAGACTGATAGTGACCCAAATGTCCTTCAACAGGAGAATGTATAAATAAATTGGGGTAAAATCACACAATCAAATGCCATAAAAGAAAGTTATACATATCAACATGGACAAATGTCACAAACATAATATTAAGCAAATAATGAAAGTTACAAAAGGATACATATACATAGTATGATGTCATTTATATAAAGTTTAAAAACATGCAAAGTATTGTTTAAGATATTAATAATTGCAAACATTTAATACAAGGGTTCCTATGCACCAGGTGCTATCCTGAGATTTTATGTGTTATGGTAAGAGGTTGGTACTGTTGTTACCCCCATTTTGCAGACTTATGCATACTTTATCCCAAGTATGTATAAAGAAGGTGGCAGTCTGATTCCAGAGTCTATGCTCTTAACCACTATACTTGACTGCCTCTCATACTCTATAAATGCAAAGTAAAAACATAAAGAACTATGTGGAATGAGAAAGTCAAAATTCAGAGTAAGCAGTTACCTAATGAGGGCAGAGAGAACAATGAAATGAGACCAGGGAGAAAGGGGGCTGTAAGGATGGATGTTATTTCATTTCTTAGGTTTGGTGATGTTCATTATGTTATCATTTATACCTTTATTCCAGCATACCTGGAATATTTTTACTAAAAATTGTTAGGTGGCTATATTTCTTTGCACATCTAAGTATATTATAAGTTAGCTTAAAATGCTGTTGCATAAGGCAACATCATCTGGGATTCTATTGACTTATGAATTTGGGTGCAAATTAGATTACAGTTTGGGCCGTTGTTTAGCATCAATCAAGATGAGCCTAGACAACTATAAAAATGGTACATCAAAGTGTCCTTCAGAGGGTCACCTTCTAGCACAGGTCAGGTGGTGAGAAGGTTAGGGACTCCAATAAAGCCAGATTCGAATATTCAGAGGCACACAATTCAGAGCAGATGTCACAGTAGGGTAGAAATATCTATGCCTTTTCCTTGAGGTGTGCCAGATTACTAAGAAGGATCCAAATGAACTGAACAAAAAGCAAGGACTATGGAAGGTGAGCTATGAGGCATTTTTCCCTGATGCAGAACACTTCAAATGGCTGGGCATTTGTCAAATTTGGAGTAGAACCTGGCTCAGGGCCCATAACCTTTTTTACCCAACATGGAGAATTGAGTTCATCACCAGGGCTTGCCCTTGGAAAAATTAGGTCTGAAGCACTCACCCTTTCAGCAGTGGGGCCCTCAGTGACCACGGAGAATGCCCGCGTGCCCTCCCTCTGGCACAAGGGAGAGGAGAGAGTCAGAGGGCAGGCCTGTGCAACCTCACCAGGGAACTTCAGAGGCATGATGGTGAGTGTCTTGGGGGGCAGCGCAGAGCGTGGAGACTAGTGCGGAAAGTTTACCTGGAACATGGTCAGATTTGGGAAAGGGCTGAGAATGTGGCCACTATATTATCCAGGGGCTAAATAAGCTTCCTGACCTTTTGTGGATAAGAAAAAGGAAAATTAGTGATTTTCCAGCCTTGGAAACTCTGCCAGGGATTTTTCCATCCCAGATTTATGGATGAATCTCAATGCTGCCCCAACCTTCAGGTTGATTTAAAAGTTATTTTTTTTAATGTTCCAAGAGAGGATAGCAGCCACCCCTGCCGTGGCAAAATATTTCCACTAAGCTGTGTATCCCTCTCCTTAGCACGCTCCCTACCCTTGGAGAGAAGCCAAAGCTCTTGACTTCAAGGTTCAGACAATGTTTGCTGCCAACTACAGGAAAGAGATGAAATGAATCTGAAAGAAGGAAGAAAGAAAGAAGCAGACCATTTCATTGGCATTGTAATTTTTTCAAATATTACCTTTTGTACTATACAAATAAATGGTTTGAGGGTACTATACAAACACATACAACTTTTTTTCCTGCCAGGAAAATGGGTGTAACTTCCAATCTCTGTCTCAACGTTCCTCTGAATCAACAGAGACATAGGATAAATGTGGTTCCCACTCTTTTCCCTAAATTTTCTCTTCCTGTAACTGCTGTTTTTGAAGAAGAAATAGAAGGAAAGACAGAATTTTAAAAATGAGTTAAGCAGCAAATGAGAAAGAATACAGGAAGAGAGGGGGATTAGAGAACAGTAACATTCATAAAAAAATAAATAAATATGCTAGAGAAAGAAGATAAGTAAATTACAGGTTTTCCATATTGAGTATTGGCAACCAGGGTTTTGTGTCCTGGAAGTGTGGTTCTACTTTTCCCAGATAATTAAGAATTGTTCTCAAAGTTAGTTTCATAACATCATTGTTTGAGATTTTCTGAGATGAGGAGAGCTATAGAATTGAAGGACACAGAGAAGATCTGAACTCAGAAAGAGCTGGGTCCTCAAACGCTGGGGACAGAATCTCCAAAGAAGGACTCTTCTCTGTGTACACAGCATTTCCAGGGCTCAGGAGAGCTCCAAGAAGGATCATTTCAAGACTATGCTTTCAGGAATCATTTCTATAGTTCGTTACTAGAGAAGTTTCTCTGAACATGTAAAAATTAAAAATAAAAATAGAAATATAAAAAATAAGAAGGACCATTTCATGTGTGCCTGAAGGGTTTAGGTAGTAAGTACTGTGGCCTGAGAGCCTTGACAAAGAGCCTCCTGACTCCGCAGAAGGGAAGTGGAGGCACCGGCCTTCAGACAATGGCAAACAGACATTGTCAGAGACAAATGCCAAGAGCAGCCATGAAAACTAAAACTGAAACTTCCCACTTGTGCTAGAGCAGTGATTCTCAATGGGGAACCCCGCGGTAGTATATTTGGCAATGCCTGGAGA
This sequence comes from Varecia variegata, assembly GCA_028533085.1. Lineage (NCBI taxonomy): Eukaryota > Metazoa > Chordata > Mammalia > Primates > Lemuridae > Varecia > Varecia variegata. The sequence continues at coordinate 78,912,564 of CM052438.1, forward strand.
CAATTTTGGTTGTCCCAGGTAGGGGAAGAGGGTTCTACATTTCCATATAAGCACCCAGATGGTGCTTCTGGCATCTGGAGGGCAGAGTCTGAGGATGCTGCTAAACTTCCTGCAATGCACAGGACAACCCCTCGCAACAAAGAATTATCCAGTCTAAAATGTCAATAGTGTCAAGATTGAGAAACCCTGCTCTAAATTAAGCAAATTCTATGGATCCTTTATTATCCTGAGGGAGTAGACAGAAGTGGGCCCCAAATGACTGAGGTTGAATTTTGTGACAACTCTGATGAGTAAACATCAAGCCAGATTTGCTACGTTTGTTTGTTTGTTTGTTTTTAAATAAAGGTGTAGCATGTTTGGAGCAAAGGTATTATGTTAGAGAATAGGAATCTCCCTCCAGATTGCTAAGAATCCTTCTAAGCATAATAGTCTCCAACATTATTATAGCTTCTAGAGCTGTTGCAAGATGATTTTGAGAAAAGGGTCATGACTATTTCACAGCTTTGGAGAATACTCAGAACTGGCTGCTGAGGGGAGGGACCGTGTCTTGCCTCTGGCTACTCAGGTGTGTTCCTTGGTCTGCAGACAATGTGGTGGCCACACACAGACACCACAACCAGACAGTGAGGGTTTAAATCTCTAGAAAAATGAAAAAGATTTTTACTATGCCCAAGTACAATGCAACATACTTCAAAGACATTAACCAACTTCTAAGGAAGCTGAAGTACTCCTTTTTGCTTTGCTTATGAAGAAGATGACATATCTTGGCAGATACTTCATGGTACCCATGAAAAGAATCCCGCACAATTGATGTGAAATCTGAAGTTTCACTGGGGGTCTGGGAAAAACAAGAGAGCTCTGGGAAGAGAGACTCTCTTGATCCCACAAAAAACTAGGTTTCCTGACACTCATCTCCAATGTTCCTTCTGGGAAGGGGTAAAGAAAAAGCCTACACACCCATCTGGTAGTGGACATCAGGTTGGGGTGGAATTGGCTAAAGTCGTAAGAGCCACTGCCCTACCCTTCGTCAAAACGATCCACTGGAGGTTGCCAGGGAAGTCTGAAAGTGGAACCTCTGATCCACACTGAGGTCTTCCTCCTTCTAACGTGGGAATCGCAGAGGCTGGGGAGAGGAATGGTGTTCTGAGCATTGAAAACACTGTGGTTAAGTGGGGCCTGGGACAAAATCAGAAAAATAAGTGGATGTGGCTTTTTTTATGCCTTAAATGCCATGGAGCAATTTTATTACATACATATGAAAACATAGACACATACACATAAAAATGCATGCAAAAACATTACAGAAAACATAAAATTGATACAAACTCTATGATCTGAAGGAATAAAGGACTACTCAGGTATGAAGATTAAAATGAATATTGAATTGAATTAGACTATCTGATTTTAGAAAAAAATTCTTTCATTTATCTGCAATTTAATTTTTCATTTCCCTTTGGGAGAAACAATATAACTGTTATGGTCTGAGACACGAGAAATGACCACCTAAAGACTAAAGACTGAGCCAAATCAGGAGTCTTTATTAGCTGGCCAGCGACTACTCCCTGAGCCGCCGCCAAAGGCGGTGGCACAGAGAGCAGCGTTGAGACTTTGAAGCAGAAAGCTTTTATCATGGGTGAAAAATCACTGGGGCAGAGCAAGCATGATTACAGGGGCAAAAAGCAGCATTACATCACTCTCATGTCCTGCTGCAACAGGACCTGGGCAGTTTAGGGCTTGGTCATGCAGAACATGGGTGTTGCATTCCCACACTTGGGGCACTGTCTTTAGCAAGCAGTTTTACAGAAGCGAGATACCAGGTTAATGATTTTTCGGCACAAAACTCACATTATCACATTATAGAAATAGCTTTGACAATGTTAAAATTTCAGCTTTTAACATTGTATGGTCAAAAGTTATAACAGTCAGTAGTCTTGCAGCTTTTGGCCCTTAACAATAATGGTTGCTATTAAAAGAAGTACTATGAGAAAAACATCATGTTTCTATGGTACTTTTATGTAGAAAGCATGACATAAAAACATTTCCTTTATATAAGTTCTCTAAAATACCATTTCTCCAGAAAACCTACTGAGCAGAGAAAGTAAACTTTATTTTAAACAGCAAATATGTCTGTCAAAAGCCACACACTACTCAGAAATAGGCAACCCTTTATACAATTTGATGCTTTTGCATGATTTAAACTCTAAACTTTTGGGGACCAATAATCAAAGTTTTAATTCCTCTTCCCTGCTCTAACATGTCAAAATACCTGATGTAAAAAAAGAACATTAACTCAGGTAAGAAAGAAGAAAAATATATCTAACTAGTAAAGTAATAGCATCGTAATTTTTTAAAGGATGTAAATTAATTGATTCTTACTTTTTATTCTCTTCTCATATTTTAGTTCACCTGTATTCTTTTATGTTTTTATAATATGACTATATATTGTGAATTATTCTACTTAAGTGGAATAGTATTTCACAGGAAACAGACATCCTCATGAATCCCAGAACTCCTTACCCAGGTGAAAGACCATGTTTAATAAAACAGCATCGAATTACTGTACAGCAGTAACTGCTGCACTTCCTTCTGCCATAGTGAATGGTAATCAAGGAAGGACCCCTCACACCCTCACAAATGTCCACTGCCTTTGCAAAAACTGGGGCTCTTGGCTTGATTTAAAATTTGGCTGTAGGGCTTGCCACTTCTAATTAAGATGACTAAATCTTGATTTAGAAAAGAGAGAGAAAAAGGTTTTAAAAATACAGCATGTCCTAATCAAATAAGAAGATAATTCAAAGGTCTTTATTTTGCCCATGGAAATGACTGCCAGTTGAGATAGATAAAGGCAAATTTAATCAAGCTGATATAATCTAATATACGGGAACTAACTCGAGCTGCATAACATAAAAAAGAAGTTTTCTGTGATTCAGGAATCGAACACAAAATGAATACTAGGTCAACAGAATCAATATCAGTAACTCTAGTCCTAAATGGGGATTTTTAACGGCCTGGAATTTTTTCTTTGTAGCTGTGTATATAGTAAGCAAACAATGACTACTTATTTAGAAGCCAGAGACTTCATAAAGCATAGTTACAGAAGAAATAGGAATATAGACACCTGTGTATACTTGAAAGTGTGTTGATACACACTTTAGATGACTGACAGAGGTAATCTGTTTCAATTCAGATTCTTTTTTTTAATGTTGTGGATTCAGTCGCAGCTAGAAAGAATTTGAGGGTCAGTTCTTATTTTGACCATGGCATGAATTAAAAGAGCTGGAGGGAGAAATATGATTCTAACATGAAAACATTGGATCTAGGTGGGATAGTGATTCCCAAGTTTTCTAATCTCCTGTAGAGAAAAACCTAGAAGGAACAAGACTGAAACCACCTGAACCCCCTAATCTGTCTAATAGCAGATCAACCAGACACTATCTGTATCCTAATAGAATGAATCATGAATTATGTAGCATCACGTGGCATGAATTTTTACCAAGAATGTTTAACTGGATTTTAATCAAAGCTCTAGTTCTAACTTCAAGTTCATAGGAAACACAAGAGACAGAAGAATAAGTTAAACAATACCAGACAAAGGCAGAATATGGGACAGTTCACAGAGAAACAAACCTATTTCAATAAGTCAATATCCTTTAAAAAAAGAGAAGTAGGAAGGAAACAATTGAAAATTAAATGAGACATAAAAGATAAAACAACCAGAGTCTGCAGACTTTTTTGAATTCTGGTTCAGTGTAAAACACATTTTGGGAACAATTGTAGAATCTGAAAGTGAACCAGGTTTTAAAAGGCAATAAAGATTCATTGTTAATTTTGTTAAATGTGATAATGTTATGGTGAATACTGTAGAAAATTTCCTTATTTTCACAGGCCACATATAAAATATTTAATATAGTATGATATGATGTCTATAATTTATTTTTAAATATTTTTATAAAGATGTGGGTCACCTTCAGTACTGAAAGAAGAGTGAAATGATCACGAGGATCCTCAGAGATAACAACCACAAAATACTGCGTGGTTTAGATTAAGATGATTAAAAGAACATGGAAAGCACCCAGACACAAACAAAACCAAGAGAAAAGTTTTCATTTTTAAGACTTGCAACTAGAAAAGTTAAGGATTTTAAGTTTGTGGCTATTCTACCTGTGGCTCTGCCCAACACCCATGGGTACGGCTACCAACTGCAGTGGGGAAAATAACAGCCGTGTTGGCTGAAGGTGCCAGAGGTGGAGTTCACACCTGGAAAGCAATCAGGAATTTAAAGAAGGAAAGAGCAATCCTGGAGCCTCAGAAGGGGTAAGACCAAAACTCTGAGAAAAACCTGTCCAAATTCATGGCTGGCAACTAAATTATGTATAAGGCCCTGGCAAAAAGTAGTCATAAACCAGAGAAATTTTTATTTTTGAAATTTAAACAAAATCAAGGTTCTGAATTTGATACTTTTCTTAAGGGAGGGCATTTCCAAACTATATGCAGCTTAAGCTGAAGAAAGCTGAAGTGTCCAGATCTGAAGAGTCAGAGAACAGAGCCTAAAGTAGGTGGACATGATAAAGATTGCGGAGCGCGGGGTAGGGCAGACAAGGCACACAGGCAGGAGCAGAGAAGAGAGGTGAGACACATCTGTGCCAAAATCCTTGGATGGCTAAAAGAGTTTTGCAGATATGGGAATAACCACAGGGGACAGGTAAAAAGGCTGCATTTGGAATCTTTGAAAGCAGATAACAGCTGTTTGTAGAGCAAAGTCTGCAGTTTAAATCCAAGCAAGTCAACTACCTACTAGAACAAAAACCCAGTAATATCCCCAAATTACTAGACATGTAAAGAAATAGAAGACTGTGACCTATACTCAAGAAAACTGGCAATCAATAGAAACCGACTCCAATTTGAGCAGATATTGAATTTATCAGGTAAAAAAAAACAAAGAAGCAACTATAAATATGTTCAAAAATTAATAGAAAATATACTGGATGAAAAGAGAATTTGCTAGCAATATTTTATAGAAGATCTCAACAGAAAAATAAAAAAATTTTTTCAAAAGGATATTATAGAGCTCAAATTTAAAATGGCTAAAAGGGCTGAAAAGCCGACAGAAAATTAAAGAAAAGTAATTAATGTAATTGAAGATAGAGCCATAGAAATTGTCCTACCTGAAAAAGACAGAGAAAATACATTGAATAAAAAAGTAACAATACCTCAGAAAATTCTCAGAAATATGTGAAGTGGTCTAAATTAGGTGTAAGGAAAGAGAAAAAGGAAATAAAAATTTTTTAAGTAATGCTTGAAAACTTTCCAAATTTGTTGAAAATATTAATTGATAGATCCAAGAATTTCAATGAATTCAAATAAACAAACAGAAACTCACCATGAGACACAATATAGCCAGATTTCTGAAATCCAAAGATAAAGAGAAAATATTTAAATATTTAATATTACATACAGGAAAGCCACAATAATATTAGTGACTAATTTCTTATCAGAAACTATGGGAGCCAGAAGAAGTTAAAATGGAATATCAAAGTGCTGGAGGAAAAATTATCAGTCAAGAATTTGATATGCAGAAAAACTATTATATTATTCAAATTAAAAGAAAAATAAAGACATTTTCAAACAAACAAAAATTTAGCAGATTCACCCCTAAGAGAATGGAAAAGAGTTCACTAGAAGATAGAAGGATAATGTTATTAAATTGCAACTACTCAGACCAACAGAATGAAAAACAAAAGCCTGAGAAATAAATATGTGATAAATATGAAAGAACTAGTAGATGGGGTAGATAGATAGACATTTCCTTTTTCACTTAGTTCCTTTGAAAGAAATATGATTGAAGTAAAAATAATAAACCATAGTAACCAGTTTATGACATGCATACATGAACTATATATGATAAAAATAGTCTGGAAGTTGGCAAGTAAAATAGACTATTTTAACATTGCTATATTTTACCCAAATTAATTCAAATATTACCTGTGAATTGATTGGGACGAATTTAAATGTGTACATTGCAAACCCTACGACAACCACTAAAGTGATAAATACTGAGAGACAGCAACACCACAGTGCATACTCACATGAATGAGCTGAAAGGCAGTGTACCTGTCCCTCTCTGCAATGAGCACCAAAGTTTCCAGCAGGGGAGAACAGGTGAACTACAACACTATCTCTTTTCACCTGAGGGAAGAGGTTTCATATGAGAAGGAACCAACACAAGAACTCTGGCAATATGAAAAAAGAAGCTCTTTTGACATCCCCAAAGACTCACACTAGCTCTCCAACAATGGACTCCAACCACAAGAAAATTTTCAAAATGTCAGATTATGGAATTCAAAAAATGGATCACAAGTAGCTCAATGGGATCCAGTGAGAAAGTTGAAAACCAAAACAAAGAAACCAAAAAATAATAATAACAATTCAAGACATAAATGAGAAATTCACTAAAGAAATACATGTTTTTCACAGAATTAGAAAAAACAATCCTAAAATTCATATGGAACAGAAAAGAGGCTGAATAACCACAGCAATCCTAAGCAAAGAGCAAATCTGGAAGTATCACATTACTCAACTTCAAATTATACTACAAGGTGGTAGTAGTCAAAACAGCACGGTACTGATATAAAAACAGACGCATAGACCAATGAAACAGAATAGAGAAGCCAGATATAAAGTAAAACCTACAACCAACTGATCTTTGACAAAGCAGACAAAAACTTACACTGGGGAAAGGACACCCTATTCAATAATGCTGCCGGGAAAATTGAATAGCCTCATGTAGAAGAATGAAACTGAATCCCTATGTCTCACCATACAAAAAAATTAACTCAAGATGAATTAAAGAGTTAAATGTAAGACCTAAAATCATAAAATTATTAGGAAAAAAACCTAGAAAAAACTATCCTCAACAATGGCTGGTAAGGAATTTTTGACTAAGATCCCAAAAGTAAATACAACAAAAACAAAAATAAATAAATGGGACTTAAACTAAAATGCTTCTGCACAGCAAAAGAAATAATCAACAGAATAAATAGACAACTTACAGAATGGGAGAAAATATTCACAAACTACACATCCAACCAAGGACTAATATCCAGAATCTATAAGAAAGTCCAACAAATCAACAAGAAAAAAAACAAATAACCCCATTAAAAAGTAGGCAATAGATGTGAGCAGACATTTTTCAGAAGAAGAGAATCAAATTGCCAACAAATGTGAAAAAATGCTCTACCTCACTAATCACTGGGGAAATGCAAGTTAAAAACACATTAGGATACCACCTTAACCTTGTCACAATGGCCATTATTAAAGTAAAAAAAAACCGTAGAGGCTGGCACAGATGTGGTGAGAAGGGATACACTGTTGGTTGGAATGTAAATTAGTACAACCTCTATGGAGAACAATAAGGAGATTTCTTAAAGAACTAAAAGTAGATCTACCGTTCAATCCAGCGATCTCACTATTGAGTGAGTACTCAAAGGAAAAGAAGTCATTTTATAAAAAAGATACCTTCACTAAATGTTTATCAGAGCACAATTCACAATTGCAAAGATGTGGAATCAACCTAAGTGCCAATAAATTCACAACTGGATAAAGAAAATGTTGTTGTATATACCATATAGTTCTACTGACCCGTAAGAAGGAATGAAATAATGTCTTTAGAAGCAACTTAGGGGGAACTGGAGACCATTATCCTAAGTGAAGTTTCTCAGGAATGGAAAACCAAACACCACATGTTCTCACTCATATGTGGGAGCTAAACAATGGGCACAAAGAGATGTAAAGGACATTGGAAACCAAGAAGAAGGGAGGATGTGGGGGATGAGGAATAAAACTTACATATTGCATACAATGAACACCATTCTCGTGCGGGGCACACCAAAAGTCCTGACTTAAGCATTGTACAAAGTATCCATATAACAAAAATATTTGTACTCCTTAATATTTTTAAATTGAAAAAAATTTTTAAATAAAATTGTCACATTGTATGCATATATCAAAACATCATACACTATAAATATATATAAATATATAAATATACCATAAATATATGCAATTTTGTTACCTTTATAAATTTTATTTGTATACCTTTATAAATTTGAAAAAATAATAATTTTAAAAGTCAGATAAAGTTTTTCCAGTGTTACTATTTTCTTGGAGCCTTCTTTCTGAAGCATTTGTCGTCTTGCCCTCATCTGGTCTGGTTGCTGTCCAACATGGCAACATAGCTGACACTTGGTCACTCTTCAACATTGGGTATTCTGATTCTCGAGTTCTTAGATCTTTCTCTTCTTTGGTTATCTCAGACATACTGCTCCAAGTACTTGCTGGGTGACGTTTATAAGTCTTACCTCACTTTTCCAATTCTTGGTTTCTTCACCATTGAAGAGAGAACAATGCCAGCCATGTTTTGTTGCATAAAATTTCTTTGCGAAGGGCAATAATCACGTCTATGGTCACACTTTGTAACTTGTTTAAAAAAAAAAACTCTTCAGAAAATAATAAAGGAGGAAACAGTTAACTCTTTATTAGGCTAACATTACACAGACACCTAAGCCAGATTACAAAATTACAAGAAAAATAAAACTACAGACCCATATTCCTTATGAACATAAACACAAAAATCCTTAACAGGCCAGGCGCGGTGGCTCACGCCTGTAATCCTAGCACTCTGGGAGGCCAAGGCGGGAGGATGGCTCAAGGTCAGGAGTTCGAGATCAGCCTGAGCAAGAGCGAGACTCTGTCTCTACTAAAAATAGAAAGAAATTATATGGACAGCTAAAAATATATATATAGAAAAAATTAGCTGGGCATGGTGGTGCATGCTTGTAGTCCCAGCTACTCAGGAGGCTGAGGCAGAAGGATTGCTTAAGCCCAGGAGTTTGAGGTTGCTGTGAGCTAGGCTAACGCCACGGCACCCTAGCCTGGGCAACAGAGTGAAACTCTGTCTCAAAAAAAAAAAAAAATCCTTAACAAAATTTTAGGAAATTCAACAATATATAAAAGAAATAATACATCATCACTTACAAGGCTTTATCACAGGATTCAAGATTGGATGAACACTCAGAACTTAATCAATGCAATTCACCTTATAAGCAGAATAATGAGGAAAAACATATGATAATCTCAATAGAGATAAAACATTTAACAAAAATTCAACATCTATTTACAATGAAAATTCTCAGCTAAGTGAGATTAGAAGAGAACTTCCTTAACATGATAAACAACATCTTTTTTTTTTTTTTCTGAGACAGAGTCTTGCTCTGTTGCCCAGGATAGAGTGCGGTGGCATCATCATAGCTCACTATGGCCTCAAACTCAAGCGATCCTCCTGCCTCAGCCTTCCAAATAGTTGAGACTACAAGTGTGCACCACCACACCCAGCTATTAACAATTTCTTTTTGTGTGGAGGTAAGGTCTTGCTATGTTGCCCAGGCTTCTTAGCCTCCCAAAGTGCTACGATTATAGGTATGAGACACTGTGCCTGGCTAACAACAGCTATTTGCAAAAACAAAACCAAACAAAACCTATAGCTAATAGTATACATAATAGCAAAAGACTGAAAGCTTTTTTGCTTTTCTCTTAAAATTGGGACAAGGTAAATATGTCTACTCCCATCACTTCTAATCAATACTGTACTGAAGGTTCTAACCAGTGCAATAAGGCAAAAGAAAAAAAAAAAGAAACAAAAAGCCAATAGATTGGAAAGAAAAAAGTAAAACTGTCTTTTTTCACCTTTTACATCCACGGAAAAATTCCTGAGTAATCTACTACTAAACTAACTAGTGAATTTAGCAATGTCACTGGACACAAAATACAAACAATAAGTGTATTTCTATCTACTAGCAATGAAAAATTGGAAACTGAAATTTTAAAAGTGTCAAAAATTATTAAATACTTAGGCATAAATTTAGCAGAATATTTGCTATACTTGTCCACTGAAAAAACATTTCTGAGAAAATTGAAGAAACCCTAAAATAAACATACAGAAATACCCTGTTCATGAATCACAAGACTCAATATTATTAAAATGGTAAATCCATCCAAATTGATCAAAACAATATCAATCAAAATCCCAGCAGACTTTTTTGTAGAAATTAATAAACTGATTCTAAAATTTTATACAGAACTGCAAAGGCACTAGAGCAGCCAGATGATTCTGAAGAAGAACAAAGCTGAGGACCTACACTGCATTATTTCAGGAACTACTATAGAACTACAGAAACACAACAGTTGTATGTTGGCATAAGAGGTAAAAATGTAGAACAATGGAACAGAATAGAGAGCCCAGAAATACTTCTACTTATATATGGTGAACTATTTTTTGACAAAGATATAAAAATAATTCTATGGGGAAATGATAGTTTTTCAAACAACTGTGCTAGAATAATTGCATAGCTATATATAAAAAAAAAAGAAAATCTTGGCTCTTTACCTACTATCATATACATAACTGGAAATGGAAAACTATAAAACTTACTAAAGAACACATAGGAGAAAAACTTTGGTGATCTTGGATTAGCCAAAATTTCTTTGCTATTCTATCAGAAAGTATAAGCTATAAAAACAAATTGATAATTTAGAATTCTTAAAAATTAAAAATTTCTGCTCCACAGAATTCACAGTTAAGAAAATGAAAACATAAGCCAAAGACTGGGAGAAAATATTTACAAAACACATACCTGATAAAGGATATATCTCCAGAATATTTAAAGAGCCTTTAAAACTCAACAATAAAAGGGCAAACAACCTAATTTTTGTAAGTGGGCAAAGATTTAAACAGGCACTTCAGAAAAGATGATATGCAAATGGCTAATAAGCACACAAAAAGGGTACTCAATATAATTAGTCATTGGAGACATGCAAATTAAAACCACATTGAGATACCACGACACATTCACAAGAATGACTAAAATAAAAAGACTGATATCATCAAATACTGATGAGGATGTGGAGCAACTGGAACTGTCACTTCATGGCTGGTGGGAATGCAAAACAGTCCCTCTGGAGAATAGTTTGGCAGTTTTTTATAATATTAAATACACAGCTGATATATGACCCAAAATTCCACTCCAAGAGAAATGATAAATAAATGTCCACACAAAGGCAAGTATCCAGATGTTCATAACACCTTTATTCAGAGTAGCCAAAAAACTGGAAATGAACCAAATGTTCATTAGCTACAGAATGGAAAACTTTAGTATATCTATACAATAGAACACTGCTCACAAGTAAAAAGAAAAAAATATTGATATATTTAACAACATATATGAATCTCAAAACCATTATGTTAAGTGAAAAAAAGCCACACACAAAATACTACATACTTCATGATTCCATTTATATGAAATTCTAGAAAAGACAAAACTATAGAGAAAGAAAGTAAATCAGTGGTTTACTGGGGCTTTGGCAGAAGAAATGAATTGACTACAAATGGCTTTGAGAACATTTTAAGCTGATAGAGCATCCTCTATCATGATTTTGGTGCTTGTTACCTGGCCGTACACATTTGTCAAATCTCATGAAATTATCCACCTTACATTGAAGAATTTTATTGTATATAAATTACACCTCAATAAAAAATAAAAATAAAAATAGGGGTAAAAAAGCTGTGTAAGTTTAAAATGTTGAATAAATGTAGTAAGATATTAATAAATACCATTAATTGTTAAATCTATATGATGTAGGCTTACACAATAAAAAATAAAAAATCTATATGATGCATATGAGCGATTCATTTTACTCTTCTTTCTTTCATTCTTTCTATTTCTCTGTATTTTACAAATTATTTTGTAGAAATATTTTTAAGAAAAGTGTTGATATTTTATGAAAAGTCATCTAAGTGAACATCAAGAACTTTTAAAATCTTAATGAAAGATTTTTTTAGTATTGATTATGGTCACCACCACATCTAGTGGCTCTTTGGAATGAGTTTAAGACTCCAGCTGAGACAAGTGACACTTCTTAAAGCTACTCCAACCATCTTGAAAAACAAACTCTCAGGAACAAAGAGAAAATCAGGTAGTAATATCACTGGTGCTATTTTAACAGCGTGTATAATTTTTTGGTGGTTTAGAATCTTTTTTTTCTTTTATGCAAAATTTTACAGAAGTTTTTTTTCACATTTTCCCTTATTTATTTTTGATGACTTTATCATGACTATTCACAGGGGTTTTTTCTTCCTCTTCGGTTTCCTTTTTAATTGATCAGTTGGTCCTCTTATTTTTAGCAAATGAAGTAGTGAAAAAGAATGTTTTATTTCTCTCACTCTCTGAAATGGCTCTAATAAACTGGGTGACGCAGAGAAAATACTAAAGCTGACAATCAGCAATTATTAAGAGTCTTTGTTTAAAAAAAAAAAACTCCCTGGAACTCTATGATGTATTAAATATTCATTAAATGTAATGAGAATAGTTTTATTCTTACCTGTGAAACAAATTTTAATGCATGGTTTAGATAGGAAAAATTTTAGTCTTGCAAGTGCTCTGTAAGTGTTAAGAAGTCTGGAGGAACCATCTGAGAGAGAGTGAGAATGTGCAGAGCTGTGTAAAAAAGATAAAATTGTTAAGAATATGATGGGTAAGGAAAAAAAAGTTCTCACAGTCTTTCTGCTCCTGCATTCTACCACGGTCTTAGAAACTAATGCTCTCAAGTGAAACGGTGTTCGGAAGTTTAAATAAAATCAGTATTTTCCTTCATGTCAAATACGTAAAAACACATTGTCAAAGGCAGAATTCTTCTAGTTATCTATTTGTCATGGTAGAAATGATCAATATTTGATGTTGAGGGGAATCATTTACTTTTATTCGTGTTTTCAAGTATGCAATTTTCTTTTAAAAAAAAAAGTCATGTTGGCTGGGCGCGGTGGCTCACGCCTGTAATGCTAGCACTTTGGGAGGCCGAGGCGGGTGGATCGCTCAAGGTCAGGAGTTCGAGACCAGCCTGAGCAATAGCGAGACCCCGTCTGTACTAAAAATAGAAAGAAATTATCTGGCCAACTAAAAATATATAGAAAAAATTAGCCGGGCATGGTGGCACATGCCTGTAGTCCCAGCTACCCGGGAGGCTGAGGCAGTAGGATCACTTAAGCCCAGGAGTGTGAGGTTGCTGTGAGCTAGGCTGACGCCACGGCACTCACTCTAGCCTGGGCAACAGAGCAAGACTGTGTCTCAAAAAAAAAAAAAAAAAAGTCATGTTATATCTAAAATTTCTCATTCTGTCCTCTTTCCCTGACTTAGTAGAAGAAAGAAAGAATGAAAGGGGGAGGGGGGAAGAAAGTTTTTCTAACTTATTAACTATAGAAGTAGTTAACTATATCACTCCTAACAGAAGAGAGAAAATAAATACTATTACTGAGAAATGAGGAGGACTAAGAAAGTTGCTAAAATCTGGAAGTCTTTCGATTTAGACTGTGAATCCCCCATTCGATGTCACTGGATCCTGTTTGCAAATAGCTTTCCTATAACGTCTCAAATGGGAAGCACTCTTGAAATCCTCTTCAGACGTCCTTCACTTGTACCCCTGAGGCTATCAGTATCTAACAAACTAGAAATTCAAGGGCCACTCGGATAACTTATTCCCTTGACACTAACCAACTACTGAGGATTTTTACTTACTCCTTTTACAAAACAATATTATCACCAGGAGAAATATGGAAATCTCGACATCAGGGATTTCATATCTGTGTACATGTGCTTTTTAAAAATTTAGGTAAGTACCTACTGCATGCTAGTAAAAAGAAATTACAGAAAAATCACACATGGGATACAAATTTTTAAATTCTGTTATCTAAATAAAATTTATAGGATAACATCAAAGACAGTTTCATCTCACACTATGATAGAAAAAAAATCACCAAATATTTAGTAAGAACATTATGCCATGTCATTGGGCTGAAGCCTGTGCCCACCCTGAAGAAGAATGTGTTTCGGCCGGGCGTGATGGCTCACACCTGTAATCCTAGCACTCTGGGAGGCCGAGGCAGGTGGATTGTTTGAGCTCAGGAGTTCGAGACCAGCCTGAGCAAGAGCGAGACCCCGTCTCTACTAAAAATAGAAAGAAATTATATGAACAGCTAAAAATATATACAGAAAAATTAGCCGGGCATGGTGGTAAATGCCTGTAGTCCCAGCTACTCGGGAGGCTGAGGCAGGAGGATCGCTTGAGCCCAGGAGTTTGAGGTTGCTGTGAGCTAGGCTGACGCCATGGCACTCTAGCCCGGGCAACAGAGTGAGACTCTGTCTCAAAAAAAAAAAAAAAAAAGAAAGAAAGAAAGAAAGAAAGAAAAGAAAAGAACTCTGTTTCGTTAAAAGGAAAGACTTACAGACAGAAATCTCAAGGCAGCAGGAGCCATAGGGCAAATTCGTGACTAAATGCCAAAAGGATGGTACCAGTAAGGACAATGCTCCCTCAGAAAAAGTGACAGCTGCAATCTATGGAAACTTCTGTGAACTACTCAGCATAGGTCAGCACTGATTGAAAACTGTGCTTCTTGAGTAGTTTATCATACTGGGAAAGACACAGAACTCAAATTACTCCCTCTTTGGTGTGAAGTTAGTAAACATGGAAATAATTTCTCATTCATTCATTATGAGGGTTAAATCAACATAAACAGTGAATCTCAAATACATAGAATATGATATTCTCAAGTTAGATGCTATTTTACTCATCATTATTGTTGGATCCCAAGTATGGACTGTGGGATTCTCGTTCCTTGGGAATCTAGTGATGCTAGACCCAGATCCCAGTTCTTAGCCATGTAGAACAGAGAGTCCTTCCCATGACTGCTGCAGATTTTTCCTCATGCTTTTAACCCCATCGATCTGGGCAGGAAGCACAACCAACCCCTCACCTTTCTCCTGAATTCCACGTTAAAATCCACTCGCTTGTAAGCAGAGGCTGTGTGCAAAGGAATGGTTTGGGGTGAGAGGAGAAGCAGCAGCATCTCAAAATTCCAAAGTGCCAGTCTCTACCAAAGTCCTTCCCAATAATCATGTCGTCCAAATAACAACAGTTTACCAAATGCTGCTTTGAGATGAATCCCCTCCCTTCCACATTATTGCCCCTCAACCTACCCGACATACTGCACCCTGCTAGCTATCAGGAGTGAGTTTGCAAGTGGTCCCAGCTCTTCTTTTTGTGACCAGGGTCTCCTTGCTGGCAGCAATTGAAGAGTTTGGTCCCAAACCAGGGCCCTGGACTGATATGGGCATCTGCACAGATCTGGAGAACACTGCTCCAACCTCACCCTGAGACTCACTTCCAGCTCCCAGGTCTAGTTCAGTGGATCAAGTCACAATCCTATTGTTCTGTCTTACCCCTGACAGTCTATTTGCCTCTTTTATGCTATTCTGAAATTACTTTCATTAATATCAAGGATTTAAGGGTTGCCATGAGCTTGTGCTTCTCCAATTAATGTAGCTATAAGCTTTTCACACAACAGAAGTATGTTCTAGCAAAGTCTAATTTTCCCAAATGACATTCCATAGTATCTTCTGGTACCATTTGCTGCAAAAGTATTTCAAACGCATGCATGCATGAAGAAGTATTTTCTCCTAGTATGTGGTCAGGAATTGACCAAAAAGTGTCCCTGAAACTTCTAGCTTACTGAATATTGGTTTAAATATTGTCAGACTTTCTGCCATAGAAACAGAGCCTGGCAGACATGAAGCCACATATAATCCCTAATATCAGACTCAACAGACTTTCTTTTATTATTGATGCTTCTCCATCCCCAAAGCCTCCCATGTTCTACCATGCTATGTATTTCAGAGGCGTATTTTAACAACTCAGAATTACCTTTTTCTCTCTGAGGCCTCCAGCTTCTGGAAACAGGTATCAACTATTTATAAGCAGTTTGGTCTTTCGGAAATTCTGTTTCATCACATGAAGCAGTTAATACTAAGAGCTTGCTATATAACAGAAACAATTAATTATACTTTACATATATTATATCAGTTAAGCCTCATAATAGCCCTATTAAGTATTTATTGGTGCCATCTCCATTTTCCTAGTCAGGAAACCAGGGCACAGAAAAGTAAGTTCTCTCAGGTGACAGAGGCAGAATTCATAGCCACTCCCTGGAGTTGTACAACATAACATTACCAGAATTCAAAACCAATGACCCTAGCCCTGAATCAGCCAAAGTATGTCTGCCATGGTCCTTCCAAGACTCTTTTATTTTTCAAAGGAAATTGAGTGTCAGTTGAGGCTAAGTCAAACAGTAGCTCCTTTCCTGAGCAAGGCAGGTTGCTACCGACAAAAAAAAAAAAAAAAAAAACAGTAGCTCCTGGCATCCTTCTGCCTTGGTGTCTCCATGAGAAAATTTTCCCAAGATAATTTTGTCTTGGGCTTCAAAAAGTAGCATTGGAAAACATTGAGTATTCATGGTTCTCTATGAAAAGCATTCGGAGTCCAACAGACCATCTCATGGAATCTACAGAACAGAACTCATCATGACTCACTCAACTTCTCAGAAAACTGCAGTGGGGCTCACAGGTGCACCTCGTCTCAGCACAGCAGACCCAATTCCCTCACATCATGCATCCAGCGATTTGGCAGAGTGAGGATGCATCTCTGGCTCAATCTAGGGTTCATCTGGTTCATCTAGTGCAAAAATTCCATGCAAATACTATACCCCAGATGACAGCCAAAGCCTCCTAAAAACAACTGAGAAAACTCGACAAGTCATATTTCTATAGTTCTGTGATAGTTGAGTCGATTCTATGATTTCTCCGTGTTCCTTGGAATTATTGTCTAAGGCCCTGCTGTTTCCTTGTTCTCATACACATGGGTTGCCTTAGCACTGCCTTAATCTAATTAGGTATATATCATTAGGTCCAGCCACTAACCAGTTTCCACTAAACACACACACACACACAGAAAGAAAAAAAAACTACTGACATAATTTCACTGAAGATTTGGGAGTAACAAGTGTTAAAATGAGAAATGCTTGATACAAACACCCATCTTGTTCAAATCATTTTCACTCCAGAGTAACAGTACCTCTTCCCTTTTCTGTATTTAGTAACATTCTACCAAAATTCAGATTCCATCAGGGTCTGACTTATTAGCTCAAACTCTTTTCTAAACACTATTTTCTTCCGAAAGAAAGGAAATAATTTTCTGACATAGTTTTTTTTTTTCAGCTCATCAGATGATGTTTGTTCTCACAAAGAAAAATGTAGACTAATTCATGTCCTTTTATTTCTTACTTTTGCTCTAGATTTGGGTGAATTGGCAATGAAAGCACAATAAATTAAACGCATTGATTTTCTGCTATTTCTCAAAGGCATATAGGAATATATTTTGTTTTTATGCTTTTGAAACATGCATGGTATTTATGTGTATATTTCTAAGGTTGGGGCTTACAAATTTGTGTATAGAACTAAAATGTTTTCCCTGTCTTTCCATTCTTTTCAATGCAATCGTGATACGGCATCTGATTCCATGGCTCTCAGTAATTTGTTTATTTATACTAGCAATGTTTTGATTTTTAATTAAGATTAATATTTTAGCAAAGATAGCCTTTTCTGTTGTATATGTTGTATTTGCACAACTTATTGTATACACACAGACAGCTCTCATTCGAATGTCGTCCTCAATTCTATGTTAATACACTAACTTGGCATGGTAGACTGATGTGTTGTGGGTCCCGAAGACCACCCCCCAGGTTCAATGACACAATAGAAAGACTCACAGGACTCAGAAAAGCTGTTATAAATACAGTGACAGTTAATTATAGTGAAAAGATACAGATTAAAAGTAGCAAAGAGAAAAGACACATTAGGTGGAGTCAGGAGAAGCCAGACACAAGCTTCCAGTTGTCCTCTCCCAGTGGAGTTACGTGGACAGTGCATAATTCTCTCACTAACAACGTGTAACAACACGTGCCACGTGCTAAGTGTTGTCAACCAGGCAAGCTCACCTGAGCCTTGGTGTCCAGAGATTTCATTAGGGCTCAGTCACATAGGCATGCAGTACCTTTGTGACTGACCTTAGCTACTCAATCTCCAGCCCCCCACCACCAAGAGATCGAATCGATAATGTAGCCCACAGCCTCAAGTGTACAAAAACAGGTATTCACCATAAATCATATTGGTAGCACAAACCATCTGTTGTGGCCCAAGATTTCAGGTATACAAAAAAACCTATCAGGTAGGATACTCCAAAGACTCAGAGGTCATCTCTCAGGGGGCAGGCCAAGGGCCAGTCTGGAAGACATTGAGAATGTGAAAGATTTGAGCAATCTAGGCCTGCTGAGTTAACCCTATCCTGCACAGCTGAATAACAGTCCCCAAAGATATCCCAGTCCTAACCCCTGAAATCTGTGAATCTTACCTTATATGGCCAAAGGGATTTTGCAGATATGATTAAATTAAGAATATTGAGATGGAGAGAGTATCCAGGACTATTTGGGTGGATTCTAAATGTAACCACAAGGGTCTTTATAAGAGGGAGGCAGAGGGGTATTTTACTACAATCCAGAAAGAAGACAGTATGAAAACTTAAGCAAGATGTGAAGCCACTGGCTTTGGAGATGAAGGAGCCATGGGCCAAGCAATGCAAGGAATGCAGCTAGAAAAGACATGGAAAAGGATTGTCCTTTAGAGCCTCTGGATGGAGGACAGACCTGTCAACATCTTGGTTGGCAGTGAAACTGACTCCAGACTTCTGACCTTCAGAATTATAAGAGAATAAATATGCCTTGTTTTAAGTCACCTCGTCTGTGGCACTTTGTTACAGCAGCCATAAGAAACTAATACACTTGGGGACAAAACTGTGTAATGAGATCCCTTTGGCATTTCAATCACTAAATCTTCTTGGAAGTCATCCTTTCATTTCATTCAGCTCTAAAAGAGTGAACTGGTACAGCAAGATGTCAGTATATACGTGAACATGCACGCACACATTTGAAATGCAAATGATCATAAGTACAAAACATTTCAAGAATTTGAAAGACTAAAGAAATAGCAGGCAAGCCACCCTCAACCAGATGGCTAACTAATGGATTCGGCAGTTGTCCTATATAAGGATATTAAATTCAAAAATCAAAAGCTGTAATATCTTGAGTACTGTGACTTGAATATAAAAAATAATTGCTAACATGGAAATTAAAAGAAGGAAAGTGGTATCAAATGAAGGGTAAGATAATCAAATGGCATGGGAAATATCAACGAACTTTACTGTGTTTCTGGTTGGAATTTCCATATTCTAAAGTAAACCTTAAATCTACTCAAAATATCTTGTTTCCTGTTTTTAAGAGTGGTTATATGATCACATTCTGCCGTTGATGATTTGCTGGGCTTCAGTTAACATACATATTTACTCTTCTGTGACTGTAGATAGCTACTTCCAACTTGCAATTCACATGCACACATTTTAAACATTAGATGGGAACAGTTTTTTTTCCTCCAAGTACACTGATAAATCTTTAGTCAAAAATTCCCAATAATGAGATTAACCTATTAATATTATCATATTTTTATAGTTCATTAATTTCTCTTCTATTTATAGCCTAAGCCAATGGAACAAAGAACCAGAACGACATTCCTGAGCTCTATTTTTGTGATAAAGATAAGGTTGTCAAGTACTAATTTTTAAAATTAAATTAAAATAATAATTTTAAAGGGTAAGGAGGGATGTCTATCTAATCTTTCCCATTTTTAAGGTTTATGCTGCTATATTCTATAAATTGATTTTGATAATATACTACACATATTATACAGTGACTTCTGAATCATTAAAGACAATTGTGTGTAGTATAACTTTAGAATCTATCATATTGTATTAAATTGTTTGAAAATTGGTGGGCCATATATGGGTTATACTTCAATAATAAACAAAGTAGAATGTTCATATTTCCAGAACAGCCCAATTTGTGACCTTTCATAGTAGTTGCTCAATTGATGTTAGTTGCATTTATATGTTGATATACTTTAGTAAACATTCACACTCTATCAGGAACTTCATAACCATTTCTGTCAGCGTAGACCTCAGTCTTCATTTCCCCCACTTCATTAAAACTTTATTTAATAAATTAGGAAACAAAAGCAATAAGAAATTAGGCAGTTTGGCCAATTGTCCTAGTTAAGTTTTCAGCAAAGTCTAAACAGGGTTACAAAGTTTAACAGAGATACTTACACATATTCCCAATATATTATGAAATATTTCTTTCTATTGTTTACTCTTAAGATAAACATTATTCAGGTGTTCTGCTTGTCTAAATAAAAGATTAGAGAATTTTTAGCAATCTGGACAAATTCACATTTATACAAGTCACTCACCAACTACTATGTCAGATATATTAATATTTGACCCAATATTTGTTAATATTTGACCCGATTCGCTAGAGATGAATGCTATCCTGTAAGTAACTATTCTGTGGGGAAGTTTTTCAATTAATTACCAGAATTGTTAGGCAAAATATCAGATTTCCACAATCCTCTGAATGACTGTAGCTTTAGGGCCTGGGCAGAGGTCGTGGTACCCTGCAATGCTTTCCAGCCTGGTGATCAGCCCTGGTTATCAAGGGAAAAAGCATATCTCCTCAGAGCCCAGCTGGCAGCTCTAACACCTCAGACACATAGAGCCATTTCTGCTGTTATTTCCATGGAAACCACTGGTAGCACAGCTTAGTGAACCAAGAACCAGGTGTGAGGCTTCTCAGCTAACTGCATGGCAAGTGTAATCTTTGATGGACAAAATGAGTGTCACGCAGGTGCTTAAAAACCAATATCCTACATACTGACCAAGACCCAGGGGAAGATTTAATAAAATTGAATTGGTGTGAGGGTGGCCCAAAGCCTCTTTTCTCTACTGAGTAGAAGCCGCCTATTTGTGTGGTACTGTCCACCCCAGATCCAGGGCCTTCACAAGCCCTGAAGAGGTAATGGCTATAACGATTTATGCAGCTTTTGTGCAAAAATAATACCTTGCCTTTACATACTACTTTCTTCCGAGGACAGCAAGTAACAGCACAGATTCCTACTCAGTTCTGTGAGTGCTATGACCC
Organism: Varecia variegata; assembly: GCA_028533085.1. Classification (NCBI taxonomy): domain Eukaryota; kingdom Metazoa; phylum Chordata; class Mammalia; order Primates; family Lemuridae; genus Varecia; species Varecia variegata. The sequence goes on from CM052438.1 coordinate 78,933,583, forward strand.
CCTAATATCTTAAAATTATTTAACATTTTAAAATAATTCTCTATTTATATTAGTATTTCTCACTTTAAGTCAACAAAGATAGGGTTCCTATAGATTACCACGGATGTCTACTGCAACCAGTTGGACGAAATGATGAGGATGCTTGTAATTAAGCAGCTGAGATTGGTCACTAGAGACAGGCCAATCCTCTCACAAGACAACACTCGACCATGTGTTTCACAAACAACGCCGCTCAAACTACAGAGGTTGGACTTGGAAACTCTCTGTCATCCACCGTATTCACCAGACCTTGCACCAACTGACTACCACTTCTTCCAGGCTTTGAACCACCTCTGGCAAGGAAAAATAGTCAATTCTCAACAAGCCGTGGAAAACACCTTTTGCGATTTCATTGCCACTCGCTCTCCAGGTTTCTTCACTGCTGACATAAACAAACTACTGTTAAGATGGCAAAACTGTGTCGATAGTTTAGGTGTATACTTGGATTAACTGTGCTGCTTCTTGTTTGAGATGTAATAAACTACGCTTTTGATTCAAAATCAGACATTTCATATTTAATAACCTAATAGTTTATCATAAATATTTGCAGTATTGAAATAAATATGTAGTCCCTGGGTATATATGACCTGGCACAGTTACAAAGTGGACCAGGAAAATTCACACCTATATCATGGTCACTTCCGGGGACTGTTTCACTCTAAAAGTGCTTACTGAGCACCTACCACATGCCATGCACTACGATGAGTGGTGGGTTTATAGTGGGAGTAAGAGAGACATGATCACTGTCTGCAGGCAGCTTGCAGCCTAGGGTTTGCCTTACTTTAGGTGACCCAAACCTTCTAATTGTTGGGCAAAAGTTCAGAAAAGCAGTCGTGTAGGTAAAAGAAGTTGTCCCTGCTAGCTGGAGTAAAATTTATCTGAGGCACTTATGTTTCTAGTTAACTCATAAAACATGAATTGCTTAGGGTAAATAACATGAGCTGTTCTGAAAAAAATAAACAATCCCTGAAATCTCAGTTCCTGACCGACCACAGTGGGGAGGGGTGAGGACTCTCTGTTCCATGATGTTCCTTGGAATCTAGGCTACTTCCACCTTGTGGCTCCATACTCTTCTAGGTCCTTGGAGGTTTTACTCCATCCAGTGAGTAAAGGAAGAAGGAGGATTATGGATGGGAGGATTTTCTAGACCAGGCTTGGAATCTAGGTGTGTGACTTCTGTTCACCTTCCATTGGCCAGAACTCGATTTCACAGTCACACCTAACTGCACTGCAGTCTAGGAAATATAGCCCAGCTTTGCACCCTGGAAGAAGAGGAGAACATTCTGTGTCTCTCCCCACCCACACCAAACCCTCCAAGTTCTTTCTGTTCCACCAGCATGTGGGGAAATGTCTGAACGTGGAACCCACGATATACTCACGTTCCATTGAGCAGAAATGTTTCCTGGCCACGCTTCACAGTCAGGGAGCCTGCAAGTTTGAGCAAAGGTGTGTGCCCAGGAACAGAACCCAGGCACTGGGGATTACTCCCCTACCTAACACGAGCTCTCTTTCAATCACTATTAAGACAAAGAAAAGCGTCCCCTAATTCGTTTACAAACATTCCTCTGTGGGATTTATTTTTTCCTTCAACAGAGCCTTTGACATTCATTTTTTTCTTATTTTACATGAGAAGTTACAGGACTGAAAAGGTAAAATAGTGAGTATTCCAGAGTCAGACAACTAACCAAAAACAAACTTGTAACTAAATTCAGGTCTCCTAATTCACAGGCCATCTAGTTCACTTTTATTAAATATATAGGATGCATTGAGCACTGTGTCAAATATTTTGGGGATAAGAAAAAAAAGGTCTAATATTTTCTCCCAAGAAGCTTTAAATGTGTTCTTGAGAAACAAAATATTTACATAAAAGGAATGTGTATGTGAAAGTCAGAGGAAAATACATGCAATTGCACGTAACGTGATGTTCGCTTCTGAACATGCACTCCAGGAAGGTTTGTAGACAAAGATCTGTGCAGGGTATAATGCGTGGGAAGAATGTCACAGAGTTCAAAGTTCAGAAACGATAGGATGTAGATGAATAGAGAAAGAAGAAGGACTTTTTAGAGATGACACTTGCAGTGAGAGAAAAGCATGAGCAAAACTCTATTCTGGACACAGTGAGGAGACACGGGTGACTGAGAAAGAGAATGGGAACTGGGAACCGTGGGAGACAGAATCCCAGGGCCCCATCACAGGTGATTCTGAAATCAGAAGCAGCTACAGAAATGCAGTAGGGACTTGAACCTGCCTGCCTGTCCAGGAGTTTAAGAAATCTTTCCAGCAACGATGTGTGGAGGGCCCTGTGGAAGGGAGAGATGGACCTTTATAGAAACTGAGGAACAGAAGGCTGGGAGACTGGACTAGAGTAGTCCAAGAGAATCCTTATGCAGAAGAGTGTGTAAGGAGAAGACATCCCCTGACCAGAGAATCTCACATGTATGAAACAACACAGAAAAAACTTTAAGACACTGCAGAATAAATGCCAAAACCAGTCATTTAGGGTGGCAGCCCTACATGGTGGCTCCCTTATAGCAAATCCATGTATTCATGTCCTGTTTACATTTTTATTGTGAGAAGAAATTATATAACCACCTAAATAAGACCTTGTGCTCTCCCCTCAAAACAATAATTTTTGGCAAAGATGTTAAGTAAAGCCACAAGCCTATTAAGAAATGCAAGATTATACACATTATCTCTTACGGGCAGGCAGTGATGTTTATAATGCACTAAAGACATATCTTCTCAAAAGAAACAGATGTTCTTAGTTGACAATAGAGATGTAAACAGAATCTTACAGAATTTTCTCATCCTTCTGCCTATTTATTTATTTATATCCTGCCTTTGCAGAAAAAATAAATAAATTAGACAAGTTTACAGAGATAAAATAAAGCAAGGTAAAATAAAGTAAAAAACGTGATGGAAGCAGGGCAGAAGAATAATAAAAGTAGAAAAAATAAGACAGAGCCATGAGAAATGTGGGTACATTTAAAGAATAAATGTGGGAAAGCCCTAATGACTGACTAGAAGTGAATCCAAAATCTGGTTCTGAAAATGTTCAACATCTCTAATCATCAGGGAAATGCAAATCAAAACCACAATGAGATATCACTTAACTCCAGTGAGAATGGCCTTTATCAAAA
>CM052438.1:78937261-79031245 GCA_028533085.1 Varecia variegata
AGTAAAATGTGGTATTTATATACCATGGAGTATTACTCAGCTATAAGAAATAACAGTGATACGACACCTCTTTGGTTCTCCTGGATAGAGTTGGAACCCATTCTATTAAGTGAAGCATCCCAAGAATGGAAAAATAAGCACCACATGTACTCACCAGCAAATTGGTTTCCCTGATCATCACCTAAGTGCACATTTGGGAATAACACCAATTGTGTATTGGACAGAGGTGGAGGGTGGGGGGAGGGGGATGGGTGTATACCTACATGATGAGTGCAATGTGCACTGTCTGGGAAATGGACACGCTTAAAGATTTGACTCGGGGGGATGGGGGTGGGGGAGAGGGGATGGGTGTATACCTACATGATGAGTGCGATGTGCACTGTCTGGGGAATGGACACGCTTGATGCTCAGACTCGGGGGAATGGGAGGGGCATGGGCAATATATCTAACCAGAACTTTTGTACCCCCACAATAAGCTGAAATAAAAAAAACAAAAACAAAAAACAAAATCTGGTTCTGAACTTTTGGCACAAAGCAGAGTGTTCGTGTGATACACGGTATTTATAAAATAAATCATTTACTCAGAAAGGAAAAAGCCATTCCTGGATCTGAAATCCTAAAAAATGTTCTATCAAGGACTCTCAAAAAAAAAAGTAAAAATTAATATTTTGTGTTGGTCTAAACTCTAAGTTTCAAATGTTAGAAAGCCCAACTCAAACTGGCTTAAGTAGAAAAAGGAACTTATTGACTCATGTAACTAACAAGGTGCAAACTAAAAAAATTGAAAAGTAAGTTATTAATCTATAATTTCAGACACTGTCAGACTTAGGCATTCACACACTGTTGTCAGGAATCTATCCCTACCTTTGAATTTTGCTTTTCCTTTGTGTGGCTTCATTTTCCAGAAGACTGTCCCCACACACCAGCAACAATGGCCACCAGCAGTTCCAGATGTATATTCTACCAGGTCAGCAACTTCAAGAGAAATAGCACCCCTTTTCCAAAAGTACTGAAACTGATTCAGCTTGTCCCAGCTTCTGTCACATGTCTACTTCTGGACCAATCATTGGAGCCCAAGTGAGGCTCTTGTGTCTCCCAGGGATGGGCTGGAATCCGTGGCACACGGTGCTGCCTTAAGTTTGAGCGCACACATTTTATGTTGCTGGTTCATGCCCAGACCTGTGCCTTTTTTTTTTTTCTTGAGATAAGATCTCACTCTGTCACCCAGCCTGGAATGCAGTGGCTCAAAAATAACTCATTGCAGCTTTGAACTCCTAGGCTGAAGCCATCCTCCTGCCTCAGCCTCACAAGTAGCTGGAACTACAGGTGCATACCACCACACCCAGCTAATTGTTTTTTTTATTTTTTTAGAGATGAGATCTCACTGTATTGCTCAGGCTGGTCTTGAACTCCTGGCCTCAAGTGATCCACCAGCATAGGCCTCCCAAAGTGCTGGGATTACAGGCATGAGCCACTGCACCTGGCCCTAGACCTGTACTTTGTAACAGTGGATGCAGTGACTTCCTTGGGTCAAAGTTGAGAAGCTTAATAAGGACAAGTTTCTTAAAAAAAAAAAAAAACAAACACTACTTTCAAAATGAAATTGTGCAAAGAGGGACCACAGTCAAAGATGAAATTCATCTCACAAAGCGATTTTGGGTCAGCTCTGACACAGGTGAATGAGAAGCCAAGGCCATAATAGTTTCAATTTGAAAGCATTCATAAACTGTTATACTGAACCTTTCCATTCATCTGCAAATGGTTCTTAGACAAGAACTTCATTCATAGTTCTTTGTTTGTTTTGTCCTCAGTGAGTGGGCAGATTGATAATTAATTCTTGCCCACCTGCATCCTTTCTGTCCTTTTGTCCACTGGACACTGAGCTGACGGCGTTGGGGCCAGTGGGACAGGCAGCAGTCTGGGTTTTGTGGAGACTATGATCTCACACTTACTAGAGCTAAGTCGCGGGCCTCTTGGAGTAGAGGCAGAGGGGGACAGATAAATGTGAGTTAGGGAAAGCCGGAGTCTCCCAGGGACAATCCCTGATCAATTTTGATCCCCACATTGAAATCCAGAAACGTTACAATTTAAGACAATGGACTGGGGCAGAGCTTCCAATGGACAGACACCCTCCCAGCATTACATCCACCCACTACCTGCCATCTCTGCCTTTTATCCCCACCACCCCTGGATGTAGTAATGGATGGCCAACTACACGAGACCTCTAAGAACTTCTGGAACAGGATTCCAAATGATGATCTTGCTCAATCTTCTAGAGTTGACCATGGCTTTGTTCAGCTCTTTTAAAGAACCAGCGCTAAGCAACTTGCTTACCACCTTCTTAATTTACACTGTTATCCTCTATGTCCTCTACAGCACCCACAACATCACACTTCATATTAATCCTGACAGTGCACTGAAGCCAGACATGGACCAACAGACCCTCGTATGACTCATGCCAGGGGGCTATGTATGCTGAAATCTTGAACAGATACCAGATGATTTTCAGACACTACTCAGCTCCCACATAGCCATCAGCAAGCAGCATCCCCCAGTGGAGACTGGGTTCCTCTAGATGTGGACTCCACCTCTCTGAGGTGACCCATCATCCTCTCTCTTTTCTAATGCCCCCTGCACTCTTTTCCTTTCCCCAGCCAAGAACATCCTTTCAAGTCCCAGAGGCTAAAATCTTGGCTTTTACTCATTAGATATTATGGTCTAGCTTAGCACTATCCAATTTCAGCCATGGTAAAAATGACCTGTAATTCTGAGCTACACAATACAGTAACCTAGCCACATTTACCTATTGAGCACTTTAAATGTGGCTAGAACAAATAAGAAACTTTTCATTTGTACTAGTCACATTTTATTTAATTTTAATTAATTCAAATTTTTTTAAGAGACAAGGTCTCACTCCATCACCCAGGCTACAGTAGTGATCATAGATCACTGTAACCTCCAGCTCCTGGTGTCAAGCTATCCTCCTGGCTCAGCCTCTTGAGTATCTAGGACTGCAGGCACACACCACCACACCCAGCTAATTTTTTTCTTAAATTTTTTGTAGAGATGGGGTCTTACTTTGTTGTCCAGCCTGGTCTCAAACTCCTGTCCTCAAGCAATTCTCCCACTTTAGCCTCCCAGAGTGCTAGGACTACAGGTGTGAGCCACTACATCTGGCCTAATTTAAGTTTAAATAGCTACATTGCTTTGGGCTAGTGACTACCATATTGGACAGCACAGGTATAGCCATTGACACACAAACATTAAAAATTGATTCCTTTTTATTTTTCTTTCTAATTCCTTCTGATATGCCCAAGAAAACAAAGTTGGAATGGTCTAGTTAAATAGTGGGAGAAATGAGGACATTAAGCAATATTTCAAAGCTACCATTTTTGCCACATTTATCCTTCTGTATCCCAACAAATAAAAGTTACCTCTGAACCAGGGTGTGGGTGTTGTTTGCCCCAGGTTGTCTAAGGATGACTTGATAAGCTTCTTGCCCCTCTCATGTGCCAGTTCCTGGTTCTCCCAGGCGGATCTTTCATGATAGCAATAAAGGAAGTAGCAGAGTCAAAAGACAGAGAGGAGTAAACATCAGGCCCATGACTCCATCCCACTTTCCCTGTGTGTCACACTAAGGTGATATTGTGGGGTCCAGGTGGCCTGGTTTCACCATCGAACCTAAGACCTGTGGAGGTGTGTCTAACAAATGGGGTCTATGCCTGGGAGTGGCCAGCCTCACAGCACCACCAGGGCCCTGCTGTGGCTTGGAAGCTGATGCCTGTGTGCCCTCGAGAACGGAGCTGAAAAACCAGTGACAGCAGCCTGGACCCGAGGAGGCCTCTATGGAGCAGGAATGAAGATGACTCAGCAGTGACTTTCATAGACCATCAGCCAAGGACCAGGTGGGTTCAATGACGCCTCAGTGGATGCGAATGTGGACAGATGGCGGCTGAGGATCAGACATCGCCCATCCCCCCAGAAATACGACAGAACCAGAGGAAAAGGAGAGGAAGTCCAAACAGGTTGAAATTCAGTTTTTACAACCCCCAAAAGATTAGCACACAAGATTAAAGTTTAGTTTAGTTTTAGAAAAATAAATGTGTGTTTATTCTTTACTTAAGTTGGAGAACTGTTACATTTTTATAATAAGATTATTATTGTGATACATATATATTTTTATATTATATTCTCTCAAAAGTTTGCACTGAAAGTGGACTACAAAATCCAGGCAGGATTTACAATAACCCAATTTCTTCTTGTAAAGGTATAATAGGTTAAATTAGTATATTGAGTCCCAGCTGTCATCTGGAGCTTTTAGTGTTCTCCAATGAAGAAAGGCAAATTAAACTCAAACTGGAAGGCTACCATGCTCAAAGATTTAAAATTTCACTGGGTGAGGGGGACAAATACTTTTTTTAATTGTGGTAAAATATAAATAACATAAAATTTAGCATTTTAACCATTTTAGGTGTACAATTTAATGACATTAAATACATTCACATTGTTGTGCAACCATCACCACTGTCCATCTCCAAAACTTTTTCATCTTCCCAAATTGAAACTCTATACCCATTAAACAATAACCTGTATCCCCCCTCCCTCACCGCAGCCCCTGGCAACCACCACTCTACATTCTGTCTCTGAATTTGACTACTCTAGATACCCCATGTAAGTGGAATCATAGATTATCTGTTCTTTTAGGTCTGGCTTATTTCACTTAACATAATATCTTCAAGTTTCATTTATATGGTAACATATATTCAAAATTCATTCCTTTTTAAGGCTGAATAATATTCCACTGTATGTACGTAATACATTTTTTTATTCATTTATCTGTTGATGGGCATTTAGGTTCTTTCCACCTTTTGTCTATTGTGAATAAGGCTGCTATGAACATCGTTATACCAATATCCGTTCAGGTCCCTGCTTTCAATTCTTTAGGGCAACCAGCAGTGGAATTGCTGGATCATTGGTAATTTCATATGTGTAATTTTTGAGGACACACCATACCATTTCTACAGCAGCTGTACCATTTTACATTCTCACCAGCAATGCTTATCTTTACCCACATATTTCTTTTTAAAAAACAAAAATTGGGTTTGAGTTAGCTTTGATCTATCAATATTTGAAGAAATACATGTGATGAAGCACAGTAATCACTATAGCTCTGTGAGCCACAGTGAAGCCATCTTGTGTACAGGCTCACTGCTGCTGTGTGATTCATGAGCCCGTGACCTATGAGCTAGGAAAATATACATGGAAAACAGGAAAAAATAAAGTAATTAACTTGTAATTGTTTGTTTAAAATCACTAGGTGTGTATAGTTAAATTTTACTATGCTTGAGAAATGTTCCTTGACTTAACTGATGCTATCTGCTTCTGTGAACCCGCTTGTGTATAGATGATAATCAAAACAGGTGGTCTGGGGCTGGTCCCAGGCCCCCTGGTAATGGAATTTATTGCAAAACTGACTCCACCTTATGTACTCAGAGTCACATAAGACCCCGATGTAAAATAATATAAAAACCTTTCCTCTTTTCCGGTTGAGTGCTACTCTCTGTGCCGCTGCCTTTGGCAGTGCAGAGGGTAGTCGCTGGCCAGCTAATAAAGACTCCTAATTTGGCTCAATTCGGTTTTCAAGTGGTCGTTTTCTCGCATTCTTAGGCCATAACAATACATTCTATACTTACTACTATTGCTAATTATGTTTATGTTGCTGCTTTTTTTTAAGCATCCAGAAAGTTGCTTCTAATCCATCATTTTCTCCTAGGCTCCCTACTTTTACTATTGTGATAAAGCAGATCAAAGGAAACCTCAAGAAAATAGTGAGATTTGTCCTCAAGTCCTCTCAATAGTCCATCTCCAGTGATCTGGGCGCTCTCCGCCTCCCCAGCCCATCCTGGCACCACTCAGCCAGGCCAGTTCCTCATTCCCAGACCTTTCTCTTTTCTCTTCCCACTCCCCTCACCCCAGTGTAACTTGAGGAACCTAACAGGAGCTGACATGTTGATATGTTGCTTTCCCAGGTGACATGCATACAGGATACGTCCATACCTAACACCTTAATCATGACGAGTGAAGGGTGAAAATATCAGATATGCCAATAGGCTATGGGGGAGTTGCAGGAGCTCAGTGTAGACAAAAGACCTGGACAAGAAGTCAAAACACATCATGTTCAGTCAGATGGAAAACTTTAAGCAAGCCACTTAATCTTTCTGGGACTCAGTTTCCCTACTTGCGAAGTGATAGGTAAACTCCCTCCAGTGAAAAAGCTGGATGATTCTGATTTCATCTATCTAAACATGCATTTGTATATGACAAATTAAAATAATTTACTTCAACAATATCCTGTGCCATTTCTAAGATTTGTCCAATTAAATATCTTATAAAGCCCCAATAATTGAGTTTGGTGCCAGTGCAGGAATAGGCAAGTACAACAGAAAGCAGAGAAATAGAGCCAAGGATATAAGCTAAAACCTAAACATTGTTTAATCACTCAACGTTGCCAACTACAGCAAATCCTCACCGTTATCAACAGATTCTTGGAAACTGTGACTTTAAACAAAACAACATAGAGCAAAACCAATTTTTTTCCTCATCAACATTATAATGAAACAACAGTGAAAGAAAGGACATTATTTGAGAACCTGCAGTACATTCTTTCACTTAAAGTCATAATCTTCAAGAACTTATTGACAACATTAAGTGAGGACTTCCTGTACTGTCCTTTGTGTATTGTCATTATTGAATTTATCATTTAATGCCTGCAACATGATAATTGATGTAAGAGGGTGATTTATTGAGAAAGTAATGGATGCCTTGTTATTTGTTTTTTCTCCTTGCTTTATATTCCTTGGAATAGACTCAAAAGCTATTTTTCCCTTCTACACACCAGGAGCATTTAGCAGGGCCTGTATTCCTAAATTCTAGCCACAGGTTATAACTGGGACCCACAGTGTAAATCTTGTTTCTAAATGTGAAATCCTACAGTGTAATTTTTTTAAATGTAAATTAGTTGTTGCTGATATTTAAATTAGGGTTGTTTCACATTTTTTTCTTTAAAAAATCCAGATTTTCAACCTCTCTTGAAAAATCATAAGATTGGGCTCCACTGGACATTTATTCCCAACTGAGATCAGCAAGATACAAGTAGCAACTTCCCTTCGGACTGAGCACGTGCTCCTCTGTTCACCAGAAACGCTCCTCTCTCTGCTCACTCCTATGTTACTGCCTACCTGGCCCTCGAAGGCATTTCAGTTTGCTCCTTCAGAGGTGTAAGTTACCAGCTTTTGTGGCTTAGGCACTGAAGAGAATCCACATGGATTACCAGAGGGTCAGAAAGTGTGGCAACTTTTGTGCACCAAGGGCAAGATAAGGAGGCGTGGGGACCCACCCTGGGGCAGGCATTAGATACATAGCACTGGGGAATAGAGGGTTACAGTTTGGTCGGGGTGGGGGATGCATGAGACTGCTAAAATCTCCCAGGGGGATCAAGGAATGACTCAATAACAGGCTTCAAGGTCTTCCAAGCCTAGGTAATGTCTGGGGGTGGTGCCACCCTCGGAAGATTCTCACAACTAAAGGACTCACACTGGCCTGAGCAAGTAGGATGGCAAGCCATTTTGCTCTCCACAAAGACTCGACTGAAATTAAAGCTGTTGAGGCTGAAATAGCTTGATGAATGTTTGTTGGAAACCAAATATGAGGATCAACCCGGGAATATACACCAACAATGCTGGGAGCGTTCACGAGTCTGTTACAAGTTAGAATGGAATGCTTACATTAAACAGTTTAGGAAAAGGGAGGGGAACTCTGCATACCCAGGCTGTCCTTTTTCACTGAAGGGTACAATACAGAGGTTACAATTGTTGGATAGAGATCGCCACATACAGGCCAAAATGTATATATGCAAGACAATCAGTAAAACTTTATGATTCAGAAATAAATCAGTGTTCTTTTCAGTGTCAGTAGGTTATGCTTTATTAGTACATCAACAATTTGAGGAACTCATGATAAGATTCTTTACTCAGGGACAGGATGGCGCCGTGAATGGCTATGAATCCCAAGACCTCCACAACGCAGGTTAATTTGGAGGCCTGTTTACTTTTGAAGTCAACTGCCGAATGTGGCCTTTAAGTGTCAAGACATAGCAAATGACCAACACCTGAGGACAGCCCCACTGACTGAAGGAAAACTGCAGAATTTCCTCTTACACTCCTTTACTAGGCATGTGGGAGTACTTAGGACTTTTTTTTATCTCCCAGAGAACTGGAGAGAGCCCACAAAGAACAACTAGTATTGAATTTCCCACCAAGTTGAGTGAGTGGGGCCAGTGTGCTGGGTTGGGGGGAGAGGACAGGAGCCCTATTTTCAACAAGCTGTCCTGGAGATTATGCTGCACAGATGTTTGGGAATCCCAGTTCCAGCTGTGCTCACTAGAGTCCCTTACCATTCCAAAATTCTATGATCCTAAGAGTTCTTTTGCATGCAAAGGTGCCTGTAAGTGGGGAAAGGATGAAGGATGTGAAAACTTGGGAACAGAGCATGTTAGTTGGCAGGGAAAATGATAAACGTGAAACTGGCTTACCTGAGCATAAATCTAACACAGGAATTCTATTTTGCTAATCTATTTGTGCCATCATGAAAAATGAAAGAAACCTTTACATCAGGAAATGGCATGAGCTTCCTAAGCAGTGTGATGGCATTCGCCATGTTGGCTGCCCAGCCTGCATTCCCTGCTCCTGGGGACACCCGGATTTCCTTTGGGGGACTTACCTTTCCTCCAGTGGTTGTAGCCTCACAATACAGATGGAGCTGCTTCAACAAGAACTCATTTAAAAAAGATAAGTTTCTCTCACTTACTACATTCAAGGTGGTGGCCCAGGCCTGCAGGGCAGCCCGATGGTGATGAGCACACAGGCTCCTTCCATTTCTTTGCATTGCCATCCCTAAGGAACGGTCCTTGTCCACAGGGTCAAAGATGGCCCTCCATAGTCTTTTCATTCAGCTATAAAAGAAGAAATAAGAAAAAGGGAGCATAAGTACCTTGCCTTTACATAAACCATTTTTGCTCATCTGAGCCCATTGACTAGAATTAAAATACACATACTTTTGTGCGAAGGCAGCTGGGAAAGTGTGGTGGTGAGGAAAGTAAACAGTGGGTAATGGTAACTGTCCGTGCCACAAAGATAAACCCCTGGTGCCTGCCCTCTATTGTGAAAGCCAGAGGGTCCCTCCTTCCTTTCCCACACCAGGGTGGAGCATGTAACTAAGCACGGGCAATCGGATGCTCCCTCCCAGGGCTCTGAATCCCGAGTGAGGGAGGCGAGGATGGAAAGTAACATCAGAGGTCATATATGGTGGTGCTGGTGCTGAGCCACGTTGCTGCTGGGAGAATATGGTCATGCTTCCTCTCCCTACCTTCTGCAACTCCGTGGGCTCCTGCCTCTTCCCAAGCCTGGTCTCAAAGCCTCTTTTTTATTCCATAGCCCCACTCCACCCCATCCATCCCATTCTGGATACCTTTCCAACAAATTTCCTTTTGTTTAGTTGGCTAGATTCCATGTCTGTTGCTCTCAATGAAGAACCCTGGGTTAGTCTGTTTCCTGTTGCTGTAACAGAATACCACAGACTGGGTAATTTAAAAAGCAAAAAAAATCATTTCCTACAGTTTTGGAGGCTGGTAAGTCCGAGATTGAGGGGCTGCATCTATGAGGGCCTTGTTCGTGTATCATAACAGGGCAGAAGATATCACATGGCAAGAGAGGAAGTGAGAGCACACCAGCTCAGATCCCTCTTCTTCTTCTTATAAAGCCACCAGTCCCACCATGGGGGCCCCATTGTAGTGACCTTATTTAATCCTAATTGTCTTCCAAAGGCCCTATCTCCTAATCAACATTTGAATTTGGGGATTAAGTTTTCAACACATGAAATTTGGGAGATACATTCAAACCCAGAAAATCCCAATTGAGTCTCAGTCTAGGGAAATGAAAAGAAACTCAAAACCAAGAGGTTGGATAAACCCTGGCATGTGCTTTCAGCCCCATGCCACAGTGGAGCCTTGGGATCATGTCATTATGACCCGCTGTTTCCAGAGACAGAGGGCCGACTCTATAACTCATCATTCCCATTATACTCCCCATCTATATTAGTTACCTACTGCTGCATAACAACCCCAACGTTTGGCATTTAAAGCAATAAGCATTCACCATGTCACAGTTTCTGTGAATCAGAAATCTGAGTGTCACTTAGCTGATTACCTCTGGTTCAAGGTCTCTCATGAGGAGACAATCCAGGCATTGGCCAGGGCTGTGGTCTTATTTGGATGCACAGTCAGGCCATGGGGGAGGGAAGGAGATGTTTCAGGTTCCTGCATGTGGGTGTCAGCAAGCCTTGGTCCTCCTCCCGTGTGCCTCTCCACAGGGCACTCACAGCATGACAGCTGGCTCCTCCTGGTGAGGGACCTAAGAGAGAGCAAGAGAGAGCACCCAAGATGGAAGTCATAATCTTTTACAGCCTAGTTTTGAAAGAGACATCCCCTTATTTCTGCCATCTCCTATGAGTTAGAAGTGAGTCACTAAATCTAGCCCATGCTCAGGAGGAGTAGATCACATAAGCACAAAGGGCCAGAAGCCTGGGCCACCTCACAGCTATCCTGCCACACCATAACACTCGTCTATTACAGATCAATAAATGACAATCAGGGCAGGAGGACAAGGGGTAAAGCTTACCTAAAAGTGTGGTTTTGTTGTTTTTGTTTCTGTTTTTTCATGAAATGACCCCAAAACATTTTTGACTATTTTGCTTTCAAACTATCTGGCAGGAATTGTCAGGCAGAACCCACTATTGCCAATTTTCTTTTTTTTACTGTACTGTAATTTACATCACATTGCTACAACTGCTATTTTATATGACATTCCCAAGTATATTTTAAAGGATGATTAAAAAGACAGTTATATCAATTTCTAGTATTTATTATTATTATTATTAACAATAATAACAACCAGATGAACAAAAAGAGGTAATATGTCCCTTTCCCCATTTATCTTATTTTAGTCTTCTGTTATGATTTCCTTAGCTGCCATTGTAACTTTCAAAATGCTGGTTCAATTACTGGCGTACTACCCATTAAGTTAGAAATGATAGGTTTGCCAGAGAAATCAGCTATTATTTAGAAATAAAAAGCATAAGCAAAGACACCGCTAACCCCCAATGAATTTCCAGAAGTCTTAACACCTTTTCAAAGCCACTGTGAACAACAGAACCCAGTTGATGCTTTTGAAATCTAACAAATTGTTAAAGGCACAAAAGTGACAATACCTGTAAATAGTTAGGTTTTCTCAATTACCTAGTAAAAGATCTCATGTGCAAACAAAGTAATGTGTAAGCATCTACATGCCAATTGTTCAAACATAGGAGCCCTGTTAACTTTTGGGGGGTGAGGGGAAACTTGCCCTTCCCTCTGCAAGTTTGCTGAAAGATCAACCCACCATTAAGGCAGATTAATAAAAAAGAGAGGTTTATTTACTCTGCACATGGGGAGAATCACAGCTTGATTACTCAATATCTCAATGGGATACAGATATGTTTATACCCACTTTTTTAGAGGGGAGGGGGAAGATGAGGAATGTAGGTAATTCTGTTTAGGGGCAATAAATGGTTGCTAAGGAGGATGAATAGATACTTGGGAGAATAAGTGGATGAGGGGAAACAGACTGATGTGTAAATTAACCTGAGAGATAGACACTATGTTTAAAATGATTTGGGCCAGATCTGGTTGCATTCTTGACTTTCTTTCCTGCAATATAGTGAGATAACAGGGAGGGGAAGGGAAGTCCATTGTTCTTTTGATGGGTCCATCTGGTTATGCAGATAGAGGGAAAGCCCCTTCGAAGGGCCTATTGCCTTTAATTCAAAATATTCTTTATACCAAGGAGTCATATTTGGGGGTGAAATTTCCTGAGCCTCTTCACTTTCCAAAGCTCCCACCTAGACAAAGGTGAACCTTTCCTGGGAGTCTCCCCTTTAAGGAGGTCAGAAGCAGTAAGAACACATGCATGATCAACAAAATGTTTTATCTCAACTTATGAAGAGAAAGGGAGCATTTATTGGCCAAGTGCCCAGACTGCCCTTTACCAAACACATTATTTCATTTAATCCAAGCATAAGTGTCATTTTCCTCAAAGAAAACTTCCCAGACCCTCCTCTCTGATGGATCTCACACACCCCTTCCCCACTGTTCTCTGTCGCATGCCCTATTCACTTCCTTCATAGCACTTACTTGATTTTTGATTATGCATTTCTTTGTTCCCTTGCATGTGTACTGCCCTACATTGTAAGCTCCATTACGATAAGGCTTCCTCCCACACCTCGAGCCAATACAGCACAGGGGTTGAGCTCACGGCTTTTGGAACCAGGCTGCCTGGGTTCTAGTCCTGGATATGGCAGTCACCAGCTGTGTGACCTGTGCAAGTTTCTTAACCTCTTTGGTCCTTGTTCTTGTCATCTGTAAAATGGGAATCAAAGTCACATCCTCTTCCCTTTGCTGTGAGGATTAAGTCAAAAACTGTTCAAATATTAGCTATCCATGAATACCTAGATTGGGCCTTAACAAATGCATGTTTATGAATAAATTCAATTCTCACAATAGTTCTACCAAATAAATATCATTGTTTCCAAGTCTGCATGTGAATAGCCTAAACCTCAGAAGCCAGTCAAGATCACACACTAGCTAGTAGTGCTGGTAGTCCTGGATCACGTATGTGTAATTCCAAGTCATCTATATGTACTGGGCCAAATTATCTGGCACTGTGTTACCCATGATGTTAGTTTTATTTTTATTTTTGTTTCCTAGACTTTAGTGAAATTTCCCCACCTTCGATGAACTACATTATGAGGTATCAAAGGAAAAATCTCCAGAAGCTCAGATTTATTTATTATAAAGACTCGGCAGTTTCCTTTTAATATTTTTTGCTAATTTTCACAAGAACGTTGCTAGTAGGTATTAACATTCTCATTTTACCCAGGAAGTATTGTGGAAAGGTTGAGTGACTGCCCCCGGCCCCCATCACGGCTGTGGAGCAAGGCTTTAAACTGTGTGGTTCCATCCATGAGCTCCGGAATCAGATTCCCGGGCTCTGAATCCTGGCCCACTCACTTACCAGCTGGCACAAGTTATGTAATATTTCTGATTTAGCTTCCTAATCTGGAGAAGAGAAGTAACAATAACTGCCTCATTGAGTTGTTGTGTCAGATAAACAAAGTCTGTACATGGAAAGTGGCGAGCACACTCCCTATACACGTGTTAGATCTCTATAAATGATGAACCGTAGTGGTAGTCATGGTGGTGGTAGGTAGTGGTGGCATTTCTACCCTGTACACAATGATTCTTGAAGGATGAGTTGCCCAGATGGACAAGAAGAAAGTGGACAAAAGGCCATTGTTACAGAAGACACAGCCTGTGAAGGCACGGAACAGGATGGAATGTTTGAGCAACACAGCTGAAGGAGAGGCATTGCCTCAGATGAAGAGAAAGGGTAAAAAGATTGAGATTATTGTGAAACAGAGTTTTAAGAGGAAGAGAAACATGAACAGATTTGCCTTTAAAATTATTGTCCAGGAGTACCGAGCTCCAGGGGTTGAATCAGAGGAGACAATCATGAACTCCAGGGCATAGTTCACAGTGAAGCACCTTAATTATGGCTGGGCTTGCAAACAGCAAGAAGGGACACAATTTAAAATTGGGGGAGGCAGACTTGACAGGATTTGACTGTGGCTTGAAGGGGTCTGGAAAGAGAGGAGGCTAGGATCCCATGTGTCTAGGATCAGTGACCAAGTAGACAGACCAGTCATTAACAGGGACATGATATTCCAAAGGAAAACCAGGCTTCAGAGGTGAGGCAGAAAATAAACAACTTTATAAATGAATTCAAAACCCTTAGAGGGTAGACTCATCAGACAACTATATCCTATAGGTCAAAAGATCAAAACCCAGGTGTGTAACAGAAGTAAGGGCCTGGAAAAGGGCAAAATGTATTACAAGTTGTCTCTTTAAACACCCCCCTCTACACTTTTTTTGGAAATTAAAACCTGCATTTCTGCCCTAGGCCAGTAATCAGAGGGGCAGGGGAGAGTCCTTTGCTCTGTGTACCACAGTAGATGGCTCAACAGAATTGTCCAGGCAGAGATCATAAGATTGTCTTCACCACAGATGCTATAGTTAAACAGCAATAGCCCAAAGCTGAAAGCCCCCCTTAAAAGCACCCCCCCTTATTTCTGCTTATAGAGAGGATGATGGTACTTTAAGACAAGATTCTCCCATACTCTTCATTTGCCAGCAAATTAATAAACGTCTCTTTCCTTTTCCTCAAGCTGCTTATTCTCATTCTTCGCTCAGCCATGGGGACAAGTACCAAACTTTCAGTAACAGGTGGACATATATATCTTTTTATGTTTTTACTGAAACAACCTGACTGTGTGTGTTCTCCAGGATAGGGTTCCTGTGGCATGTATCATGCACCCTAGTCCCTGGGCACAGTGTCTTGCCCCCGGTATCATGTATGGGAGGTAGATTCTGAAACAGGTGTTGTTTCTTCATTTGAGCACCAGAGGAGCTAGTTGGCTTGTGCTTAGGGCCATGATGTGAGAAAAATGTGTACGTTGAAACAGTAGCATAAAACTCAGCATGAAGACCAGGACATGAAACATCATCTCACTGTCACTCAAAACATGCACACACTGGGCAGAAACCCAGCAGACCTGTCTGGTCAATTCAAGTTGTTATTTCTCCCCATTTTAATTTGCTGAGTGAACATAGTGGGACTCATGTAAGTTAAACATGTCATGTGAGTCCTCTAAGGCTTGATTAACTTGGAATAGAAAAACTACTTAATGAATGAACAAACCATCTCGGCTTTATGTGCTTTCTTCCCCAGATCCACCCTAATTGGAAGGTACTACTATGTATAAACTGAGAAAATGGAGCCCCCAAAGACAATGATCTTCAAACTTTCTTGTTTGCCTACTCTTCGAGGGAATTTTGAAAGAGTATATGCTCCTTTGTGTATTTTTAAATTGATATCAAAATTTTTTCAACAAATTTCAGATAGTTGGAAAATATATAATTTCCAGGGTAGTGTAAATAATGATTTTTAAAATAAAACTATGAGATTGTTCTTTATAGCCAATGGGATATACCATATGATTTTGACACCCACTCTTATTCACTTTTAAAATATACACTAACAAGCTCTTCTTTAACAGTGAAAATTCTTATATAATTCTTTTTGCTCCATATATACTTATTTCCATTCTCCTTTCCTTTCAGAATTTTATCCTAATATAATATATTTCATGCTTAATGATATTTTTATTATTCTTTCATTGTTCCCTGCTGCAAAAATATGTATATAAACTGAAATTAAACTTTATTATTTTCCATGACTATATAGTTGTATTAGAGATTTTTCTTTCAAAATGTTGTCAATTTAAATATTACTATTGATTACAATTGATCAAAACAATATAAAATACTTTAAATATGTTGATTAAATATCATTTAACATAACAAGTAACTATTCATTTTTATTGCTACTGTAACAAACTACCACTAATTTACCAGCTTAAAACAACACTCATATGTTATCTCACTGTTCTGTGGGTCAGAAGTCTCTGTCTGCTTAGAGTCTCACAATCCAAAATTAAGGTTCAGCTGGATTGCAGACCCTTCTGGAAACTCAAAAAAAGAATCCACACCCAGGCTCATTGAAGTTGTTGGCAGAATTCAGTTCCATGCAGCTGTAGGGTGGAGGTCCTCTTCTTTCCTTGCTGGTTGTGGGCTGGGGACCAGCCTTAGCTCCCAGCACCTTCTCTCTGGTCCTTGCAGGTAGGTCTCAGGACCAGCCAGGGTGCAATGTATCCTTCTCACACCACATCTCTTCTGCTTGCTCTTCTGCTACATCTCTCAGACTGATGCCTCTGCTTTTACAGAGATGCCTCTGTAATCATGTGATTACACTGGGTCGGTCCACCAGATAATCCAGGATAATCTCCCTATTTTAAGGTAAACTAATTGATCATTGATTAGTAAATTTAGTTCTGAAAAGTCTTTTCACAACAGTGCCTAGGTTTGTGCTTGACTGAATAGCCAGAGGCCAAGAATTTGGGGGGGACATCTTTAGGATTCTGCCAACCACAGTAATCTGTCATTAGAAAATAGCTTTTAATGATATAGACCAGTCTGTTATATTTTTTCAATTTGTCCATGTATCTGTGGGTGAGTATTATTCATTGCCAGGATGAGATATATTCAACAAAAAATTATATTTCTATTTTTCAGTTTCAAATAGGTAGGCACTGAGAAACTTTGTTCATCTAAGTAAGTAGACAGGAATGGAAGGAGTTTTATTATAACAATATAACTGAAGTCTTTAAATGCCTTCTAAATTACTCTCCAAAAATATCATGAAGTGATATATCATTTGAAGCCTTTTTTTTTCCCCAATGATACATCAACTAAGGCCACTAAGGATCTCCTTCAATTCTGTAAAACAGTGGTCCCCAACCTTTTTGGCACCAGGGGCTGTTTTCATGGAAGATAATTTTTCCACAGACAGGGGGTGGGGGGATGGTTTTGGGATGATTCAAGTGCATTACATTTATTGTGCACTTTATTTCTATTATTATTACATTGTAATATATAATGAAATAATTATACAACTCACCACAGGTTGGGGACCCCTGCTGTAGAAAGCAGAGAATTAAAAACCATCTGACCTGCAATAGAATTCTCTGCCCAGTCATCCTCATTCTCAATTTCTGTAAGATATATTAACAGTGATCCCTTATTATCTGTGGACCCCAATAGATGCCAGAAACCATCGTTATTAACAAACCCTATGTATACTATGGTTTTCCTTCACGTACATACTTATGAGAAAGTTTAATTCATAAATTAGACACAGTAAAAGATTAACAACAATAATAAAATTAAAAATTATGAGAATATACTGTCATAAAAGTTATGTGAATATTCTCTCTCTCTCTCTTTCAAAATACTGTAATATTTTCAGACTGCAGTTCACTGTGTGTAACTGAAACTGCAAAAAGAGAAGCAGTGGATGAGGGGGGACTACTGTATACCAAAAAGTCCTTACAAGACTTATTGAGTGACTTTACCATTTCTATTACTCTTTCATTTACAAAAACAATGGAAAAATCTTTGGAGGCACAAACAAGTTTGGTAAGAAAGAAATATTTCATTCTGTAGCTGTGGCTACTATGTAAACAATATTGCTAAATGCAAATACCCAAGTTTCAGTGGTTGGAAAGTTCCCCAGAACAACCAAACACCCAGCTATACAGAACAAAGGGTCAAGCCTTCTTATTATACATTTAGCAACAAGAAAAGATTCAGAAATATTTAATCACAAAATCTAAGTTAACCTAGGATAAGAAGTATTTTTTTTCAGATTTGCAACAATAACAATAATAAAGGGACATCATCAACACCCCTGAAGACTAAAAAAGAATATCTAGTCCAGGTGGATAATAGGTTCTTTCAAAGGGAATGCAGGCTTGGTAAAGAACTAGTGGCAGAACAGAAACAGAAGGTTTAGAATTACACAGGATCTATGTCATCATATCAACCTCCTCGCCGCATCCTGAGAGACCATGAGCTAGAACCAAAGCCAGAATTCTTCTCTTAGCCTACCTTTCACCTTACCTCTCACCATCTCAAAAATAGCCCTTGTACCAGTTATCAGTTTATTGCCTCATCTCCAAAATCACCCTTCATTGTCTGCTCTGCAAAAATGGATCTGGATCCTTTAAATATTAATAGTTTCTCCTTGCCAGGTGGCATAATATTAAGCTTTGTCAGTTGAGGACATTGGAGGGACATTCCAGGAAGAAGTGGTTTTCTTTTATTCAGATGTGCTTTCTCAGATTGCTCCTAAAGCACAGGTGGTTTCTCTGCTACCCAGTTCCTGCAGCACCTACAGCATCTTCAGGGCCCAGCTCGTACAGCACTCACAGCTTTTCCGTGGCCAGCTCAAGCAGTGCACAGCAGCCAGCAGCTTCTCTTAGCACCCCCATTTCCAGGAAACTTTGTAGCAGAGACACCACCCCATCAACAGCTTTCCCTGGTGCTCTAGGCAGATTTCCAGCAACTTCTACCAGAGCAGGACCACAGCAACTTCCCTGACATTCAGTGAACCACAGCCGTGCCTCCTCCAGGAAGGACTTGATCTACACTGGGGGGACAGGCAAGGGCCTCCGTTTTGGGCACCCTACCTCAGCCCTGGGCATCGTGCTGTTCCAGATCTCTGCCATTCCCATATTCTTCAGAGTTCTTTTTACTTCTTCCTAGCCGGTCCCTTGTAACTCCAATTCCGTGTGGTAACTAATAATTCTTCACATTAAACTTTCCTTGCTCAAATTTCTGTGTGACTTCCCCTTCCTGAATGGGCCCTGATACAGCCCTAAAATCAGACTCTTCCAAGGGGACTTCCTTTAGCTCAGCTAAGGTAGGTATGTGTCTTTAAGATTCATGGAGAAGGAAATTCCTAAAAGATATCATAGTTTCTCTTAAACAGATCACTTTGTCTAAGACAAATTAATATTATTTTTAGCAAATTCCCTTATGATATAGAACGAATAATCCCATCCATTTAACCTTTCCACACAAGCTCTTATTCGAATCATTCAGCACTTTTCATGGGTCTTTTGGGATCTCCTAAATGTGATGAGGGGCTGTGTGATCTCAGACAGACTTCCAGACATGTCGCTGCGCACTTGTTATAATAGTTACATTTTCACAAATTATGAAAAGTGAGAAACATGCCGATGCAAAGGTAAAATTATTTTAATAGGTAGAAAAGACACTCACTCTTTCCTCTTTCTTTATTAAAAAATGGAAGTGTGGAAAGCAAGGGAGAAAAAAAGAGAGACTGCAAAATGTTAAGCAACCTAATCAAAATGAGAAAAGAAGCTGGCGGTGCCTAAATAATAAAATGGCAACATGGAATTGAGAATAAAGGATCTACGGAGCTTTTAAATCTAAACCCAGCCTTCTAAAGAGATCTCTTCTTGCCCTTGAGATGATTTGATGGACCCTAAAGTACATATTAACCCATCATTTGAATTAATCCTGCTTTTGCTATTGTCTTCTCAAACAAGCCCAGAGAATTCTTCAATACGTCAAGGTCTTTTTGTGTGGCAAGGGCAATAGAATTCTGCAGCCAATGTAAGTTGATTCAGCAGCTGTAATAACATGAAGCCATCTGCAGCCCTACATTTAGTATGCAAATGAGAGGAAGCAAAGGTCTAGCATTAGATGCAAGATCTTAAATTCTGTACTTCTCCTCTCTAGCTCTCTGTCTGTTTGCCTCCAGTGACATCTGATTCATTCATTCCCACATCGAATGCTTATCGAGCGTCTGAGGATACAGACATGAACTTGAATGACAGGAGGAACCTGCTCTGACTGCTTGACTCTTTCCTATTCCTTTAGTCTACCAACCTTCTTTTGGATTCACTTGCCTCCCTAAAAAGCTAGGACCAGCCAGCTGTTTACCTCCTCGTCTCCCACGCCCAGGCTGCCGATCACTGTGACTGTATCAATGTTTTTGACCACCCTCCAGCCCCAAGCCCGTTCCTGTGCCAGCGGCTCACAGCACACGATTGCTCTCAGGTTTGTAGAATCCTGAGGCCATACAGCATTAAACCCTTCAACTGCCTTTCTTTCCTCCTCCACATTTGTCCTGATTTGTCCCCCTCATTTCTTCAATCTCCTGCATGTCTAATCAATCACAATTATATGAGAAAATTTTCCTAACATTTTTCAAATGTGTGCTCTGTGCTCATTTCTATGCTTTCCCCTGACACAAGCCCTGATCAGCACTCACTGGAAAGATGGCAGTGTATTCACAGATGTCATCCTGTGTGGATCACTGTTCTTAGTTGCAAGTAACAGAATTTCCATGTACTGAGGAGCTTGCAGGACCTCCAGAAGAGCCAGGAATCCAGTTCTGAGGTTAATTATCCAGAATCAATGCCCAGCCATACCCCGGGGTCTACTCAGTAAAAGCTCCAGTGCCGCCACCCCCTGGCACCTGGGAGGCTAGGGAGAGGGACAGGGATTCTGCCACTACTGCTTCCAAAGAACCAGGTATGTCTGTCTCTGTGCTTGCCACAGAGCAATTTCCCCACATTTAGCCAACTCCTCTCAACACCCAGTTCCAAATCCAAGTCTTGCACAGGTGCATCTGAATGGTGGAACTGAGGTCGCACACCTGTATTCAAGTTTCAAGAGAGCCTAGGAATGTGAATTTCCAGAATTAAAGTTTGGGAAGGTAAAATTCACAATGTGGGATATTACCAAAATGTAGGAAGGTATTTAATAGTGTTGGGCTGCCACAGAAGCAAAACACCACCAAATATACCCCTTTAATCAATCTTTTAATATAAAATATAATTATTTTATTTCTATTTTTTGAAAAATAACTTCATGGGTTCCCTATTACCTAAAGATTAATATAAGCTGCTAAAATGGCATGTAAGCCCTTTGCATGTCTTTGTCTTTCTTCCTTCCTTCTATTCATTCCCTGCTATTAGTTCATTCTTCTAGAAAACTAAAGCACTACAAAATTAAAAAACAAAAACCACTGGTGGTTTGTGGCTCTCTGTACTTGCATATACTTTTCTCTCCTGCATAGAGTGTTCTTTCCCCTTTCTGCCTTCAAATCCCTGCTCAGAGCATATATTACATGCAATTATCACGGACTATGCACTAGAAAAACAAAAATTAATAATGGAGTTCCCACTTTAAGGGATTTATAAGGATGAGAGAGAGATGTAAGCAAAACAGGCTAAAAACATAAAGCTGCTACTGGCATAGAGTGGTGCTGCTGGGTGCCCTGACAGCTCCCAGTCCAGAGAACCGTGTGGACTCAGAGGAGAGGATTAATCACTTCCGTTTGGTGTGGCAGAGATGGAGATTCAGGAAAGGTGTGGCAGGATAATAATTTCAAATATTAATATATGGGGATTTTTTGCCCCCTGATATTTGCCTCTCACTGTCCTCACATGTCAATAGAAGTACCTTATAAGCTTTATGGCTTTTCTTATGCACAAGTCTAAGTCCGTAGGACCAAGGTCACCAGCCAGCAGTCCATGGGATGTACATGAAATAATTTATTTGGCTTAAACACTACTTCCATTAGTTTAGGTTTTGTTGCCAACATAAAAAATTGATAATTTCATATAAGACTTTAAATTTCCAGTCCCTCCTGAAAAATCTGGAACTTCTACAAACTGTAGGCCCACAGATTTCATGGCATCGGCCAGCTGGAGCTGAGTAGTGGCTGCCCCTTTAAATAAACCCAGTCCACACCGCTCCCTATTGTCTCCTACCCTCACCCGCTTCACTCCTTTACAGTAGCTACCTTACCCCCATAAACACTTGAGTTCTCAACACATGCCCCAGAATAACTGAGAGAGTTTTCAGAGGAGTTAAATATGAAAAGAGGATTCCAGAGTATAGACAACTATCAGTAAGACTAGGACTTCTCACCGCATCAGAGAAAGAGGTGTTTCCTGGCTATGAGTGAACAGAAGAGCAGTCTGGATGTGCAGGCAGCAAGAATGCAGCCTGCCTTCACAGCCATGCTGCCCCAGAGAAGCTGAGGAGCCCCCGGAGTCGGATGACGGGCTGTGAATCTACAATCAGGAAGCACTGAGAACCTGACCAAAACCTCTGTGCCCCGAGAGTACTGCAGAAGCATCGGACAGCTGCTAGAGCTACTGGGGCTACTGGGAAAAGGCCACCGATGCTTGTCAGCAACCTGGGTAACCAGGCCATATCCCACAATGGGTGCCTTAACTCTAGAGAAGGAAGGCAACTCCCAGAAGGACTGCAGTTAGGCTTCTTCCACTGTCCTGGTGGAACAGAGGCATAAAGACAGAAATTGCCTTGAGGTCTAGAAAAAAATTAAGGGACAATACTTGCTCATCTGAGTTTATGGGTCCTTTTGAGTTTGAGGAACCAGACCTGACCCAGGCCCTAAGTTCCAAAGGATCTAGACCACAGAGAATCTAAAGATAACTAGGTAATCACCTTGAAGCCAAGAAGGGAGGTGGCTCTGGGAACAGGGCACAGAAGCGTGAGCTCTGTGTATTCAGAGGAGTGCCCGAGGTCCACGTGGGCTGCGGTCCACAGGTCAAGGTGGGGCCTGAAAGGAGAAAAGGTTGGAGAGGCAGGCAAGAGCCCGATCATGGAAGATTTAAAAAGAGAATGAAGTTTACCTGAAGACAGGAGAAATAATTGAACAGAACCCTAGGTGTTCAGCAGGTTGAAGTAGGTGGAGAAGAATTAGTATGTTCAACTTTATACATGCTGAATTTGAGATATCTCAAGTACATCCAAGTGGTTATGTCCATAGGCAGATAGATAAATTAATCTAGGACTCGGGAGAAAGCTCTGGGTTTTCATTGCCTATGTGGGCATCACCAGCTGGTAAGTGCTCATTGCAGCTATGGGATTGGATGGAATCATTCCAGGAGTGTGTCAACTGGGAAGGAAAGAGAAAAAAAATCTACCTTCAATGGTGATCAGAGAAAGAGGACCTTGCAAAGAAAATTAAGAAGAAATTTCTAGAGAAAGAGGAGGAAAGAAGAGAAGGCTTCCTACGAAAAATCTAGGGAAAAGAGATTTCAAGAAACAGCCAGAAATCTCAAGTTCAGAGGAAAGGTCAAATATTTTTTAAATGTGTGTATATTGGGTTTGATAACATGACTGCATGGATTTTCAGGGCAAGAGCAACTTCAATGAATGGTGGGACAGACACCATCTTGTTTCAAGTCCGGGAGTGAATGGGCAGTGAAGTGGAGTCCTGTGTGTGGCTAACACCTGAGAAATTTAGCTACAGAGGGAGGAAAGAGGTGGAGCTCTGGCTGGAGGAGTTTGAGGCCAAGGAAGGTTTAAGATGGTAGAGAAATGAATACAATCGGCCCTCTGTATCTGTAGGTTCCACATCGTGGATTCAACCAACCATGGATCAAAAATATTCAGAAAAAACATTCCACAAAATTCCTGGGAAGGCAGGAAGGGATGGACTCCAGGCACAGGGAGGGTAAACCCTAGGTAGGAAGGAGACACCTCCGCTGTGTAACAAGAGGCACAGAACGGGTGGGAGAAAGCAGGTCAGGCTCAGGAGGAGTTCTCCATTTGGTGACATCAATTTATTTTTCTCTGAAGTAAGAGATAACGCTATTCACTAGGATGAAGGTGGAGGCAGAAGGAGTGTGAATTTGGGAAGAGTGGCAAATGTTTAGCCACTGTGAGCTAAGGGGAGACAGCTGGAGAGAGAGGCACACAAGGCTGACTGACTGCGCTGAGAAAGCAGCTGAGGTTGAGCACCACGTATTTATGACGGTCGCAATCAAGGCCGGCTGCACAGTCTGCATGGCCAAATGCAAGATGAAAATGTGGGCTGACTGGTTTAAAAAGCAGGAAAAAAGGACCACTAAAGATACTAAAATACATGACTTCTTGTCCTTCATAATCGCTCTCTTGCCCTGTCCTGGTGCCTTTTATTTGCTATTTAATGTCTCCTTCCCCACCTCCCACCCCCAGCATGGGGATACTCTCTGGCTGAATGTGGAACCTCACAGGGCTCGGAGCCCCCCCTCCCATGACTGAATGTGAGTGTGTCACCCACTAACTAATGGATTTCCCCTTCCACCAGCCTCAGGACCAGCACCCCTTCCCACAGACCCATCCCAACCGACAGCAGATGCGTGACCACCAAGGGGTTGACTCTCCACACCAGTACTTGGTACCGGGATGGCAGGTGGTGAAGAGGCCCACGACCATGTGTGCGGTGGTGGAGCCAGCCTGGGACAAGGATAGCCATGGCCATGCTTCACCCTAGACGTGACTGAGACTTGTGCCTGACCTCTGGGGGCAGAACAGAGGACCAGGAGAGGGCGGGGCAGTGAGAGTGGGGTTGGGGGGTGACGAGGGCGGAGAGTGGGCAGCTCAGAACCCGTCAGAGAAGTGTGGAAGCTGGAGGCAGTGGAGGGACCAGACCTGACCCCGGTCCCAGGTCCCGGGTGCAACACTGGGTTTCGCATGTTTCCATTGCTTTCTTGTTTAACACGAACGTTGTGAGGGAGTAGGGCAGGGAAGAGGGCCAGATATACTTTATCCTTGCTAAGGCCCAGAACTATTTCGGGAAGAACAAGATCTTCATTAAATAGTTGCCTTTTGTGGGAAGGACTAGGAGGAGATAGGAATGTGGAGTGAGAAGAAAAATTAGTTTGCATTTATATCCTCTTGTGCTCCTGTGTTGTTGTTTTTGTTTTTGTTTTTGTTTTTTTTTTTGCCACATGAATGTGTTTCTTTTCTAATTAAAAAATTTAAAAGAAGTAAAAGGCAGGTGAGAAAATAGAGCCCCTGATTCTCTGTGCTCTGCTGTGACAGGAAGGCTAAGCCGAGGTGAGCCAGGACCCTGGAGCGGCGCCTGCGCTCAACGCGGCGGAGACTCGCTGCGCTTCCGACCACCGGGCAGGGCCCGGATGAGAGACGCTGCGCGTGCGCGGGAATGGCCGCTTGATTGCAGAGCAGTGTATGAGGACCCCGCGGGGAGGACATCGGCAGTGCTGGAGAAGGGTTGGCTTCTAGAAAGGAGAGACCTAAATCCTCTTCTGAGGCTGGCGGAGGGAGCATTCGCATAGATGTGGGTGACTGCACAGCTCCATGCGGGAGGGACCAAGGCCTCATTCCTCTGACGTGAGGGATATTTTAATTGCTTCCTTGTACTAGTCTCCTTTTTCTAAATTCTCTATAATTTTTTAAAATTTTTTAAGTAGTTTTTTCCTCCAGACGGTGGGGGACGTATATGGGAATGTGAAGGTGAGGACACCGCTCTCACCAGACCCTCGCGTAACATCCAGCGCTGTCAGCGCCTCCTCTGGGCGTGGAGGCCACCGGCCAGGGGAAAGGTGCCCCATCTGTCTTCACGTGCCTGGCCTGGCCCAGTCCCCTCGCTGAGGAGCCGGCCCCTGCTCTGGGCACTGCGGGACTCTGGTCAGAGGATCTTCAGGAGGAAAATCTTGAATGTGCCGAAAGTGTGTGTTTCCATGGGGCGTCAGGACAGGCTGATCATTGCCTGTCACTAGGCATCGCGGCCGCCCCTCCGGAAGTGGCCTTGTAGATTCTAGCACTCCAGCCAAAGCTTCTGCCTCCTCCCCAGCCAGGGAGTACAGGTGGCCCAGGCCATGCGGCTCCTTTCAGCAAGATGAGCTCCCTAGAAGGAATCTCAGGCTCTACAAACAAGCAATTGAACATTTAACAACACTTTTTTTTTTTTTTTTTTTTTTTGAGATAGAGTCTTGCTTTGTCACCCCAGGTAGAGGGCAGTGGCATTATCACAGCTCACGGCAACCTCTAACTCCCCGGGCCCAAGCCATTCTCTTGCCTCAGCCTCCCAAGTAGCTGAGACTACAGGCACATGCCACCATGCCTGGCTAATTTTTCTATTTTTAGTAAAGACGGCGTCTCACTCTTGCTCAGGCTGGTCTGGAACTCCTGAGCTCAAGTGATCCTCCCACCTTGGCCTCCCAGAATGCTAGGATTACAGGCATGAGCCACCTCACCCAGCCAACAGCACATTTTTCAACAAGAACAAGTACACAGATACACCAAAACCCAAAAACAAGACAGTTTCCTGCCTAACTTGAAAGAGTGGAGATTGTGAAACCAGAGAAAAGAGAATTTGTATGGTCTTAGGGCCTAAACAGCTGCAGCGCTATAGAGAATCTTATGTTTGGGAACATTTTCTAGTTCAAACCCTTGCTGCTCAATTCACACATCCAAATAATTGTTTGTCTTATTAATCAGGCACCTCACTTTGTGATCATCTGGTCATGTGCAGAGCAAACATCTTCCTGCCCAAAACAAAGGTGGAAAATAAACCTAGGGATTCTCTTCTGGAACCTCAGATGATATCTAATCTGGATTTGCTAATCTGCATCTCAAGGACTTACCTGTGAAGTTCCTGTCCTATTCCAACAGTGAATACTTCAAATTTACTTCATTCCATCTTCACCTTAAAATCAGCTTTCATTCTCAGACAGTTTTGATAAACCTAATCCATTACTAGTTTCAACTGTGAAGAAAATTTCTTTAAGTGAGACAAGCTCCTGGAACATTCTCAAATAGGTTCAGTTTATAGTACACTAATAACAAAGGAATCATTGTTGAGGAGGAAACTTCTGATCCAATACTCTCAGAAGATTCTGCCCAATTTTAAAATCTCTTTGAAACATTAGAAAAGAATTGAAAAGTGAAAAGACCACTCTTGGCATCATGTCATCTCACGCTTTCTCTGTGGAGTCTTAAAACAGATATGGAAGGATTTGGGTTGTCATATTTCTCTTCAAAATTGGCAGTGAAAAATTAGTAGTTATGCAATTTAAACAAAAAATAGCTTTAAAAATTATAGGCCCTTCCAAAATTGATTGAATTTGTGGAAAAATGTGTATCTTTTTATTACCTCTGAACTCAAGGAAACTGAACTGAATGAATGCCTATATTGAACGGAGAATAGCAGTCTATTTAAACTATGTGAAATAGTGCTGATTTTCATGGCTCTTAACTAGAAATTCATTTCCCTCCTTCTTAAGCCTAAATCACATTCAATTCTATTACTGTATGGAGCGATTGTGACTTGAAGACTTTTATAATCTAACTTTTGCTGATGACCTATATGCTCTGAAAAGCTGAGCTGCCTTTTCCCTAAGAGAAATGGCGGTGGGGTTAATCCAGCTTATTTGAAGGGCTGCTAACTTCTCACCCTCCCCAACTTGGCTTAATACAGGCCAGAGGTATAAGCATTATTTTTCCGAACCTGTGAACTAGGTAAGGCTATAGAGATCATCTAGTACAATGCCCCGTTTACTTCATGGATTTCACACACTTGCAAATGAATAATTCTTTCTCCAAATATACAACAAAGTACAAAAAATAACCTCAGGAACCAGAAGGGCATGACTGAATATGTAGCAATAGCATCTTCTACATTTGCACATAGTTGGAAAGAAACCACTTGTATTTTTGTCACATTTTAAAGCATGTGTTCCTAATTGATTATTAAATTTTAAATATTGCATTTTGACCTCTCAGATCAATATTTATTACATAAATACTATATATACACATTCACACAGCATATATATATATATATGTAAATATATCCCATGATGTAAAAGATACAAATGAATGTGAGTTCACTGTAATATTTCTCCCAAAGAAATAAAGAAAAAGAATATCCTACTCCCTTCATAGAGGAAAAATGCTTAATTTTAAATAATGTTTATATTGGAATTGTTATAGTAATTTCCCTCCTTTTTAGTATATAAAATGGCAAATACTGGAGAATTTCTAAAAGCTCAAAATAGAATGTCAACAGATCATATTCCAAAACAGTCAGCAGCTGGTGCCAGCTGATCACTGTCCTCCCTGAAGCAGTCTTCTCTTGCCTTCCAAGATACCACACTCACTTGGTTGTCCCCCTCCCCACTGGGTGCTCCTTCTCAGTGCCTTTTCCTCATCCTTCCTCATCTTCTCAACTTCTCAATGTTGATGTTTCCCAGGACTCTTTCCTGGGCTGCTTCTCTTCTCCACTTATTTCCCCATTGATCCTATCCTAAGCTCATGACTTTAAATACTATCTATTCACTGGGAATTCCAAATTTATAACTTCAGAGTCATGTATTCAATAACCAACTTGATATTTCCATTTGAATGTCTAATGGGCATCTAAAATTTACCATACACGGAACATAGCCTAAAAACCTTCTTCTTCTAAAATCATCCTCATCTCAATTGTCGGCAATTCTGTCCTTCCATACACAAGATAAAGACCTTGGAAAATTGTCACTAACTTCTTTTTTTCTCTAAATACCCCAGATTCAATCTGTCAGCAAATTCTTTGACTCATCTTTGCAATAAATACAGAATTCAACCACACCTACCAATCGATCAACACTTATGTGCACATATGGGAAGTAACATTCATAGAGTGTCAGGCAGGTGGGAGGGGGATGGAAGGGATGTGTAAATTCACATCTAATGGGTACAATGTGTGCTTGCAGCTCTGACTTGGGCAGTGCAAAGGCAATTTATGTCACCAAAGCATTTATACCCCCATAGTACTCTGAAATTAAAAAAATAAAATTTTTTTAAAAAGCACATAGTCACGTGTAGCAATTAAAAAAAAAAAGATTTCAACCACACCGCACCACATCCACCACTCCCACCCAAGGCACCATCAACTCTGCCTGGATTATTGTAACATCTTCCAGAAGGATCTCTCTGCTTCTACCTCTTCTCAACACTACAACCAAAATGATCCTTTTAGTCTTACCTAGTCTTGCTAATCTGTGTCTCAAGCATCTACCTGTGATGTCCTTATCCTACTTCAACAGTGAATACTTGAAATTTACTTAAGTAAGGTTATATCTCTACTTAAAACCCTCCAGTAGCTTCCCAGCTCTCTCAGAGGAAGCCATATCCCGACAGTGGTCCATGGGACCTCACGTGATCTGTACATGTACGGTGCTCACACACACATCATTACTTCTCTGATCCTATCTCTCACTACTTTCCTTTCTTATTCTGCTCTTATCTGCACTTGCCTCCTGGCTGAGTCTCACACACTCAAGACATCCTCTTGCTTCCAGGGGCTTTTCACTAGCTATTTCTTCTTTTCTTTCCCAAGTAGTCACAAGATTCACTCCCTCGCCTCCTTTGCTTAAATTTCATGTTCTTAAGTCTGTCTTGTTCACTCTATTTAGAATCTCAGTAGCCTCCAACTCCCAGAACTCATTAGCCTGCTGCTAGGGACTGAATATTTGTGTTCACCCAAAATACATATGTTGAAACCTAATCACCAGTGGGACAGGATTTTTAAGTAGAGCCTTAGGGAGGTGATTAGGTCACAAAGGCAGAGCCCTTTTGAATGGGATTAGTGCCCTTGCAAAAGAGGCCCCAGAGAGTTGCATTGCCCCTTATACCATGTGACAACACAGACAGAAAGTCTCATCTAGGAACAAGGAAACAGGTTCCCATTAGACATTGAATATGTTGGCACCTTGATCTTGGACTTCTCAGCATCTAGAACTGTGAGCAATAAATTTCTGTTGTTTATAAGGCACCCAATCTGTGGTATTTTGTTGTAGTAGCCTATGTTGACCAAGACAACTCCTTCCTTGCTTTGTTTTTTCTCCTTATCATTTATCAGTTTCAAATGTATTTTATAAGTTGCATATTGCAACATCTTCCAGAAGATGTTATTTTCTTTCTTGTCCAATAGAGTGCAAACTTGAGGGCAGGGATTATCTTTCCTGTTTACTGGCATATCTCGAGTGTCAAGGACAGTACTTACCAGTACTCAATAAATGATTGTTGAAATGAATTCAAATGTAAAATTTAAACAGCTAATATAGTATTTAACAACCTTTTGGGAAATTTTGTGTTCTTGAAGTTAGATGCCTTAAAACTATAATCCTTGATTTTTGTCACTTTTATATATTTTAAAGACTCTTCCTTTCAGCTACACACTAGGAAAAAAGATATAAGGTAAAGATTAGAGTTAAAAATGGTAAATAAATTTCTTTAATTTACTTTAATTCAATTTTGTACCCCTCTAGAAGCCAATGAATTGATTTTTTCTGACCTTGGACAGAATTTCAGATATTAGCCAAAAGCCTTTTCCAGCTTTAAAAATTTCTTTCCCATTGAACAAAAAGGTATGGAAATACAAGGTAACTTGCTACAAAGCTATAATTTAATAAAAACAGTCACAAGCATTGATATAGTTAATATGGATTTGGTTTATTTGTAGAATGTGTTCCAGAAATCTGTCTTCCAATCACTCTAATGGAATTATTGTTCTTATTGAGTGTATATTGAATATTTGAGTTCAAATACTCATAAAGTATTCTGTGCTATTATCAAAAAATTAATTACAAAGTATTTGGTTATTACATTTACTGCTTGATATGATGGAACCAAAGTCAGCAAGATTTTGCAATCTGTCTTTCCCATACACCCATGCAGGTACATCCAGGCACAAACACAAATAGTCTGAGAACTTTTACCACAAAAGCAAAATATTTAACTCCATTTTTAAAGACAGAGTGAAGACCAGAAAGTAAATTACTTATTTAAATTAGAAGAATTAAAGAAGAATTAGAAGAATGGTAATTAGAAGCAGAATGGGGCCTTTATCTGACTTTCAGTCTAATGCTCAGTTCATGGCTACAAAATGTGTTGTCCTTTCAAAAACAATATAAATAAATAGACAATGTCAATTGTGCCAAAGAAAACTCAACACCACTACCACTATTTGCCATCTACCCAGAGTTCACAAACACAATGGTCATAAAATTGTAGAACAGTAAAAATCTGGATGGCAGTGGTAAAAGGAGAATTTCTGAAGAATTCCAAAGTGGCACTCCAAAGGAGCTGATGTTTTCTTCACAGTTGAAGAGAATTTTTCGGGTAATCTTCAATCTACCAGCTGGTCTCTTCTGCCCCTAAAAAATGAAAGTATCTACGTCTCCACTACAGGACACAGAGAGTAATGAGACTCAGGAAACAGACGCTGGTGTTACTATTTGGGGAATGTTACTAAAAAAGAGCCCTGAAGGAGGGCAAATCCCATTCCCCTGCATCACTGATGAGCAAACCTAGGGCTCAGGTGGTCAAGTCATTCACATGAGTCCAGGATGTTATCCAGTACCAAGCTTACTCATAATCTCAAGACTGCACGTGACTTAGATGCACAGGCACAGCCAGGAGACATCTGGCATTCCAAGTACAGCTCTTCAGGTCTGTACTTTTTGCATCAGTCGTACTGCCTGCCTCAGGGCAATAAATGAGTTCTCCAGGTGAAGGGCAGGTTTCTCTCGTAGTAGGGAGCATTTCAGGTTAGGAAACATCTCTGAGTTATAGAAACTCAGAAAGTTATGTCTGAGATTTTTTCTAGGAAGTTATGCCCCATAAATCCATAAGTTCTAGGTTTGTTTACTATAAGCATTTCAAGCCAGAGACATCTTGCTAAAACATTCCACAGATAAGGACTCCCCTCCTATAAAATACCACTAGTTAGGTTGGTTATTTAACATGTCCACAAGGATATTACACCTAGTCTCCTGTCTTCTCTCCTTCTTGGGTATGCACCCCATCTTCCCATAAAGGGAGAGAAACAGATAACAGGCTTTTTCTCCCTCCTGGTGCTGATCTGTCAAGTGGCAGATGAGAAAGAGTAGTAATTATTATTATGAAAATATAGATACTAATTGTAAGGTTTTTGGATGGTCGGCGCCAGAAAAAAGAGAGACGAGTAGAGTTGAAAGGGTTAAGTAAAGAGGCTTTATCGGAGTGGTCCAGATGAGGGTAACGGGTCCCAAGGGAGGGACCTGGGTGAGGTTCCCAGACCCCGGGAGAAACCAAGGACTCAAGAAGTCACAGTCCTCTGGGACTGAGGCAAGTGTATTTATATGGGGTGAGAGGCGTAAGTGGAGGGGGCTTGCTTTTTAGGTGCTTGTTTAAGTGGATTATCAAGTTCTCAATAAGCAGGATGTCTCTGGGGCTTCAACAGGATGTCTCCAGGGTCGGGTAGACAGCATGGGGCCTGGGTGTGCTGCCAGTCACAGGATGTGGCTGGGATTTGGTGGGGCCAGGTGTTTGTTCAAGTGGAAAAGTGGAGCTGACTCACTGCTTAGGGCAGAGGGGTTTGTAGCAGGGGAGGGGGCTACATGGCCCCCTCACCAACCTTACACTAATCACCCAGTACTTAACAGCTTGAACCTTAAGCAAATTTAGGCAAAATCTCAAACAATTCTTTTCAATTAGTAGAAAAGTTTTGATATAAGGAAGAAACTTTCCAAAGCCAACAAGCACAAATTTGAAATAACATGACAGATCAGGAAACAACACCCCAAAAGACAACCAAACACATGACCTTGAAAGGGCAAACACAGAGCTAACACCCTTAGCACTATGTCATTTGTAATTGTTGTCTACAAAATTATGCTTAAATTAAACATGTATTAAATTGTATCTATTATGTGAGTTCTATTTTTCTCAAGAAGTCTCATTGTTGTTAATATGGTCCAAATTTAATGACTCCCTTCTGGAATTGTTAAGGTGAATACTTGCAGTGCCAAGATTATGGTGCACCAGGTTGGTTTTAAAAAATTATGCTGTGTTGCTGCTGGAGTGTCATACACATCATACACTGTCATTATTTCTTGTAAAGTTCTCTTTGGTACCATAAAGAGCAAATTAAACACACAAGGCCTTTGCCCTGAAAGAAATTACAGCTTAAAAGAATCAACAAACTGAGAAATCAGCAAAATGACTGCTCCAAACCAGCAGAACTGACAGATGTCATGAAAACAAATGGTTATAACATAGAAAGCTGTGCTGTCCGTAGATAATGGAGACCTAAATCCTGGCTCTGCCACTCTCTGCTGGACCCTAGTGCACCACTTCCTTTTTCCGGGTCCCAGTTTTATCATCCATGAAATAGAGGAAATTTGGATTAGATGATGCACAAGTCCATTCAATGTCTAAATTCATGGAGGAGATACATAAATTAAATAGATGAAGAAAGTTGGCATTCATGATGTTGGTATTAATATCATGGAATGTGTCATTAAGTCCTAAGAACTGAGTGCTGCACAATATGTATTTTGTTTGAAAAACAACATTTTCTTTCACTTATTAAAAATTCTATGCATGGATGGGAAGTATCTTGGCTCTGGTACTTCTATAAATATGATACAATTGTGTCTCCTATGTTGGTCCCTAGCTACTGGAAGGCCATGAGCCCTGGTCTTATCCTTGGACTCAGCAGGCTATTTAAGTAAAATGTTCTTATAAGCCGTATTCCTTTAGTTAGGTCAAATACCCCCACCCCCCAAAAAATAGCTTGTTTGCAAGAAAAACAAAAATGATTTCAAAGTTCTAAAGGGAACATTTGAAAATCTCAGGGAATACATCCATGTGTTCTGGTCAAAGTGCGCCCATAAGAAGCTGAACTAATTTTGTGAACATCTGCAGGTTCACTGTTAGTGTACCCCCCTTGCATGGCACGCTGAAGACCAGGCATCTGTGTGCTTTAACCATGGGATATATCTCCCCAGCCCTGACCAGAAGGAAAGAGAATATTACTGTGGAGCTAACATGCTAAACCTTGAAACTGCCAAAGCCTAAACTAACTGCAGAAGTTATGTTTTTTTTCCTGACTCTAAAAATAAAGAGTAGAGGGGAAAAAATCCAGTTTGAGTCTTTTTTTTTTTCTATAAACACCTTATAATGGCAGAAACATTTGAATTTCTTAACTGGTGCACAAGAGAGAAGAAGAAAGCGAGATGGGTAGAGATTTAAATTCAATTCTTTTCTTCTATTGTCTGAGACTACAGCATCAACAACTGGCAATTGAGAGAAGAAATACATCATTATACTTATTTATAGCATTAACTACTTTACATTCATCCACACAAGTGAAACTGTAAAAAAAAATTATAAAGGGAGTGTGTGGTTCTTTCATTAGCTTGTCTGTAATACTGGATTGGTCCATAAATTAATGTGTATAAGAGGATGGGGGAAAAAAAGGATTCAAAGCTCTGCCATTCTAATTACAGCTCTTTAAATATCAAAAGACACAAAGAAAGATTCCTTTTGAAAAGCCTACTGACTCTCTTGGCAAGACACTATTAATTACTTGCATAAATCTGCAGTTTGTACACCCAGAGCTATGGGTGACATTATTACATTATCCAAGCTTTTAACAGTCGGCGTTGGTCTCAGCATGTGTTTCTTTAAACTCTTGTTTACCAAGCAATCCCTCTGTAAACTTCAGCTTCTGCTCAGAGGGAATGAGCATAGCTCTGGGACAACAGGTAGCTTTGAGCCTCTCACACTGTCTACAACTCACACAATTCAATTAGAGAAATTGTACCATTCGAATTATTAAATTAGGCTGGAGATTGCCATGAGCAGTAATAATATCACAATCTTATTTAAAAACAAGACATATAGCTTTCATAAACAAATTGTTTATAAACAAACCACATGGGCAAATGTAAAATACAAAGTGGGCCTCTGCTCTAAATTAATAAGTAAAGCCCCAGAGAAATGACATCTAGAGAAGTAGTTATAGCTTAGGAAACATTTGCCTCCAAATGTCTAACTTTTATATGTACACTTAATCAACATTTCTCTTTTGAACATCCATTGCATAGGAAAGTTAATAGAATTAAAATCTGGCTCATGGCTCTATATTTTTGCAATAAATACAGACTCTAGGGAACCTTCTCCAAGCTGCTTTGGAGGAGAGAGGGGAAGTGTGTTGCTTGATAAAATGAAAACCTAAATTCAAAGCAGCAAATGTGTCCCCTGCCGTGCCCAAGTGCCAATTTCCAGCTTTAATCATGCACAAGAACCTTTGGAAAAATTTTAAAAAGGAAAATGGATTTATGGCCAAGCTGGATGGGTTTATATCATCTATTCGGGGAGAAAGAAGCAGGCAAAGCAGGCAACAGGTCAAAACCTAGACTGTCCCAAGAGCCTTACGCCAAGGATTAAGTGGTAGGTTCTCTTCCTCGTGGTCCACCCAGTGCAAA
Organism: Varecia variegata; assembly: GCA_028533085.1. NCBI lineage: Eukaryota > Metazoa > Chordata > Mammalia > Primates > Lemuridae > Varecia > Varecia variegata. Next base: position 78,971,963 of record CM052438.1, read on the forward strand.
GCCAAAGGTCAAACTTACCTGAAGTCAAACCCTTATGATGATCGAGAGTGTTGAAGACTCAAGGATTGATCCTCAAGGTAATTCCACTCACACAGCCATTACGCCTGCCGTGACACCATTTAATAATGCCAGTCGTTGTTGTCCTCCTAATTAGCCAGCAAGCCACGTAATTATAAGACTTGGCCAACAGCCAAATTCTATTGATATCACGAAGCTGGATTATGCAACAGAGCAGAATAGCTCCTTTACATCTTCTCAACCTTTTATACTTCTGGTCACACAGATGAACACGGGAATGTTTCAAAGTTTAGAGGTATGGAGGGAAGTCAAGTGTGTGCAGGTATAGGTGTCAGTAGACAAATCCAGGTGAGTATAGATTGACGTGATAATAAAGATTATGACATAAAAATGAGTGTCATCTTAAGCAGATGTCTATATGTTTGGTAAGAGCTTGCTGGGGTATCCCAATGCCTCCTACGGAAAGACTGCAAAGCTTTCCAGCTGAAAGATATTTTGCCAACATTTGGAAACAACTCCTTTATTTTAGCGTTGAAGAAATATTTTATTTTACTGTTGAGGAAATAGGGAACATACATGGCTTGTTCAAATTTTCACAGATAATTAGTGGTAGAGTTAAGATTCAAAATCAGATCTCTCTCTCTCTCTCTCTTTTTTTTTTTTTACACAAACAGGGTCTCACTCAGTCACCCAGGCTGGAGTGCAGTGGTACAATCGCAGCTCACTGCAACCTCCAACTCCTGGGCTAAAGTCATCCTCCTCAACCTCCCAAGTAGCTGGGACTACAGTCATGTGCCACCACACCTGGCTAATTTTTTGCAGAGACGAGTCTAGCTATGTTGCCTAGCTGGTCTCAAACTCCTGGCCTCAAGTGATCCTCCCACTTCAGCCTCCCAAAGTGCTGGGATTACAGTCTGGAGCCATAGTGGCAAGCCTCAGATCTATCTCTTACTCAAAGATTCTTTTGCTATTATGCCAAGAGTAAAAAGGGATCCTTAAATCGAGCAACTGCTTTTTGCCATGGTAGCCATAACCTAACTAAGTGAATATAAAAAGAAAAGAAGAAATGAAGAAATCAAAAACTAAATACAAAAATAAACATTGTGTGGGGGACATGTTTTAAAGAATGTCTAGAAGGAGGAGTGAGAGTCACCAATTGGATCATGTCACTTTCTTACTTAAACATTTCAATGATTTCTTTTCATTGCTCCAACAATGAAATCCAAATGCCACTCTGGTCCTCCGGGTTCTGTCCCCAGCTCTCTCTCCAGCCTCCTCACACGCCCTTCTCCTCCTTAACCTGGGTCATCCTGGGTATTCCCGGGTCATCAGACTTGGTGGTAGTTTATTATCATCTCCCTCCCTAGATCATGAGATTCATACTCATCTTTCTTGCTCTTCATTTTATCCTTGGTGCCTAGCCCAGAGCCAAGCATATATTGATAGTTGGCACTCAATAAGTATATATGGAATAAATGAAGTCATGTATGTAAAAATGCTTGTAAAATGTCCAGAATGTAAGCCCCTATTAAAATGTTAGGTGCTTCTTCTATTTATTTCTTAATGCAATTGCAAACTGATTCTTACACACAATTTCTAAGGGGCAGATTCATGGCCTAAAGCTGCACACACTGTATTGTGCAATGGCATCTGGGTAATTAGAAATGCACCACTGTAAAGACCTCTCCTCCAGCTCAGCTGCCGACCAAACTGAGCATTCTTAACTCCAACTCCTATTAAAGAAAAGAAGGGTTATTTCTTGTCCAGTAAACAAACCAGAAGAGTCAGGAACTAGTCAGCTCCTCTATTCTCTCAGCCCTGGCTGCAGGGCAGGGTGCTCTCAGTCACACAGTCATCCTCGGGGGACAGATGTGTGTGATGGCAAATATGATGTCACTGGTCCATCTCCAATCATAATTGGATTGATTGAGCTGAATCTCTGCCCAGGGTCCTCTCCAGGGAATGCAGAAGGGGCCTCGGGCATTATCTGGGCCAGCCAGGTCCTGAACCCTGGTGGGGGCCTGGTCCTCCCACAGGGGTCCCCACTTGTTCCTCACTTTCAGAGTAGAGCAAGCTCCCACCAGCTCATCTGCCCACACGCTGTCCCATCAGGAGCTGGGCTTAGCTCGTTCACATGTGTACATTTATGGGAGTGTGGGGAGGAGGCCTAACTGCTTTAGCTTACTGGAGATGCCATGTGAATTAAAACACTTTAATGGCCATGTCATGCTGCCTAGTATAATATTATTTCTGATTCAATTATTTTTAAAGCCCCACATAATCAGTATCCTTAATTAAACATTTTATTTATTCACGTATTCAGGTCCTGAAGATGGATGTATATAAAAATACATACGTATATATTTTAGTCTGATGTAGAAATATAAATATATAGAGACTTTGATATATGTTAACATATGCAAATATATATCTCAGAAAAAGTCTCTATACCAATGAAGTTTACATCCTAATTGGAGGAGACACAATAAATAAATAAGTAAATATATGGCAAAAAGTGACAAGTGCTTAAGAGAGAAGCAGGATGGAGGGAGGTGACAGGGCTGGGGTGGGGGCAGACGCACAGGGACCCTGAGTAAAGGCTCAGCGAGGGAAGTGTCCACGCAAACATCTGTGCAGATGGCCGTCCACACACAAGGAACAAGAAGTGTAATTGTGCTTACACAGGAGCACGTCATATTAAGTATATTTTCTTATTTTCTATATTCTTAACGCTCTGGCATCTGGGGCCTTGCTGATCCTGGAGAGACCACCCCTAGGTTAGCTAATACCTAGAAACAACCAACAACTATGCTCAGGAGCACACTGTTCACATGCAAACCAGCAAACCCAGAGCCTGTACTCCACCCACCGCCTCAGTTCTTCCACTGAGGGCCAATACTTTCTTGTCTTAGTCACCCCAGGGCCAGGACAACCAGAGACAGCCCCTGTACTCTAGAGCCTGCTGAAAACACTCAGACTGGCCCTGCAGGTCTTAAACATGCTTGCCCTGCCCAAGCCTGTTCTCCCTACCCTCGCCCCACCCCCACCCCCAACACTGCCTCCTGAGTGACCCAGTGCTTCCCAGGTGGCCCTGTGGCTCCTGCTTCTAGGGACCCATCTGTAAAACCTTCTTCCTTCACAACAGTCATTTCTGTGTCTACAAGTCATACCGTACCTGATTAAAGCAATCCCAGGGACATTTTAAAGCACGTGGCTGGTGTGTTCAAGGAGCAGCAAGGCCAGTGTGGCTGGAGCACAGAGAGGGGGAATGAGACTAAGCAGGGAAGCAAAGGGCCAGGTAGGGCCCTGGAGCAGTCACTAGGTGTCGGCTTTTAACCCAAGTGAAACAAAGAGCCACTGAGGGATTCAGAATAGAAGAATGACATGATTTGACCTACCTTTCAACAAGAACACTCTGGCTGCTATGTTAAGGGACTGAAGGGTGGCAATGCAGTAGCAGAGAAACCATGGGGATTTATTACAATAATTTAGGCAAGAGATGCTGATGGACTGGACCAGGGTAGTGTTAGGGTAGGTAGCAAGCAACGGTTGAGTTCTGGGTATAAAGTCTTTTGAAGGTAGAGTCACTATGATTTGCTAATGGATTGATGTAGGATGTGTGTGTGTGTGTGTGTGTGTCTGTGTGAAAAAGAAAGAGAAAGAGAAGCCATAGATAACTGCAAAGTTTTTTAGTATGTGAAGCTGTAAAAACATAGTTACCATCTACTGAGGTGGCAAAAACTGCAGAAGGAACCTACCTGAGGTCAGGGAATGGATTGCAAATCAGGAATTCAGTTTGGGACATGTTAAATTTGAGATGCCTGTTAGACATCATTAATTTTATGATTAACTACAGCAAGCAGGAATAAGTAGAAGTACATCCTGAAGGATAAAGAAACAAGCTGGCATGCTGGAGAGGTTCACATGGCAACTGGGGGCAGCCTGTAGCCAACAGCCAGCTAGGAAGTGAAGCCATGATTCCAACAGTCCAAAGGGATTAATCCTGCCAGCAACCATGTAGGCTTGGGCACACATCTTTCCTCAGTCGAGCCTTCTGATGAAACCTTAGTCTCTGCTGACACTTTATTGCAATCTTGTGAGAAACCCTAAGACTCAGTTATATTATGCCCAGATTTCTGACCCATAGAAATTGTAAAATAATCAGTGTGTATTGTTTTAAGCTGCTAATTTGTTATGTAGCAATAGATAACTAATATGAGATGATTAGAATGAATGTAGGCCTTGGGTCACACCACTTTGTAGAAGTCACTAAGATAAAGAAGAACGTGAAATGGAAACTGAGAACAGCCAGCGGAGTAGAAGGGAGAACTGGGAGAATGTATGACAAAGTGTTGAGTAAAGAGGAGGAAATGATCAACTTGTCAAGTGCTTCTGATACGTCCAATGCGATGAGGACCAAGAACTTGTCATTAAAGTCAGCAATGTTGTGGTCATTCATACAATAACACTATAAGAACAGCAGGAAAAAAATTTGTAAACCCTAACTTCTTTTATAAAGATAGATAAAATTTCAAAAATGAGGTTTCCTTTAAGCAAGGTATAGTTCAACCTATTCTTGCTTATTGCAGGAATTTTAACACTGGAGAAAAATTTAGATTTTCAACTTCAAATATCTTTTTTTTTTTTACAGATGAACACAATGATCTAAGTGAATTATCCAAGGTCACATACTTAGCTAATAGAAAAGTTGGGAATTGAAATGAGACTAAAGCTTCTTGATCTACTGCTCTTTCTGCTACATCACACTACCTCTTTGATTTCCTACTTCAAGGTGGATGCTTAAAAATCTTTAAAAGCTGTATAGGGATATTTAAGTACAGTCATGCATAATAGTGTTTCAGTCAACAATGGACAGCATTACAATCATGGTCCCATAAGATTACAATACTGTATTTTTCCTGTACCTTTTCTATGTTTAGATATGTCTAGATACACAAATACTTCCCACTGTGTCACAATTTCCTACAGTATTCAATACTTTAACGTGCTATATAGGTTTGTAGCCTCAGAGCAATAGGATATACCATACAGCCTAGGTACGTGGTAGACTATACCACCTAGGTTTGTGTAAGGACACTCTATGATGTTTGGACAAAGAAAATTACCTAAGATACATTTCTCACAATATATCCCCATCATTAGGAGACACATGACTGTGCAGCTAACCTCTCTTACCTGAAGCCTGATATATTTGTGGTTTCCCATATTTAAAAGTCTGTAAAAATCTTATGAAGAACAATGTTATGGGATATTTTTAAAACCACTGAAAGAATCAACGTGTAAAAGACAGAGGATCCTGATACGGGAGGTCCCAGAATTCAATCTCCGAGCTCGATAAAGCCAATAAAATGATATTGGTTAAAACATCTGCCAGTGATAGCACTATTTTAAAGACTGCTCTAGAAAGTTAGTCTTCAACATGTAAACTCACTTACTTCATGACATTTCCAGAAAGTGTGTGTGTTATCCCAAGTGGAGGTGTGAAAAGCAGAGGGGAAAGCACAGACACAGGCCTGGAAACCTCAGAGGACCTGTAGTGCTTGGGGACGGGGAAAAGGCTGGGTCCCTGGACAGAGGTGATCCAGAGGCAGTGGTGGGAGACAAGCTGAGTGTGGCAGAGTGCAGCGAGTCTGCACAGTGCCTGCAGGACAGGTGACGAGGTCTGAGGTCTGGGCTCCATTCTGAAAGCTCAGGAGAGCATTGGAGGAGATTGATATGGAGAGTAATACACACAACAAGGCCTGCATTTTGGAAAGGACTTGGGCTTGAGCATGGATGAAAAGTTGAGACCGAGACACAGCACAGGAACATGTGATGGAATGTTTTGGATTCACTCAAAAAAAGACGTCATCTGTGAACTTGAGCTAGAACAGTGATGAAGACACTTGTCCTCAAGGAAATGACAGTCCAGTGGGGAGACAGACACCTAAACAGGCCACGGCAGCACAGTGTAGTAAGTGTAACAAATGGAGTGAACGCAGGCTGTGGGCAGTGCCAGAGACAGAACTTCTGGGCTCAGATTTAGTTGTAAGTGACATGTACCCTGATACCAGAGACAAGAGAAGCATCAGCAACATAGGGGAGTCATCCAGGGAGAAGGAGACATGACACATAGTCCAGGGACAGCAAAAGCCACTGTCCCAGAAAGGAGAAAGGGTGTGCAGTGGGAACAGAAAGCAAGAAGGTCACTGGGGCACCAAGCCACAGCCTCATAAGGACTTGGTGAGTGTGAGTGCGAGTGGGAAAGAGATAGAATAGTTCGAGTGCGAGTGGGAAAGAGATAGAATAGTTCTATCTATAGCTCCAGAAACCCATAACTTTCCTTCAGGTCCCTTCCTAGTCTGTATCTTTCATCCCCATCACCCTCTCATGCCCAACACCAGAGTTAACCATTTCTCTAACTCCTATCACCATAGATTACTTTTGTCTAGTATTCAATTTTATATAAGTGGAATCATAGAGTATGATCTATTTTGTTAATCTGGGTGGTAGTTACACAGGTGCACATATACATAAAACCAAGCTGTATGTATAATATTTGTGCACTTTAGTGTATGCACAGTATACCTCGAATTTCAAAGTGGGGAGAGGAAAGGAAAAATCAAACATGATTTCTAGGTTGGGTCTCTCAAGTTTTTCACCAGGTACTAGTTTCCTAGGATGCCAATAGGGGTTACATTTGAAAAAAAGTTCTGTGTTCATCAAATAAGCTTGGGAAGTGCTGGGTTAAACGAGTTAAAACCACTTTATTCTGCAAGTCTTCTCTGAGCTTTGACTACATTAGTAAGCATTGTGACTCTCCAAAGAGATGATGAATATTCAAAATTTCTCAAACCTCTTCTTGTGGAGCATCTCTCAGGACTCAGATAGTAGGGAACTCACCATGGAAAAGTTTTCTAGCCAAGACACTGTGGGAAATGGATTGTGTTCATCCAGGGAAATAATTCTCTTGGGCAAATTGAATTGGGGTGCCAGTGGGTAAATCCATCAGGCACCAAGAGTCCGGCAGGCAGCTGAAATTCAGGAAAGAAGCTCCAAGGGCAGTCAGGCCTAGGGATATATTTTGAACTCTCTGACACACAGTTGATATTTGAAAATCTGTGGATAGACATGTATTCTATTCTCCAAAGAGAGATATTGCATGAGACGCTCCCAGGGCCCAGGAGGTAGCTGGGCAGAAGGAAAGGAACCAGGAAAGTGACAAATAAAGAGGTGTGATGGGATAACAGTGCTCCTCCTTCCTGCAGCAGAGCAGGTTGGATGCCTCCAACTTCACTTCTTTCTCATCTTTTTTTTTTTTTTGAGACAGAGTCTCACTCTGTTGCCCGGGCTAGAGTGCCGTGGCGTCAGCCTAGCTCACAGCAACCTCAAACTCCTGGGCTCAAGCGATCCTTCTGCCTCAGCCTCCCGAGTAGCTGGGAGTACAGGCATGCACCACCATGCCCAGCTAATTTTTCTCTATATATTTTTAGCTGTCCATATAATTTCTTTTTCTATTTTTAGTAGAGACGGGGTCTCGCTCTTGCTCAGGTTGGTCTCGAACACCTGAGCTCAAACAATCTGCCTGCCTCGGCCTCCCAAAATGCTAGGATTACAGGCGTGAGCCACCATGCCCGGCCACTTCTTTCTCATCTTAAGCCTTTTGTCCAAAGCTCATCCCAACAGCCAAAACTCAGAGCTCCTTAAATGTCTTCAGAGGTTCCATTATAGGGGGTCATATTTTATGGGGTCTTAACTTACTAAGAAGAGAAGCTTAGTCCAAAACACAACATTCACTTTCTGGAGGAGTTTACAAATTTTGAACAAACACATAATTCTGATATAAAAACACTTCTGCTAGTCTAAAATTTAAAAAGAAAAAAGAGGGGCAATATGAGTGTGGTTTGCTTATATTTTGTTCTCTAAAGAGACAAAGAAATTTTCAAATGTGTAAACATTTGCAAATACTTAAGACATTAAACATTTTATATGTCTAATACTACTTTAAAAATATAGTTATACCAATAGTCGTATACTTTGTTTTCATTTGCATTTCAAAGCAGACACATCAAGATTTGCACATAAAATATAGCAAAGATGGGGTCAGATATGAAGTTAAACGTTAAGCAAAAGGAAAAAAAACTAGCCAAAAAGAGGCAGCAGTAGGATACAAAAAACTTTGTCAATATCTTATGAAAAATTTAGAAAAATAAGATTTTGTAATACCAAAGAGACAACCAATAAAGATCTTTCTTGTTTCTTCCATCTGACTAATCTGGAGGCAGCAAAGAATGTCATTCATTTTAACCATCTTAAAAAAATGATCTTATAATATTGCCATCTGTTGGCATATGACAGATACAGCATTCCAACGATGCAGATAATGAAGCAAAAATACAGAAAATTAAAGGGACAGATGTGGAAAGCTCACACACTCATTTGGCTTAGCATTTCACATCTGTTCGCTCCAAAGCCTTCCCAGTAACACAAATCTAATTCCTGGCTTCGGTATCTTGAAATGTTATGCTATGCAGCAAGCAGCGTGTCTATGACTTACTGAGGATCCATTCATTCCAACACATCATGTGTTTTCTCGTCAATATTGGGAGTCTTCTATCCAAAACTCAGTTTCCGTTATCAAGGGAGAATCCACGTAGGTATACATAGGTGCGTATTATACTGTGTTTATTTATTCATGCTTCTTAAAAATTGCCTCACTGGCATTTGAAGTCAACTGTGACAAGAAACACAAAAAGATGGGTATCTGTATGTTCTACATACCATTCTAAGATCATTCACCTTTCTGACTGGCAAAGAGATCAAAAACAGTATGAATATTAACCAATTCCTGCACAGTGTATAAAAACCTGTTGATTTAAACCTTGAATCTCCTTTTTATACTTTTAAAATTTTGGGCCATGTGAATACATTGCCTATTCAAAAAATGTAGTTGAAAATGCAATGAAATAGGCCAGGCTCAATGGCTCATACCTATAATCCCAGCACTTTGGGAGGCTGAGGTGGGAGGATCACTTGAGGCCAGGAGTTCAAGACCAGCCTGGGCAACATAGTAGACTCCATCTCTACAAAATATTTTTTAAAAATTAGCCAGGTGTGGTGGCCCATGCCTGTAGTCCCAGCTACTCAGGAGTCTGAGGCAAGAGGATCACTTAAGCCCAGGTGTTCGAGGTTACAGTGAGCTATGATCAAGCCGCTGCACTCCAGCCTGGGTGGCAGAATGAGACCCCATCTCTTAAAAAAAATAATGAAACAAATATTTAATTATTTCACAAATCTTGACACACACTTGCTGCAAACTCTTTCCGTGCACCGTTCCATTGTCAAGGTAACATTAGGAACGTCAACACTGTGAAGATCAGTGTCTCCCTGAGGCCCACAGACAACCGGGCATCCTAAACTATATTCTTGATAGCATGAGGATTCCTGGCAAAATATTTAAATTTTCTGTCTCCATTAAACTAACAGTCTTTTTAAAAAGTAGTAAAAGCATGTTTTCAATCATATGAATAACAACCTTACAACAATAGGGCAAAGAAATACTGTTGTTCCTTTCAAAGGGTCTGTCCATTACTTAAATTTGAGAACATTGGTAAAGTGCCTGCTTCCACAATTGTTTTTATGACTGTGTTGGCACCCAGTTGCTCTGTACCTAAAGCTAGTGTGAAATCAACAAAAGTGAATTTAATATGGAAATCCTGCTTTTCAGCTAAATGAAGGCCCAGTGACATTAGGAGCTGCATGACAAAAGGCTTTGCAGCAGTGCACACGGGGGACAGTGGCAGGAGAATAGACTTGTGACAGGGCCTGGGGCAGAAAGTCATGCTGATCTCAAAAGTGCCGGTGTCTTTAGTAGGAAGCACCATATTCACACGCAAACAGGAAAGCAGCATCTCTCTCACACACTATCAAACATACACTTAATTTTCAGTTTATGCAAACTTAGCAACATTTAACAAAATAGCTTACATCCATAACAGGGGCTCAAGTTTTTGTTTTTGTTTTTTTTCCCTTTAAAGGAGTCAGTATATTACTTAAGCATGAGAAAAAATTGTATTGTTGTTAACAACTGTGACATCTACCGACCTGGGTTCCCCCAGGCTGTGGCCCTTACTAGCTGCTTGACATCAGGTAAGTTATTCAACAGCTCTAAACCTGTCTCTTCATTTGTCACATGGAAATAACAACAACCTGGTAGCTTGTCAGGAGGATGAAATGTGATAATATTTATAAAAGATACAGCACGGAGCCTGGCCCAGAGCATGAACTCAATATTTGTTAGTTATTTTAATTATAATTTATTCCTCACAATAACACTTCAGACTAGACATTATTGGGCCTATTTTACAGGTGAGGAAACTGAGAGTCAGGAATTTCCAGTAACAATTGCACAGCTAGAAACTGAGAGAGCAGCAATGCAAGCCCAGGTCTGCTATCTCTCAAGCCTGTAATCTTTCCACTATACCACACTGCTCTGCCAGAAACAGCCCAAGAACTCTCATTTTCTGTAGCTGAAAATGCACCTACCTGGCCATTGACCCCTCTCCTTTGGTACTGGAATCTGGGGCAATGGAATGGTCAACGGGAGGAGTTGAGAGAAGCAGGTAAGAACAGTCAATATTGTTCCTTTTTACTTGCAAGAGAATTTTCCTCATTACCTATTAACTACAATTTGAGGATCTGTTGTTTCCACAATGAAAATAAAAATTAATAGTTGTGGGATAGTTTTGTTTCTCTCTGGAGAAAACTCATATGGCTTGAGGTTCCCTCAGAAAACCGGGGAAGCAAATGGATAAAGAGTTCGGTAGCTAATGAACGCGGTGGCTCACATTTCAGACTTTACACTGTCTTCACCACACAACAGGGAAATAAAATTCTCTAGACTATCAAATGTGACAAGTCTGCAGTGACAGTCAATCCTTTTTATTTCTTGCCATTAAATGTGCTCTGCATCAGTATAATATGTAATAATTGTCCATGAAATGGATGCCTTTAGACTGACTGACTTTCAGTGAAGGGGAAATAATGGAGATTTGTGATGTGGAGATATTCATGGCGGTGAAGAGGAGGAGGAGGAGGAGACAATATTTTTTAAAAGCCTTCTTTCAAAGAGCTACAGGCAGAACATAAAAAGGCCTTGACCATAATCAGCGAGCAAGAATTCTACAGCCAGTTTTTAAAATAAACCCTTGCAACGTTATCATTTAACCCTTGTGCAATTTCTGTAGGATTCCTATCGGTGGCATGAATCACAATATGGATTAGGGGGCTTACACCATAAACACTCATCTTAGTTCCCATTGACAGGTGGAGACATAAAGGCAGGCCGGGGTAATAAGGCCCTTGCGATGAGCCCTTATTCTGATGGTATCCTACTCTCACCCATAGCGTGGGGTTCAGCTTCCTAGAAGTTAAGTTACAGCTTTGTAACACATTCAGCCAGTATTTATGTGAGCCAATCCCATGCCACGTGCTGGGAGAGGCATGAGAAGGATACAAGTCCCAAGGAGCTCACAGCCTACTGGACTGGCCTCTGCAGTAGAGTGCAGTGAGTGTGGCAATGGGTGGAGTATGGGATTTTCTGCAAGCAGATAAGAGGTTTTCCTGACCCAGCCACGAGAGCCCAGGGCAGACTTCCCAGTGGAAGCGCCATCTCAACTGAGACCTGCAGTTTGAACAGGTGATGTCCAGGTGAGGAGGGGTCCAAAGGAAGAGTGTCTCAGGCAAAGGGAACACCACTCACCAAGGTGAGGGAGACAACTTGGGATATTTGACAAACAATGAGTGATCCTGGGAGCACAGAGGGAGGAGCAAGAAGGAATGAGGAGAACTGAGGCCTGAGAGCTGAGAAGATGAAAAAAATGAGGCCTTGGAAGTCTTATCGAGGAGCGTGGCCTTTGGTCTAAGACTGATGGTAAGCTATTGAAGTCACGTAAGCAGACTAGTGATTTAGAAAATATCACTCCGCAAGTGAGGAGAAGAGAATAGAAGATGATGAAAATGAGAACCTATTGCAGTTAGGAAACAAGTGCAAAATCTGTGTGAAAAATAAGGGTGGGCTGAATGAAAGCACTTAGCACCGTGCCTGGTGCGTGGGGAATGCTGAGGAAATGGTGAATGCTACCAGTAACGCTAACAGTAATGTGAAGGCAGAAACGGGCAGATGAGATAGATGTAGGAAGAGGAGGATGTGTTTGCCTCATGATTATTTAGCAGGAGGAGATGAGCGAGCAGGACAGCCAAGGACGCCTCAGGTTTTCTGACCTGAGCCACCACAAGCATGGCTGCGCCCTCACCCCAGTGCAGAGGTGGGGCGAGGAGCAGGTCTGAGGGTCACAGATGAGAAAGTTGAATTTATCTGGGGGCATGTTCTGCTCAAGGTAGCAATGGAGAGTTCTCAGTTGATTTCTCCTGTCTTCTCTCTTTTTTTTTAAATTCGCCATTCTTACCATTTTAAACTATAATATTCAATGGCTCTTAGTATGGTCACAACATTATGCAACTGTCACCACTAATTCCAGAATGTTTCCATTAGCCCAAAAAGAAACCCCACATCTGTTAAGCAGCCACTCCACTTTCTTCCCTCCTCGCAGCCCCTGGCCACTGCTAATCTCCTTCCGGTCTCCATGAGTTTGCCTGTGCAAGATAGTGCCTTTAAATGTGCCCACATACCATGTGAGATATAATCCAAACAGTAGAATATTATTCAGCCATGGAAAGGAATCAAATACACACTACAACATGGGTGAGTCCTGGAAACATAATGCTGAGTGAAGGATGCCAATCACAAAGGGCTGCATATAGTCTGATTCCATTTATGTGACACATCCAAGCCAGGCAAATCCATAAAGACAGAGATCAGTTTCATGGTTGCCAGAGACTGTGGAGAGTGGGGAATAGGAAGTGAATGCTCAGTGGACACAGGGTGTCCAATGTGGAGTAAGGAAAAGGTTTTGGGTGGCCGGGTGTCATGGCTCACACCTATAATCCTAGCACTTTTGGAGGCCAAGGCAGGAGGATTGCTTGAGGCCCGGGGTTCGAGACTAGCCTAGGCAATAAGATTCTGTCTCTACAAAAAACAAAAAAATTAGCTGGGTGTGGTGGTGTGTACCTGTAGTCCCAGCTACTCTCAAGGCTGAGGCAGCAGGGTCACTTGAGTCCAGGAGTTTGAGGCTGCAGTGAGCTATTATCAGGCCACTGCACTCTAGCCTGGGCAACAGAGTGAGACCCGGCCAAAAAAAAAAAAAAAGTTTCAGAACTATAGAATTGTTGTACAACATTGCAGATATACTTAATGCTACCAAATTGTATGCTTTAAAATGGTAAATTTATCTCAGATGTATTTTACCACAATCAAAGAAAAAGAAAAGGGGTGAAGTATTGATACATCCCTTCTCTTCTTTGAAGAGCAATATTTCTTTGAAGGGAGCAGGAGTTGTCTGGTGATTATCACAGGCTCCGGAGTCTAATTGCCTGGATTTGAATCATTGCTCCTCCTCTTAATAGATGTGTGACTTTGCACAAGTTACTCAATCTTTCTAACTCAGCCTTTGTCTATAAAATAGGAATAATAATAGTACCTGCATAGGGAGTTATTGCAAAGGTTATTTAAAATAATTCATGAAACTGTTAAGCATGATGCCTGCCACATAAAACGTTTTCAATGATGTTAGCTTTCCTTAAAATTATTGTTGTTATTTATTATTATTACATGGCCACAGTAACTGGCCTTTAGGATGAGCCCATGTAGGATGGGCCTGGAGGGTGTTTCCGAGGTATTTTTGAAATGGAGCTACAGAGAAAGGCTCTTTTCCTCTCACATTGTGGAACTCTGAGATAGGAGCCTAAGAGCTCCCTGTGGTCATCCTGAAGCCAACATCCCAAGAGGAGCCAGGACAAGTGACCAGGGCAAGGTCCAGTGTACAAGAGTTTCTGATTCCAGGTGCCCAAGCTTTGGTCACATAATCCAATGAATTCCCCATTTTGGCCTAAGCTGATTCAAATTTTACTTTCATTCAATATGAATTTGCAGTCAAAAAGTACTGAGTAGCATAACTGTTGAGTGGTAGGACCCACAAGCATTGAAGCAGAGGTGTTCAGCCGGCAGCTGGCTGGATACATGGGTTCAAAAGTAGAATCTAGGATGGAAATACGGGTTAGTAGCCATTAGCCTATGAAAAGGAGCAAATCTATGAGAGCCAATAAGACGGTCTATAGAGAAGGTAGAGAGGGATGGTAAGACAGCACAAAACCAAACTTCAGGGAACAGAAGTATCTAATGTATAGACAGAGAAAGGCGAGCTAGAAAGGAGATGAGAAAGTCAGAAAGGAGGGAGAAAAGCCAGGCGCGTGTCCCATCACAGGAGCCAAAGGAAGAAAATGTTTTTAGAAAGAACCTGATTAACAGTCACGTACAGAAGAAAAATCAAATATAAAAACAGGACTCAAAACTGTCCTTTGGATGTGCCAAAATAAGACCACCAGTCACTTGCTTTAAAGCCATTTCAGAGACGGATAAGCAAAGCTCGCCTCTGAGGGGCAGGCAGGAATGTGGGCGGGCAAGGAACGTGGGCCTGTGAGCAGAAGGGCATGGCTTTAAAATGATCCCTCTGATCTAACCTCGCTGTGCAACTTTGGGCATGTTGTTTAACTTTACTGGGCCTTGGTCTCCTTATTCATAAAAATGCAAAAGATAACTGAGATTAAAATAATTGCTAGCTACAGGTAAACCACGCCTTTCACAGAGGTCTGGATAAATATTAACAAACTGAAGGGAGGGCAAATCCACCAAGGACCTCTCAGGAACGCTCCTGAAGCCTACTGAAATCCTTTTTGCATAGGTCTAACTAGGCTTCCTTAAAAAAAGTAGTGACAAGGACTTTGAGATTTATGGAACTTAAGTGACCTTGCACTGCAAATGCCTTAAATTCTGGACAGGAACAAAGCAAGGAGCGGGTCACCTCCCACTGTGGTGGACAGAGTGGCATGCACCACCCTGACGCCTTCTCTGGGACTGAGCACGCACTCTCAATGCTACGACCCAAACCCAAACGGGCCTCAGTCAGACAGTCACGTGGCCGAGGTCACACCCTCCTGGGGCAGGCTGTATCCAATGACTGGCCCATGGCTGAAAGGCCAGAGGGCCAGTCACAAGTCGGGGCGGGACGGGGTGGGGGGCCAGCCTGTGCTGAGACTGCCTCAGTCTACCTCCGCTGCCCCCTCCTGTGGCCTTCTTGCCCCCACAGGTGTCATCCTGAGACCACCCCCAGGAAACCTCCTGTGCCCACATCTCCACCCCAGAGTCTGTTTCCTAGGAAACCCCAGCTAAGATACCAACATTGGAAGAGTGGACGCTGGGTGAGGAGGAAATGTAAGCAGATGGCAGTTAGGAGTGAGTTAGTATCAACTCTCCCAAAACATTTAGCAGCATCAAAAACGAGAACGTCTAAGTGCTGTTTTCCAAGTACTCCCTGGACCACTCTCTGAAGACCTAAAAACTGAAAAACCCAGAAACCCTCTAGAGAACCTGATACAAAATGTGCAAAGTGACAGAGAGAGTCTTCTCCCAGCGTGGCCCTGGTTGGAGCCATAAATCTGCAGAGTCAAGAGTGGCACTCGGTGACAGCAGAGTCATTTTAACAGTCACCAAGAACAAGAGAGCCCCCAGAGGCCGGACAGGGGAAGTGGGGAGACAGGCGAGGTCTGGGGCCCAGGGGGCACCGTGGCACCTGCGTCCGCCCCCTGCCCGGATGCTGAGGCAGTTTTCCTCCAGGCCAGCGCCCAGATCTATCCACGGCAAATGAGAAGGATAACGACAATTCAGAGTAGTATGTCCATGGCGCGAATGTGAGCCGAGAGAGCCTGCTTCTGCTCACAGATCCTATTTTTAAAAAATCAGCCCATTATCCTAAACTGCTGAAAAATAATTTACTTTTCACTTCAGTCTCTGAGAAAAACACATCAAACTTTCAATGTCCTCTTTCCCCTCTGTCATTCTCCCACCCTTCAGCATCTCCTCCACTAGGGTTCTCTTAACTCACTTTTTTATCCCACCCTTTCTCTACTGTTTTTTTCCTGTGAGTGGCTCACTGACCTCTCAGATCCATCTCCCCACTCTCTCCCGATGCTGCAGGGGCATGTCCGTGTTGGAAGAGAGCCGCCTTGCCTGTCCCCCCATGCACAGGACACAGCGTCCTGGCCTCTTACTGCCCATGACACGGGCGTCTTCCTCACGGAACAGGCAGCTTCTTCGCTTTCATTCCTGTCATACTCAATTTATTACGTTTAGAGACTGGCATTTATTTCAGGCCATCCTCCCTGCCTTTGGGGTGTTAAAATATCACATCTTTTATGAAGCAATGGTAACAGTAAACGGTGGATGTTTTCATTTTGTTTTGGGTTTGTTTTTTTTTTTGGTAATGTATTTGGCTAAGTAAAATGTTTGCAATCCTGTGTCAGCCCTCAAAACTTTCCTTAAATTTTGCAAGTCCACCAAGTCCAAAAGTCTAGGAATCATTGCATGAGGACAATACACAGGCAAGAACACAGAGCAGGAAGCATTTAGAGCTATCGGTCAGCAGCACGTTGACCACTACCACTCCGGATGGAGAAGAACTCAAGGAAAGGTAAAAAAAAAAAAAAAAAAGGAAAGGAGCAATGGGGTTTAACGGCACACCAGGCAGTATGTGAGGTCTCTTTACACACATGAGCATATGTGGTGTTATCATCTCGATGTTACTGGTGATGAAACTGAGTTTCAGAGAGGCCAAGGAAGTTGCTCAGAAGCACTCAGCAAGGAGACGGCGCGGCTGGAGATAGTGGAGGCAGGCCCCACAGCAGCAGGGAGACAGGAGAGACATCCTTGATTAGAGGCTGGTTTTAGTGACAATGGGATTAATGATTGGGTCCTAGGAGAGTGTATAGGACCCCCCTCAAACAAAGAGTGGGGAGAAAGTCTGCCTCATCCTCTAAGAATGGATAGGTACGTGCTCCTGAGATAGAAACCAGTTGAAGAGCCTCAGAGATGAAGTGAAGCAAACACAGGTTTATTATCTCTAACCTCACTGAGTCCCGGATCATCACACGCCTCCACACATCCATACAGAGGGTTATACGGAAATTTAATTCCCTATCCACCAAGTGTTTCTTCTGTGATCTCAACCACAGAACTTTGCCTCAAGTTATCAGTAGGGTTTTTTTTTTTTTCTTTCTTTCTTTTTAACTGAGCTAACTCTACCACTGCATCCTGACAGTATAATTAACACTAGCCTGGGGAGAGGAATTGTTCAGCATTAAAAAATAAGTATTATAGACAGATACTTTTAGATCTTCTCGCATGGCTGAGGAAGAATCAGTACACAGAGCGTGAAGTCAAGAGAAGTCAAAGAACAAAAGAAAAAGAATGCTAATGAATTCTCAGATGTGTTGGAAACCTGTTAAGTCCTAGGTTTGACACTAGATGTGCAGTTAAGTGATTTTTAATTTTTTTAAATTGTAATTTTAAAATTGAATATAATCCAAGAATGCTGTCTGTCACTTTACAAAACCTCGCTAATGGTTACACATGAGGGACATATTAACTCCTACCAAAGGAATTTCCGTAGGAATCAATCTTCTAAGAGTTTGGGACAAAGGTGATCCTCCGTGAAATTATGCATCTATTTGCTTGCAAGTATTTCCAACTGTGCTGCTTATGTTTGTCAGGAAGGCCACATTGCAAGGTCGTAAGGTTTTGGAAGTAGAAAAGGAGGTTAGTTCAACATCTCAGTTTAAAAAACAAGGAAATAGGCATATAATAGTCCAACAACTAGTCAGTGACAAGCATAGGATGAAACCCCAGGCCCTGTGGATCTTGATCCAAGACCCATTCTGTACCATCACTGCACAGTGCTGAGATTCAGGGGGCCCCTTGAGACAATTATTCCAAACTGCATCTTTCAGATTGTCCTGACAGGTTTAGTAGTAATAAAATGCTGTCCTTCATAAATCAGCAACTTAATTGAATACAATGACATTTTCCTCAAAAAATTATCTAGGACAGTAGGAAGGAGTTAGAGAAGTATTTCCTAAACTAATATTCTGATATATTTCTGAATTGATATGTAAATCAGTCTACCAGCTTTTAACTGTAAAATGAGATTGTGTACAGCAAAGTGTGTGGCCAACGATTCAGAACCCTTTTAATGTGAGATGTTATTATTGTTATTATTCTACTTCCACTATTTCCATATTTGAATTTGGTGTTGAAACATATAGTAAAATAAACACTAATTCAGACTGACTGATTCGATCTAAATCATACACTATGTTATTAAAATGTAGTTTTTATTGTTAAGTCCATACCCTAACGCAACATTACTACTAACAAAGGCAACCCAACACAGGTTTTTGTCTGTTTTGCTACAGGATAAGAAACATTTGTACTTAAAATTACACATTTACATGCTATGACTAATGTGTTAGATTCCTTAAAAAGGAATTTGTTCTGCTAATTATTATAAACATGTCAATACATTAAAACCTCTTTAATCCAGGTTTCCAATAATTCAGTTTAAACTCATTTTCTCTATGTCAAGATTAAATATACCTTTTCTTCCAAACTAATGTAAAGATATATTTCAGTATAGCACAATCTGAATTAATGAAATTAAAGAAGCTAGTCTCTGGAAAGAGAGTCTGTCTGAAGGCCTTTCAAAATCCTACATTGCTGCCATCTGGTGGTCAAATGTAGTTCTCTACTATTATTTTAAAAATTAGAACCATAGATGCATAACAATTTGAACTCTACCAATATGTGCATGCTGTTGCAAACTTAAATGTATTGCCATAAAGAAAATGCAATCGATAATTAAATAATTACCTATAAAAGTGTACATTTATATTTGTAATATACCCAAAGAAATTTTTCACTTGAATTACTACACAGAACAAGGTCCCTGCCTAATTAACACAACCCCAAAACAATGAGGAATGGTCTTTGCCAAGCCCACTTCATGTGATTTTGCAGTGCAAACATACATGCGGCACTTAATGCATGTTAACAACTTACAGGTTTGGAGGGTTAAGTCTGGCTAGGCTACTCTAGGTGGGGTTAGGTAGTCACCTGGAATGTCCCATATCAATAAGATGAAACTTCTAATGCTCTTTTCCTGCTACAAAACATCTTAATACAGAAGAAACCATTTAAGGCTAAACATTGGAGTCCTGTCCTTTGGGAAACCTGAATGTAAGAAATTCTGTATTAGTATAATAGTGAGTTTAACAGCTAGTGGGTTTTAGAGTTTCACTGCCATGGGTCCAAGCCACGTAATTGACTTTTGGCAGATAACCCAACTGCTCTTTATATATTCATTTCCTCATCTGCAAAATGAGGAAAATTGCACTTACCACTCAGATTTCTTGTGAGGTTTAACTGTGTTGTAAATAAAGTGTTTGACACTTAGTAAGAATAAAATTAATGGTAGCAATTACTAGCATTTCTGTCTTAAACACCCACATAGATTAGATTCAAGGAGAATGCACAGTTAGTATCTGTACCCTATCCCTGAACTTTCAGCCACCCTCTACCTAAAGCACAAGTCAATCATTCACTTTGTAACCTTTCCACATAAACATTCAGGAGGAGTTTTTTTGTAACTATTCCAGCAATGAGTTTTGTTTCTTACAAGGCAAAATATTTATCTTTTTTCATTTTGTGTTGCTATAACGGAATACCACAGGCCAGGTCATTTATAAAGAAAAGAAATTTATTTTCTATAGTCTGAAGGCTGGGAAGTCCAAGGTGGAGGGGCCGCATCTGGTGAGGGCCTTCTTGCTGTGGAAGAAGGTGGCAGGGAAAGTGAGCACGAGGGAGCCAGAGCAAGAGGGGGCCGAACTCGCTTTGACCACAAAGCCACTCTCCTAACAGCATTAATCCATTCATAAGGGCAGAACCCTCTGACCAGTCCCCTCTTATCAGGCCCCACCTCCCAAAGCTGCTGCATCAGGAATTAAGTTTCCAACACATGCACTTCGGGGGATGCAGTCAAACCATAGCAATATTTCTTGGTATTTCCAAAATAGCCAAGAATACAGGATATCTATACTCAAATGTGGAAAGAATGGGAGATATGCACTGAATTCAAACTACATTTTTAAATAACTTCCTTAAAGGCAAAGTAGACATGGTGACACAATTAAGAGGGGCATTCTGATTCCGATAATCCTCCACCTGCCTGCGCATTCCGAAATAGAACCAGGAGCCATATGGACAGCCTGTGGCTGCCCCCTGCTATCCCCTAAAAGAGGTGATTTGCTACCTAGGAGCTAACATTGACTCATCAGGAAATGTTTCATACATTCTGGTTTCCCAAAGGACAGGACTCCAGTGTTTAGCGTTACATTGTTTCTTCTGTATTAGGATGTTTTGTAGCAGGAAAAGAGCATTAGAAGTTTCATCTGATTGGTGTGGGACATTCCAGGGGACTACCTAACCCCAACCAGAGTAGCCTAGCTAGACTTAACCCTCCAAACCTGCAAGTTAATGACATGCATTAAGTGCTGCATGTATGTTTGTGCTAGGGGATAAAGATTGGTCAATAATAAATAAATAAAGACATAATCCCTAATTTCAAGGAATATAATGTCTAGCTGGGAAAATCCAATAGTAACAAAAAATATATTAAGAAATCACACTAATGTAATACAGAGACAGTATGTGGTTCTTTGCAACCTGGAGAAAGACGAGATGAGAGTACACTGACTGGCATGATTTTAATCTATGAGTGTCTCCCATTCACAATAAACATGATTATCAGACACTCAGTACACTTCTGTCTGCCATGTAGCTCATCCCTAGTCTACATTTGACCCCCTAAAAGTTTAATAGCTGAATCGCTTAAAGAATCCTTCATTGGTCAGATGTGGTGGCTCACACCTGTAATCCCAGCATTTTGGGAGACTGGGGTGGGAGGATTTCCTGAGGCCAGGAGTTTGAGACCAGCTTTGGCAACAGAGTGAGACCCCATCTCTACAAAAATTTTTTTAAAAAATTAGCAGGGCATGGTGGCACGTGCCTGTAGTCCCAGCTACTTGGAAGGCTGAGGCAGGAGGATCGCTTGAGCCCAGGGGTATGAGGTTGCAGTGAGCTATGATTGTGGCACTGCACTCCAGCCTGGGTAACAGAGCAAGACCCCGTCTCTAAAAAAAAAAAAAAAAAGAAAAAGAAAGGAATCTTTTATTGATCACCAGTTTTGCTATGTACATGGAGCCTCTGAAACAAGTCAGTATGATATTCTTGTTCTAGGGGTATATAAACAGAAATTGGTTTATAAATTTAAATTAATAAGCTTCAAAACAAACTAGAGAGGGATTAATGTACAACTCAGATTTGTCATAATCAACCCCTATACACAAGAGTCTAGACAGGCAATAATAAAGATTAACAATCTTATCAGGATTATGAGGCAGCAAATTATTGGAAAAGATATCTTTGATTTATTATAGTCATCAAAAGAATTATTCCAGAGCTAGAGAAAATGATGTGAGTCAAATTCCAGAAGAGACAAAGAGTCAATTGTTAATCACTAAGATGACTTGTATATTGGTATCTCAAAAATTATCTGAAAATGCAACAAAGAAATTAATTTTGTCTATCTCAGAAAGGACACAAAGCCAGGTTATCAGTACACATTTATAAGAGCCTGAACCACATCAGACCACAGCACGTCTTGTGATAGAACTGAGTACATAGGACCACCAGAGTAACGATAACCTATTTACACTTTAACAAAGCATTCAACACTGTTTTATGATGAAAATCCATGAAAAGTCTATAGATATGTATGTAGATAAAGGAGCTAAAGTTGACATAGTAATTAAATAATTTGTTTCTAAAAGGTTTGGCTAAATAACGGCGCTGTTGCCTATTATCTTTCTTTTTGAGTTTCAAATGGCAGCACAGGGATTTTTTGTGTGTCCCAACTTTGTAAATTAAAAGATCTGTCTCAGAGCTCCTAAACTCTGAGAGCATGTGTTACATCAAAGAAAAGGTGCTATGGAGAAGTAGAGGTGCACTGAGGGGGAGAACTGGGGAAACCTCTCAAGATGGTACAGAGATTCCAGGAAAGTCAGATTGAAAAGGAGACCCAGAATCTTGGTTGACCATCACTTGTCATATCCTGCGGGACAGCATTAAGTCACATAAGTACCTCTGAGCTTGTTCTTTCAATGTATCATATCCCAAATTCTCAATGACTGAAACCATATTTTCCCCTCTGGCTACTGTAAACATTAGAATGTGAGTTCTACTAGGGCAGGGGTTTTGTATGTTTTGTCAACTGCTATATCCCTAGTGCTTAGAAAAGCATCAATACATAGTTGTTGAATGAATAGTAATTATGATCAATATACTCAGTGAAATTATCTACTTGCTGGGTACAACAGAAATACTTTTAAATCAATAGTGTTTCTCTGCAGTAATAATAGGCACTTACAAATGCAAATGGAAAAGTATTCCATTCACAAAAATGATAAAAACTATAAAGTAGCAACAATACAAGCACAGCACATATAGAAGAATAGTATAAATCTTATTAAGAGGCAAACAAAATTGGAACAAATAAGACAAAGCATTTTTGGATGGGAAGACAATAATAAAAATGTCAGTTCTCCCAAAAGTAATATGTGAATTAGTGCAATTCTAATTAGTACCCCAAAAGAATCCTCTATTTCAATACAGTTATCTGAATTTTATATAGAAAAGTAAATATCCAGGATAGCCAAAAAAAGTATTTTAAAAAATTTAATGACAATGGAAGACACACTATAAAACCACTGTAATAAAGTCATTATGGTATTAAAATAAAAATAGATTAAAAATAATAAATCAATGGAATAAAATAGATAATCCAGAAATAGATTTCAATGTATATGTGGCAAAAGTATATATTAACTTCTTTTTTAAAACAATTTTTATTGATGCATAATAGATGTAGTTTTGGGGTACATATTGATAATTTAATACATTAATATAATTTGTAAAGATCAAATCAGTGTACTTGGAATATCCATCATTTTAAATATTTGTCTTTTCTTTATGCCAGAAACATTTGGATTATTCTCTTCTAGCTATTTTGAAATGCACAATAGACCATTGTAAACGATCATCACTCTAATGATCTGTCAAACACTAGGCCTTATTTCTTCTATCAAACAGTGTATTTGTGCTCATTAATCAACTTCTCTTCATCCCTCCTGCCCCCTAAGAAATATTAATTTCTTGAGTAATAAATTGATTATTTAATAGAGTACTGACATAGCACTGGGGAGAGAATAAAGTTGGGCTGCTACACTGTATATAAAACAAAATTAAATTAAATTAAAAAGTTAAAAGAAAATGTAAGAGACTGCATATATAACTTAAGTATAAAAGAAAATATATTAACCAAGTGAGAAAAAGCAAAAGCTTAATGAAAGAAACAAAGAGCTAGGAAGAAAAGGAGGAAGGGAAGGAAGGAGATAGGGAAGTAAGAGGACAGGAACAAGAGAGAAATAAATATTTGACAATATAATTTTTAATTAGGGTAAAAGTATAGACAAAATTAATATATAAAATAGATAAACCATGCTTTTTTGGGGAAAAAAAACATTTTGCACCTGAGAGCAACAAAAAGTTATCTATAACATATGAAAAGCTCTTACAAAATAACGTGTAATAACCTGGGTAAAGAGTATAAATAGGCAGTTCACAGAAGAGCAAGTCTAAGTGACCAGCAACCACATGAAAAGATGTTCAAGTAAATGCAAAATAAAAAAGGTAACAATGAGATATCACATCTGACAAAAAATAAAGCAAAATAAGTATCTACTATTGCAAGAAATTGGAGGAAGGGAGGCTCTCCTACACTACTGAGTGAAATGACAGTTTCATAGACTTTCTGGAAAACAATCCAGCAACATTTATTACAATTTCATACACTTACACTCTTTGATCTAGCAATTCTACTGGTCACATAACAATATATCACACTTTATATAACATAAAAACAAAGCCATCAGTATCTAAAAATACAAGTATGTTTATTGTAGTATTGTTGATAATGGTCAACAACTGCACGCAAGTGACTGTCCATTCATTTGGGGAATGGTAGAATATATTAAAATTAATTTACATCATGAAATATGCAAAACTTAAAAGAATGAGTTTGACTTTAAATACTTGGAGAGATTTTCTTGAAATTTTTTTCAGTAAGGAAAAAAAATGCAGAAAAGTGGGAATAATGCAATCTCATTTTTTAAAACAAGTGAAAAATTGCCTTTATTTGTATAGTTATGCATATTAGTGTGTGTGTATATATAGTTTGTTTGTAATTATAGAGCTTGAAGAAAAAGGGATTTATCAAAAAGCCTGCCTATTTTGGAGAAAGGAAAGGAAAGAGACAAAGGGAGGAACAGAGAAAGAAATTGTAGCCCTAAAATTATTATGATATGATCTCATTTAAGCATTTATGTAAAATTACATATATATGCATATGAATGCATGTATGCATGCATGGGAAGAAAATTTTTAAATAAATTTTAAAAATTAAAAAGAGAAAGGAGGACTTTAAGCTGGGACTGGGCTCTACTTGGTTCTATAACAGCTTCCAGCCTTTGGATATTGGCTCTGCAGATTTTGGACCTGTCAGCTTCTATAATTGTGGGAGCCAATTCCTTATACTAAATCTCTTTTTTTATATACACATTAAAAAAACAGAAAGGAAAGGCCAGGCAAGGTGGCTCACGCCTGTAATCCTAGCACTCTGGGAGGCCGAGGTGGGTAGATCGCTCGAGGTCAGGAGTTCGAGACCAGCCTGAGCAAGAGCGAGGCCCCGTCTCTACTAAAAAATAGAAAGAAATTATCTGGCCAACCAAAAACATATATATATAGAAAAAACTAGCCGGGCATGGTGGCGCATGCCTGTAGTCCCAGCTACTTGGGAGGCTGAGGCAGGAGGATTGCTTGAGCCCAGGAGTTTGAGGTTGCTGTGAGCTAGGCTGACGCCACGGCACTCACTCTAGCCCGGGCAACAGAGTGAGACTCTGTCTCAAAAAAAAAAAAAAAAAAAAGAAAGAAAAAATAATTAAAAAAAGAAAAAAGAAAAAAAAAAAAACCAGAAAGGAAAGAAGAGAGAAAGGAGAGGAACACAAGGATGGAGGTGTGAAGAGTGAGACGGAGACAGAGAGAGAGAGACAGAGAGAGAGAAATTGACGTTGGCATTGACACACAGCCTTTTCAAGACTTACCTTAACTAACTACTTCATTTGTTAAGGACTTAAAACTCCAGGTTGCCAGCTTTCAATCCTATCAGATACTTAACAACTTCAGTTCAAAATATGAGGGCATTTTTAGGTTTTGTAATTTATCTTTTCTTTTTCCTTTTCTTGTTATCTCTTCCCCATATTAGAAGCAGGAACAACCTGTTGCCAGTGTTGAGTATCATCTACACGGCTCAGAATTCTACCTAACCACATGGAAATCTTTCAAGCTGATGTCTACCAACTGATTTTCTAAGCATTTTGTAGCACGTATGAAGTCTTAGATAATCTATTAGGTGAGAGGCTTCTCCTAAAAGTAAAACCATTCATTTTCAAGAAAAGTTTGTTTTTGCAAAACAACAACAAAAGCTTCAATATCTTCTAAGTTACAAAAGACCAGAGGCAATGGTTCCAACACAGAAGAAACAATTTCTGAAACACTTTAATAAATCTCAGTAATTGCTAGAACACCATGAAGACAAGCAGAAAACAAAGAAGGATATCAATTTCTCAAAAGATCAAGGTCAATAGAATCGGTTTCAGCAACCATTCAACAATTTATAATGAAATCAAACTTGTCACCAAATATCTTAGGAAAGTAATGACAATGGACATACTTTGAGTCTATGGCTTAGCATAAGATGTCACCAGGGAATTAAGAATGATTACGATGTTATAGGTTTAGTGAACAATGGATGAGGAACACGAATACTGTGGAAAGAGGTTTTAGTACAGTGAGTCTGTAGAGTAAAATTAATATAAAACTTGAATTCAGTTTAGTATCATTAAAATAATCTATGCCCATTAAAATTTGATATTCAACCTTCATCTAATCATTCATTCAACCTGCCTCCCTCAATCTTTCCTGCTTTAGGAAGAATCGAGTACTGACCCTGAAATACCTCGGTTAATAATAATCCCAGCTTCTGTTTGTTAAGCCTATATTCTATAAGAAGCACCCTTAATATTTAATCTCATTTAAGCATAATTGCAACTTTATGAAAGAGGTATTTATTATACCATTTTAAGATGAGGAGCCTGAGGCTTGAGAGGTACGATGACTATGACCAAGGTCAAACAGCTAGTAGGTAGCAGAGCAAGCATTCACAGTCATAACTAAGTTTAAAACCTGTGCTTTTGCTGCTCCACTGCCACAGGTCTCTTTTAAGTCCATCTGTCCTAGGGATAGCCTACCACAGAGAACCTACCCCATCGCAGCTGTCTAGCTTGGACTCACTGACTCGGCATCTTCATAGTAGGCCATTGTCGTTAATTCATTCAACATCTGTGGGATGGCTCAGAAGACACAGCTACCATCCCCCTCAGCCTCATCTCCCTTAAGCACATATCCAGTGGGAGCACACTCAGCCCACCTGCCCCACCCAGCACACATTGCCCACCCGATCACCACCAACATCCCAAACTCCCAGGACTCATGCAAGTGACCTCAAGAAATTAGTCATGACTCAACCTCATATCCTCTTTTCTTGGGAAACATACACATTTTGTCCTCCTAAACTCAGAAAATCTCATGGGAAGAAGACTATTAAAAGCTAATGGGTGATTAAAATAAGGCCCCAGAATCTGATCCCTGAGAACATCCTGGGTTGAAGCATTCAGAGACTCTATGACCTAGGGGTCTCTAGTCTAGCACTTTCATTTCACAGCTGAGAAAACTAGGCACAAAGAGGTGACATTATACTAGCTTGTTCATGACCCAGTCCCTGCCTACCTTTCCGACCTCATGTCATGCCCTCCTGCCACCATCCATACCTCAATGTACACCCAACTTGGAGCAGAGCAGCTAATTGATGTTTCTGTACTTCCGTTTCCTCATTTTCAAAATAGAGATCATTCCACTTTCGGCCCACCAACACATTTTTATTGAGATGCATCAGTACCAGGAACTCCCTAACCAACCTCACAGGATTGTTATGAGGATTAATTCATTAGCATTGAATAATGAGAATTAAATTCTATATAAGATTCTTAACCTAGTGACTGATAAATAGTAATTCTCTATATCAGTTATTAGTAGTATCATTGTTTCATTGTCACACCTCTATACTTTTGCACATGCTGCCCTATCCTCTCAAAATGCCCTGCTCCAACTAAAAGTCCTTCGGAACTCAAAATAGTGTCTCCTCTGTGAAGTTTGTCTTCCTTTTCTTAGGAACAGTTACTGGCTTTCTTCTCCTCTTCTGGGCTGTCTTTGTACATACATTAATTACAGAAATATCCATGTTGTATTTTTAATACTTTGTTTCATATCTGTCTTCCCTCTCTTCCTGGGACACAGAGTTCCTTGAAGGCAAATGGGGATGGTGTCTTATTCATAGCAGTAGTTCCTGCATTAATGCAGTAGCAAGAGCAAAATAGATTTTCCACATGTGTATACTGAAGAAATGAACAGCCAGTCTGAGCTTAGACAGTCAACTGGTCTCAAGCCCCCTGATTCCCTGCCCCAGGCATTTTTCTTTCTACCCTGCTGCTTCTCCGAATCTTTGGGGAAAGGGACCACAATATTCCGGAGTCAGATCCTACAGAGCAGGCTCTGTGCAGTGGCAGTCAATGAGGTTTATCTGAGGTGTAATTATTGCTAATTGAAAACTTTTCCCAATACCCTGCCATGACAACTTGCAATATAGTCTGTAGTGGCAATTTTTGACAGTCTCTAATAAGACTGAATTTTAAAAAAGAAAGAAAGAAAGAAATATTACAGACCAGCCTCCTCTGCTTCTCAGGAGGCCTAGATCAGTCTGAGTCCAATCAGGAGACAGAAACAACACAGTAATTCAAGTAAGAAAATATAAAGAATTACTAAGCTCTGATTTAACAGTAACTTTAGTAAGAAAATTCCATACAGTACCCTTGAGGTAAGGAAGCGTCCCCAAGGAAGGACAAACATGGAAGGGGTCCCCTTTCCAAGGCTCAGGTTCAGACCTCATTGGCGAAGGTGTCATTGCAGTCCGCTGGATGGCAAACAAGTTTGCTGGTCCACAGCCCTAGAGCAAGCGGGAAGCAGCCCTGTGTGGTCCCGGCAAGCTGTGGCTAATGGGCAGCATGCGGAGGGAATGGGGGTACCAGTGTAGGCAGGAGGTCTGGAGTGCCCAGTGACTGCATGGGAGAGCTCCTGGAGACAAACGGGATGGAGGAAACAGACAAACAGAGGGAACTGGGGTCCAGTGTGGGCAGGGGGCCTAGAGTGCACAGTGTCTGTGACCATCAGGCCAGGCCTGGGCACCAGGGTCACCGAGGCATTGTGCCTACTGGGATCATGGCTAGGGCAGAGCAGCACTGAAGTCCTCACCCGTGACAGACAGTGCACCCACCAGAACCAGCAGGAAAAGCCCCTTCCTCCTGCAATGTCCTTCCAGCGCCCTCTGTGAGAACGTATAACATCATGCTCACTGGCAAGAAGAAATGTGTAAAGGCAGTCTGTCCATTATTGCAGAGCAGGTATTAAAAGATGAATTTGGAGCTGACAGGCAATAAATTGATAACTGGCACAAAGCCCAAATGGAAATCCAGGGTGAATAACTGCTTATGCTGACTCTGTGCAAGTCAGTTAAAATGCCAGCCACAAGGGAACAGGGTTGAGCTAAAGAATAATGAGGTCATACATTTAAAGATGTGGCACAAAATGGACTTTCAATTAATATTTTTATCCAGTCCCTTTAATGAAAGTTTGCTATATTAGTTATCTATTCCTGTGTAACAAATTGTCCCAAAATTTGGTGGCTTGATACAATGTACATTTATTTTCTCGTAGTGTCTGTGTATCAGGAATCCGGGCTCAGGCTACCTGGGTCCTCTGTGTCAGAGTCTCCCACAAGGCTTCAGTCAAGGTGCCGTGGAGGGCTACAGTCTCACCTTACGGCTCAGGTGGGGAAGGATTTGCTTCTAAGATCACTATGGTGGTCATTGGCAGGATTGGGTTCCTCAAGAGCTGTCAGACTAAGGGTCTCAGTTCCTTGATGGTGGCTGCCTAGAGGTGGCCTTCAGGTCCTTGCCACATGGGCCTCTCCAGTTTGTTCCATCAGGGCAAGCATATGAGAAGAATGAAAAAGTGTGCAAACAAGACAGAAATCACCGACTTTTAGAAACTAGTTCCATCATCTTTGCCATATTCCACTCATTAGAAGCATGTCATCACATTCAGCTCACACACCTGGGGAGGAGATTCCACAAGGACGGGAACACCAGGAGGTGGGACTATTGCGAGCCCTGGCAGAAGTTACCTGCCACGTTGCATTTCGCTTTTCCTTTCTCACTGTTTTCCCTTTAAAAGATAAAATTAATACATGGAATTATAATTGTTTTAAAAGCCCTATTAGAAATCTGAATATGTTATTTTGGTTGGATAACATATTTAAAGAGCTTTGATCATGCAGGAAGTGAATACAAAACCAATAGCAAATTTTTAAAAATGCTTTACAACTGATCCATTGGCCACCAATCAACCAGTCATGTGCACTTGTAAATTCTTTCTCAAAAGTTTGATTTGCCACTCTGTATTTATAGCTACTGAATATAATTGACCATAAAGCACTATTATCATGATGAAAGAGTATTTATTAAGCATTCAGGTATGCCCTCCACTGTATATACACATATAAGGGTCTTAATTTCTAGCAGTTCATATTCTAAAAAATTTCATTTTGATAAAACTAAACACAGATATAGCAGCAGGGCAGAAATATTATTAATATATTACATTTTCTTATCTACTCACAGCACTCTTCCAGAGCTAATAGGTATTCAGAAAATAATATACCAGACAAACATTAATTCAGCAAATACTTTTTAAATGCCTATTATGTGCCAGAAGCTATACTAGGCATTGGGAATACAATGCCAAGTAAGACAAGAAACATTCTTCCTTGATAGGACTTACTCTGTACTGGGAGAGCCAGACAATATGTAAACAAATAAATAATATAACTAGAGATTGTTATAAGTGCTACCAAAGGATGTCAACATGGT
Source organism: Varecia variegata (assembly GCA_028533085.1). Lineage (NCBI taxonomy): Eukaryota > Metazoa > Chordata > Mammalia > Primates > Lemuridae > Varecia > Varecia variegata. Next base: position 79,002,260 of record CM052438.1, read on the forward strand.
TATGTAATAGCTGACAGAGGTTAACCCAAGTGGGGTAGTCAAGAAAGACCTTTTTGAGAAGGGGATATTTGACCTGAGGTGTAAAGAAGGAGAATGAGCTAAACTTCCATAGAGCCAGAAAAAGAGTATTGCAGGCAGAGAGAAAGGTGAAGTACAAAGACCGTTTGTGGGAAAGAGTTTGAGTGACAGGAAACAGAAAAGGAGATGTCGCACCTGGTGCATGGTGATGGAGGAGGAGAGGACACAAAATGAGCTCAGGGAGGCAGGCAGAGGCTGGAGCCGACTGTCTGAAGACTTAGATGTGAATGGTGAGGAAACAGGAGGAATTGAGGCTGTTTCCTAAGTTTGAAGGCTGAGCATTTACTATGAGCAAAACAAGGTTCTGGAAAGAGCAGGGGGCAGTGGCATGTGGGGTGGGAGGGTAGGGGAGCTCTATTTTAAACATGTTCAAGTTGAGATGCCTATTACTCTTCCAAGTGGAGATGTTAGTAGGATTTATAAGGTTGTAGCCCAAGAGACAAACCCGGGCTAGAAATATCAATGTTAATCTAATCAGCAAATAAGTGGCATTTCAAACCATGAGAGCAGATAAGATACCTGTGGAGAGACTGTAGATGGAGAAGAAAAGTGTGTCCAGGAGCACACTGGGTTGTGAAAATGCACAGAGACTGGATAGAAGAAGATGAGGACGAAGAGGAATCAGCAGTGGAGATTAAGTAGGAGGAAAAGTAAGTAGGTAGAAAACCAGGAGTGTGATGTCCCGGATCCCAGGAGAGGAGAGCATTTGAAGAAAAAGTATTGGTGTCAAATACACTGCCCTAAACACTGAGAACAGTCCTTCCCATTTGGCAGGGTGGAAGTTGTCAATGACCTTGCACAGAAAGATTGAGTTGAGTGGTAGAGACTGGCAGAGGACTGAGTAAGCTGAAGAGTAAGTGGAGGGTAAGAAAGTGGAGACAAGTGGAGACAACTTGTCTGGGAAGTATTGGGAAGGGAAGGGAAGACTTGAATTAATGGCATTGTCTTACATCTCTTTGAATAACTCACCCAATAGAGCTTTTGTAAATAGTAGATGGTGGTTGACGAACATTTGTAAACGATAATACTCATGCATTTACTCAATAAACATTTATTAAGCACTTCATTGTGTGCAAATCATTGATGATATTCTGAAAATAAAAAGGTGAACAAATATAGTTTCTGCCATCTGACAGTTACTGGTCTCTTTAGACAGATGGGACCAGCCCTCTCCAACACAATATGACTGGTGCTGGAAAAGAGATATTACACGAACCCAGATAAAGGACAGCAGCTCTGCCTGAGAAGATCAGGGGTGTCATGGCTGAAGCTGACTCTAAAAGTAAACAATTACAGAGCTCTTACTGTATGCCAGACACTCCTCCAAACACCCTGCAGGTGCACACTCATTTATTCCTAACAACTACTGTGCTCAGAGTCTGTGCTCTTAACCACTGCACTTGCGGTTCTCAAAGTGTGGCCCAGGACAGCAGCAGCACCATCATTTGAGAATGTGTGAGAAACGCAGATTTCCTAGTCCCACCCTAGGCCTACTGAATCAGAAATTGTGGGAAAGAGCCAAGCAATACCTGTTTTAACAAACCCTCCAACTGATCATGATGCAAACTGGAGTTTAAGAACCACTGCACTGCACTGTATGCCTCAAAAAGGAAGCAAGTTGGCAGATAAACAAAAGTGGGCGAGGGTTCAGGAGGAGGGAGCAGCGTGTGAGAAGGCGGAAAGGAATGGAACCACAGCAGGCAGTTCAGTGAGCCGGACACCCCTGTTGCCAGTTCACATCTACTCTGTGCAGGCGTTGACTCCTCCATACAGATGTGACCTGTCAGAGCCCTTTCCCCCACGCCTCCCACGCCCTGCCGTGGGGCTTCTCCGACACCCAGTTGTGGGACATCCACAGGAACCACAGCACTCACACATGCTCCACCTGGAGGTGCCAAGAACCATGGCACCACCTTTCACCAGTAGCGGGGGTGTGTAGAAGTCAATGAATAAATGCTTTCTCCTTTCCATTCTCCAAGCAGATAGGTCTGAGACATATGTCAGAAGAGACGTTAGAGTGAGAAGAGAATAATATCAACCACACCGCCAAAGGACACCGGCATTCAAGGGACACCCAGGAGAGGGGGAGGCGACAAAGCAGCCTGGGAAGACGCTATCAGAGAGAGTAGGATTAACACCAGGCAGTTCAGTGCTATATGGGGGGCGGGGGATGTTTCTGGCAAGAGAATGTGATCAACACTGTCAAGGCTGTGGGACCTCAAATAACATGGTGACGGTAACTAGTGACTTCACTGAAAGCAGGTGCAGGGGCTGGTGCCTGGGGAACCAGAGCAGGAGGCCGGGGGCTAAGTAGGAACAGAGCGCTTTGCAGAAGCGGGGCTGTGAGAGAAGAGGAGAAAAGGGGGAGGGAGGTAACGGGTTGTTGATTTCTATAACCACAACCAGGAGAGAGATGCATACCTTCACATGCCCTTAGAAAGAGCCAAAAGGGAGGGAGAGACAGAGAGCTGGACAGAGGTGAGGTTCCTGACAGATCTGAGCCTCTGAGCTGGCAGGAGGATGCAGGACCCAGCGCGCTCTCCATGGAACCCGCTTTGGTCAGAGATTCTGATCTGATGGGAAGGAAAGGAGGGAAAGTAAAGAGGGACGCAGGGCGTGGGTGGGGACAGTGGTAGGAGCGGGAGGGGGCTCTGTGGTTTCTATGTCCCGTGTGAAACAGGAGCGAAAATCATCTCCTACTGGGGAGAGAGGAGGGACAAGCCTCCGGAGAACGTGGACCAGGAGGTGTGAATTAGGGTTTGGGGAGCGAGGCGGGGTGAACTGAAAAGGAAACAGTGGAATCAAATAGCAGACCATGCAGATCTCAATAGGGTTTCCCATTTTAGTCAAATGCTTTTCCTACTGTTGTCATGCGAACCTGTAACGTTAGTGTAATGAGGACTTTGTCCACATCACAAGAGCAGGGCAACGCTAAGCCACTTCCCAGCCATCGGGTTCTAGGTTTGTCACAAACTGCTTTCTTGCATGTAGTTCGCTCCCTGCCCTGCCCCAGGCCTTTGAGGGTGGCATCGCTCTGGCCCTTCTGCAGCTAGGCCCCTCCCCCAGGCACCGAGGGCAGGGCCTGTCTCCCTCCTGTCCCCCCCGAGGACGGATCACTCTTCACATGTACTGTCTCCAAGCCTGAGCCTGGCCTGGGAGGTGGCTCTTTGCAGGGAGAGGTTTGTGGACAGAGTTTGGATGGAAAGCTGAGGGGTCCCCACACATACACACCCCCTCTCGTGATGCGAGATGGAGCTGGGCGGCTAGAAAAAGGGGTGTTATTGGCTGTGTCAGCCACTTTCTGATAATAAATTCTAAGAAATCTAAGAATTTTAAATTAGCCTTGACCTTCTAGGTCATTATGAAGGTATTAATATATTTATTAAACATATTGTACTTCAAAATATTTTCTGTTGATTTATAACTTTTAAATATTTGGGCAAATAGTGTGCAAACCTCCATCCGTTTTTGCCTAGGCCTCACAAAAGGTGGAGGTGGGCCCACGTGTCCACACAGGCCTCCTGACTGCCTTGTCCCAGGGGGTTTGGCTTGGGGCTCTCCTAATTCCCTTCACAGGTGAGCACAGCTGCTGCTGTAGCAACCTGAAGAATCCAAGTTCTAATGTCGCCGGGTCCAGAAAATCCTCTCTGAGAAGGCGCCTCTTACTGTGAACTCCAGGCACATGAAGTTGTTTCACCAGCTTGGCGTCCGGCACAGTGATCCGTTGCTCTTTAGTTTCAGGCTACAGCTGGAGTTGTTTTCCAACTATCACTTCAACGAGGCTACACAATTGAATTCTCTTCCTCCTCTGGGGAAAGGAGGCTCTTTGTATCGCACTAAGTTAAGGCAGACCCTCCTTCCTTCCCCCTGCAACACCATCTCCCATTTCCACTCCACAAGTGAGCGTGGCCTCCACCCGAAGTTTCACTCTCAAATAGGAAAAGCAAATTAATTCTCCTTCTGTCCCCCTCTCTCTGTCTCCCTGACTTCCACAATGCAAGGTCATGAGCCTCCCATTTCCCAAACTTCTCCCCCATCGCCTTTCCCCTCATGGAGTTGCCAATATTGCTGTCACCGCTAATTTTTCCGAATAAGGATTTTTTTTTCTGGTAATTACTCTACTGCTTTTATTTTTATTTTATTTCTTTTCTTTTTTTTTTTTTTGATGTTTTCTTTTTTTATTCTTATTTCAGCATATTGTGGGGGTACAAAAGGTATATGTATACCATGGAGTACTACTCAGCTATAAGAAACAATGGTGATATAGCACCTCTTGTATTTTCCTGGATAGAGCTGGAACCCATTCTACTAAGTGAAGTATCCCAAGAATGGAAAATAAGCACCACATGTACTCACCAGCAAATTGGTTTCACTGATCATCATCACCTAAGAGCACATTTAGGAATAACATTGATCAGGTGTTGGGCAGATGTGGGTGGGGGAGGGGATGGGTGTATACATAATGAGTTCAATGCCCACCGTCTAGGGGATGGACACGATTGAAGCTCTGACTCAGGGAGGTGGGGGGGGAAGGGCAATATACGTAACCTAATAAGGATTTTGACCGCAAGTGGCACCTAACCATTTTTTATATATCCTTAAACTCCACTTGCAACTTGGGCAGACAAGCTTGAACTCATTTAGTGTAGTCTTAGAAGATGTGAAATAAAAGCACCTTCAGGGTCATTTGGAAAAGTCCACACTTGTACATAATATGAACTATTCAGGGACTTCAATTCAGTTTACTTATCATTGCCCCAAACTATTGCTCTTGTTGCAAACTCTGATCTTAAATGCTTCTTTCATTTGATACAAATTCAACTTTCTTTTCAGAGTTAGGGGCATGAAGCAGATTATTGTCACCATTATTGAAAATTTCTGTAACACTTCACAACTGCAAAATGATGTACTAATGTAAGAAAGCAGATCATTTCAATTCAGAGTCTGAGGAGGGCTGTCACAATGGCAAAATCAGTTATTCACTGTAAGTCCTTCGAGAAACTTGCTAACAACATTTCTAATGGGAGCAATCACAAACCTTTCTCCATGCTTCTCTGAGAAATCATTCCTACACTCGCAAGCCAGGAAAAAAAAAAACTCGCTTAAAAGGCTAATTTGATATTTAACATATTTTATTTTGCCCTTTTCCCTCAAAAATAGGAACTTAAGCCCACTCCTCTAACGCATATTAATGTTACATTTTCCATCCTCCAGTTTTAGTTATGTTTAAGCAAAACCAACATTCGCTTATTTTCCAGCTGCTTATAATAGGATAAAAAAATTTTCTCTGGACTTAGGGCAGTATTAAAACTTTAATGAGGTAGAAATTTCTATTTTTGTCACATTGTCTTCCATTAACAGAGCTCCTGGACTCATTATTAAAATTCCAGACTGCTGAAGAAATTTGACTGTTGAAAAATAAAAATAATAATTAATAATATAGATATATACATGGGTACACCTCATTTTATTGTACTTTGCAGGTGATGCATTTTTCACCAATTGAAGGTTTGTGGCAACCCTGTGTGGGCACATCTGTCAGTGCCATTTTTCCAACAGCACCTGCTCATATCATGTCTCTGTGTCACACTTTGGTAATTCTCACAATATTTCAAATTTTTTCACTATTATTGTATTTGTTGTGGTGATCTTGTAACAGAGTAGTCGCCACTCCTCCCATAGATATAGAAGTGTTATGTTTCAGGGAACGGCCTGAAAAAAATGGCAAAAATTTTCTGTCTCTTTAAAGCATCCTCTACTCCTGTTTGAGAACTCCCTGCCTCAGGCCAGTGGTTGAGAGGAGGAGGGAGAAGGCCTTTTGTTCTTATCCCAGGCCAGCACCAGCCCCCCAGGTGGGCCCAGGTGGGATTTTGTCTTTGGCAAAGATGGGACTATTAGAATAGTTAACCACAATAGCCTAGAACCAGGGGCCCTCCCTTCAAAAGGTGTGTATTTTTGCTAATGTTCAGGAAATTTGGATTTGGAGATGAAAAGGTCTACCATTTTTCCTCCTTTGGCAGAAAAGTAATAAACTTCTCTTTCCTTCTCAAACCACTTGTTCTCATTCTTCAGCCTTGAGGACAGGTGCTGAGCTTTCAGTAACAATCTCTCTGTGATTAGTGATCTTTGCTGTTACCATTGTAATTGTTTGGGGGCACCACAAACCATGCCCATATAAGATGGCAAACTTAATCAATAAATGTTGTGTGTGTTCTGACTACTCTGCTGATTGATTGTCCCCTTACCTCTCTCCTTCTCCTCCAGCCTCCTTATTCCCTGACACACAATATTGTAATTAGGCCTATTAATGACCCTACAATGGCCTCTAAGTGTTCACATAAAAGGAAGAGTTGTACATCTCTCCCTCTAAATTGAAAGTCAGAAATGATTAAGCTTAGTGAGGAAGGCATGTTAAAAACTGAGACAGGCCAAAAGCTAGGCCTCTTGCACCAAACAGTTAGCCAAGATGTGGATGCAAAGGAAAAGCTCTTGAAGGAAATTAAAAGTGCTACTCCAGTGAACACATGAATGATAAGAAAATGAAACAGTCTTATTGCTGATATGGAGAAAGTTTGAGTGGTCTGGATAGAAGGTCAAACCAGCCACAACATTCCCTTAAGCTAAAGCCCAACCCAGAGAAAGGCCCTAACTCTCTTCAACTCTGTGAAGGCTGAGAGAGGTAAGAAAGTTGCAGAAGAAAAGTTAGAAGCTAGCAGAGGTTGGTTCATGAGGTTGAAGGAAAGAAGCCATCTTCATAACACAAAAGTGCAAGTTGAAGCAGCAAGTACTGATGGAGAAGCTGCAGCAAGTTATGCAGAAGATCACCACACTATACAACGATTTTCCATGTAGATGAAACAGGCTTCTCTTGGAAGAAGATGCCATGTAGGACTTTCATAGCTAGAGAGGAAAAATCAATGCCTGGCTTCAAAGATTCAAGGACAGGCTAATTCTCTAATGTAGTTGGTGACTTTAAGGTGAAGCCAATGTTCATTTGCCATTCTGAAAATCCTAGGGCCCTTAAGAATGATGCTAAATCTACTCTGCTGTGCTCTATCAAAGGGACAACAAAGACAGGATGGCAGCACATCTGCTTATAGCATGGTTTGCTGAACATTTTAAGCCCTTGTTGAGATCTACTGCTCAGCAATAAACATTCTTTTCAAAATATTACTGCTCATTAACAACGCACCTCGTCAGCCAAGAGCTCTATTGGAGATATACAAGGAAATAAATGCTGTTTTCATGCCTGCTAAACAACGTCCATTCTGCAGCCTATGGATCAATGAGTAATTTTGACTTTCAAGTCTTATTATTTAAGAAATTCATTTTATAAGGCTAAAGCTGCCTTAAATAGTGATTCCTCTGATGGATCTGAGAAAAGTAAATTTAAAACTTTCTGGAAAGGATTCCCCATTCTAGATGCCATTAAGAACATTCATAATTCATGAGAGGAGATCAAAATATCAACGCTATCAGGAGTTTGGAAGAAGTTGATTCCAAACCTCATGGATGACTTTGAGGGGTTCAATACTTCAGTGGAGGAAGTAACTGCAGATGTGGTGGAAATAGCAAGAGAACTAGAATTAGAAGTAGAGCCTAAAGATGGGACTGAATTGGTGCAATCTCATGATCAAACTTGAATAAATGAAAAGTTGCTTCTTATGGAGGAGCGAAGAAAGTAGTTTCTTGAGATAAAATCTATTCCTGGTAAAGATGCTGTAAACATTGTTGAAATGACCACAAAGGATTTAGTTGATAAAGCAGCAGCAGGATTTGAAATGATTGACTCTAATCTTGAAAGAAGTTCTGCTATGGGTAAAATGCCATCAAACAGCATTGCATGTTACAAAGAAATCATTCATGAAAGGAAGAGCCAATGGATGTAGCAAACTTCATTGTTGTCTTATTTTAAGAAATTGCCACAGCCACCCTAACCTTCAGCAACCACCACCCTGATAAGTCAGCAGCCATCAACATCAAGGCAAGACTCTCCACCAGCAAAAGGCTCAGATGATCATTAGCATTTTTAGCAATAAAGTATTTTTAATTAAGATATGTACATGATTTTTTAAAGCAATGCTATTGTACACTTAGTAGACTATATTATAGCATAAACATGACTTTTATATGTACTGTGGAACCAAAAAATCTGTGTGACTTGATTTATTGTGATATTTGCTTTACTGAGATGGTCTGGAACTGAACCTGCAATATCTCTGAGGTATGCTTGCAGACAGCAAGAGAGATAGCACCACACAGTGTTAAGATGAAAGCCCCTGATGACTCCAAATATATCATTTAAAATCTCCTCTCTATATAGTATTCCATAGTTAGCAGAGATTCAGAATACCAAAGAGAATCATGCCATTAGAATTGTTAAAACTTACTTGTGTGTTGTGAACAAAGGTATCTGAAAGTAATACTTCGCTTAATCAGGCAAGCAGGCGCATAATGGAAAATCTGTGAGAGAAATGGGTCCTTTTTGCATTTTATCAACTGTGAAAGAAACACCAAGGACCTGCCAGCTTCAACTTATTAGCTGGACACTATGGGATTTTACCTGCTCTACTTCGAAGAGAAGAGACTCCCAACTGTCCCTTGCACTTTTTTATGCTTCTAGACACAGAGATCTCTGTTACTTTTGTGTTTCCATTGTGCAAATTGAAACACTTATTCCATTGCACCTATCTCATTTTTTTTATATTTTTATCTTCTGTCAGCCCTCTAAGATAGTGAAAATGTTTTCAAATGAGGAAGAACAAGGGGAATTCTTAAACACTGCTAGTAGGAGTGCAAATGATTAGAACAACCTCTGAAAACAATTTGACATATTCAAGTGGAGCTGAAAATGTTCATACCCTAAGGCCCAGTAATTCTATTCCTAGGTACGTGCCCTAGAGAAAACCCTTTCACATTTACACAGAGATATGGGCAAGAATGTTCAAAGCAATTGTATCTGTAACAACAAAATCATATAAACAACCTAAATATCCATTAATAAAAGAATGGATAAAAATTGCAATGTATTCATATACTGAGTATTATGTAAAAGTAGAAATTAATGGGTTCCAGCTACATGTATCAACATGAATGAATCTCACAAATATAAATTTGAACAAAAAAGGAAGTTACAGATTAAAAATGCAATATAATGTTATTTATGTAAAGCTTACCAATGCAAAATAACAATATATAACAAGGACAATAACCATTACATTCAGGTTAGTAATCTCCTTTTGGAAATAGATGGAAAGATGTGACCAGGGAAAGGTACACATATTGGTAATCTTTTCTTTCTTAAGTCAGGTTATAAGTGCATGAGTGTTTTTCATATTCTTCTTATAAAAGTAATGCTTTTATTTACTGAGCAGCTACTCTGTACAGGACACATTGCATCCATTATGTTATATATTCAAAGCCATGCAAGATAAGTATACTGCTTTAAAGGGGAAGGAAATGCCCAGGGATATAATTAATTTGCTCTGATCACATAGCATGTAACAGCAAAGGTGGAACCAACTCTCCTTGTAGAACCAACCTCTTCCAATCTATGGCTGACTCTATCCCCAACTCTAGGGATACACATAATCTATACATAGCCTATCAGAAAAGCCCATACTCTAAAACACAGTAATAGATTCTAAGAAGGACAGGTGGCACAGTCAGGTAAATGAAACATAATCCTGGGACCATTATGAAATTATTGAGAAAGACATCTGTTCTTAGTGTTTGCTTAAGTAATAGGAGACACAGTTAAGTTAGGTGTTGTATGTTGCTCTGGTGTCTGGGATGGAGTTGCTAGGCTTACAGGATGTAAACCCAGACCACTGGTGGTCATCTTTGTTACTAGCTGTGGAGAACCCACTTGAGAATGAAAACAACACAAAGAAAATAAAGACAAGTGATAAAAAGAGAGAGATTCCTAACAATAGACTTGGAGACCTGGACTCTTCACTAAATAAGCTATTAAATTCCCTTTTCATTAGTTCAGCTCCAGTTGCCTTTCTGTCACCAACATCCCAGTATCCATTTCGCATATATGCTTTCACATAACTCTGGTCCTTTCTTCATATATTCGTGTCATTATTCACTTATTTGAATATATTTTGAGTATTGTCTCCCTTCCTGAAAGCAAGGATCATGTCTTATTTTACTCACCATGGTAGCCTCAACATTTCCCAGAACTACCAATAGGTGCTTATTACATATTTGTTGAACAAATAAATAAAAGAGGAAGCAAACTCTTGCTCTTTTAAATAGAGCTCCCCCTTCAACTTTTGCATTCATGGTTCAGTAGCAGAGGAAAGCCACACCAACTACCTATAATAAGCCACCTGGTCCTTCACTCCTAAACAGAAAACAAGAACCAAGGGTCGCCAGATATTTGGAGAAAACACTTCATAGAACTCATTGTCCCTCAATATCTGTAGGAGATTGGTTGCAGGACCCCCCGCAGATACCAAAATCCGTGAATGTTCAAGACCCTTATATAAAATGGCATAGTGTTTGCGTAAAATCTACGTGTTAATACATTCTCCCATATAATATAAATCATCTCTAGAATACTTATAATACCTAATATAGTGCCTACACACCACTTCATTTGTGTGGATGCAACATAGTATTCAGCATGTGGCAAAATCAAGTTTTGCTTTTTGGAACTTTGTGGAATTTTTTTTTTTTAAATATTTTCCATCCATAGTTGGTTGAATCCATGGATGTGGAACCCGCAGATACAGAGGGCTGACTGTACTGGATGAGGATGTCTAGCAAAATGTAGAAGTTTAAAACAAAGAGCATAATATTTTGATAAAAGAAAAAAGTTAAGAGCTATGGAAGCTCACTTCAGAAGATTCAAATCTTCTAATATAAATTCCAATAAGAAAGAATGGTATATTTCCTTAGAGAAGACGGAAAAGAAAAAAAAAAAAAAAGAAAGAATGGTAAACTAAGGATGACAGATCAGGTGACTACAAGAAGAAAATATTGCAAAACTAAGAAATGGCATAAATCTTCAGTTTGGAAGTACTCAGCACTAGGAATGAAAAAAGATCACATGTAGACACTTTGTGGGACTCAGGTACAAAAGCGAATAGCACATCCTGTGTAGAAAAATTAAAATAAGCTCTATGCAAAGGAAGAAGTTTCAGACTGGCACTAGAGTTTTTACCAGTAACACTAGATTTAGGAAGATAAAGCAATGGTTCAGACTTCTGAGAGAAAAACAATTTCAATTTAAAATGCTACATCCTTCTAAAATATCAACAAATCTGATAAAAACCAGATTTTTTCACATGTGCAAAGAATCAGAAACTGTACTGTGTACATAACCTTTATGAAGAAATATTTACTTGCAAATATTTACATGAAAAAATATTTACTTGATTAAGCCATCTAGCAAAATGAAAATGTATCCAAGAAAGAAAAAACAGCAGAGCCAAGAAATAATGGGATTAAACTAGGAGTGCAATCAAAATAAATCTCAAGAGGCAAATGAGCTGCAGGATCCAGAAAGCACTCAACCCAAATTAAAACGAAAACCAGAGGGCGCTGAGAAGGATGTCCTCAAGAAGAAAGTAAATTTCATTCAACAGATGAAACTTTAAGAGGCTTGAAGATTTTAGTCACATGGGTAAATTAGGTATAGGCTTCTATCATCCAACATGTCGTCCTAGGCAGGGGAGGGGGAGCAGAGGAAGTAAGTAGCTGTACAAGGAAATTACAGTATCAAATTAAAACTTGGCATGATTGTGAACTGATTTGTATGTAAGTAAGGGTAAATGCATTTGATCTTGTCATGTGAGACAGAATATAATTGTTACAAAGCTTGATGGTGTAAAAATAATGGTGTCCTGACTGAAGCTGGGAAGGAGGATAACAGGTGTAGGGAAGTGTAGGTATGTTGGCTTCCTCGTCTTACATAGTGGGAGGCAGAAGAAATTCTAAATATCTCAAGTACTAATTAAAGTACAAACGCAATCAACAAGAATTAAAATTAAAAATGACAAAACAAAATCATAAAAATGGGAATCATAAAAGTGGGGCAAAATAAGCTGATTCTTCATTTTTCATAGCAGGAAGACAATGAGTATTGTATAAGCTAACAAATCAGCTTCTATAAATAAAAGTACTTTATATAAATTTAGAGAGATAATGACTAAAAACAAAAATAATTAAAAGTGATTAATTCAGGGGGTGGGACAACTGGACAGACAGAGAAAATAAACTTTTGCTTTTCATTGAGATATTTTGGAACAGCTTGAGTTAATCTCTTCCAACTGTTGGAATTATCTGTAACTAAAAAGGAAAAAAATGACCAAAAATTTTTTTGCTCATTGTAGAACTTTTGAAAGATAAGTATAAATATGGTTTAAGTCACATTAATGGCAATATGATTTATGTACAATAAAATACACCCTTTTGAATGTAATATTTCACAAATTTTGACAAATAAATAGTCATATATCTACCACTATAATCAAGATATGGAATCTTTCAATCAACCCCAATAGTAGAACCCTCCCCCAGACCCCAGCAACCAATCATCTAATTTCTAAATTTTTGCATTTTTCCTTAAAGTTTTGCTTTTTTCAGAAGGTTATATGGATGAAATCATAGTGTATAGCCTCTTGGAATTTGGTTTCTTCCACTTACCATAATGCTTTTGAGATTTATCCATGACATTGCCTATATAATAGTTTGTTCTTTTTACTGCTGAGTATTTCATCACATAGGTGTATGACAATTTTTTTATCTATTTATCAGTTGATGGGCATTTGGGTTGATTCTAGTTCTTGACAATTATTAATAAAGCTGCTATAAGTATTTGCATAGACTTCTTTTATTGGTATATGTTTTCATTTCTCTTGTAGATACCTATGCATGAGATTGCTAAGACATAGGCTAAATTTATGATTAACTTCATAATAAACTGCCAAACTGCTTTCCAAAGTGAGTATAACATTTTGCATTCCCACCAACAATTTATGAGATTTCTAGTGGCTTCACATCCCTGTCAACATTTGATATTGTCAGTCTTTTTAAATTTAGTCAGACTAAGAATTGTGCAGAAGTATCTTATTATGATTTTAATTTTCATTTCCCATGACTATTGAGGTTAAGCATATTTTCACATACTTCTTTAGGAGCTCTTCCTCAGTGTAGTATCTGTTCAAATCTTTTGCCCATGTTTCAATTAATTTGTTTCCAAATTATTGAGTCTTAAAAATTCTTTGGGAATGTTGGAGACAAGTTATTTTTCACTTAATGTGCTTTGCAAATATTTTTGCACAGTCTGTGGCTTATCTTTCTATTTATTTATTTATTTATTTCAGCATACTATGGGGGTACAAATATCTTTCTATTTTATTAACGGTGTCTTTCAAAGAGAAAAAGTTTTTAACTCGGATTAATGTATCATTTTTTTCCCTTTTACAATTCATGTTTTTTGTGTCCTAAGAAATCTCTGCCTACCCCAGTTCACAGATTTCTTCTATAAATATCATCTTTTAGGTTTTATATTTACATTTATGATATATTTTGAATTAATTTTTACATATGATACAAGGAATGAGTCAAGGGTGTTTTTCTAATGTTGGCTTCCAATTGTTCCAGTACCATTTATTGGAAAAAAAAAAACAAAACTATCCTTCACCATTGAAATACTTTGGTCACTTTGTCAAAAATCAATTGAACAAGTATGAGTGGATCTATTTCTAGATTCCATATTAAACTCTTTTGATCTATGTGTCTATCCTTACTCCAATACCACACTATCTTGATTATTGAAGTTGTATGTAACCTTGGAGTATGAAGCCTCCTACTTTGTTTTCCTTTTTCAAAATTGTTTTTATTCTAGATCCTCTGTATTTCCATTTAAAACAAATCAGCATGTTGATTTCCACAAAAAATATTCTTTTGGGATTTCAATCAGAGTTATATTGAATCTATAGACCAGTTTGAAGAAAATCAACATGTTAAAAATATCAAATCCCTTCTGCTGTAGCATGTAGCAATATAGAAATAAAAAATAAATAAATAAATAAATAAATAAATATCAAATCTTTCTTTCTACAATATTGATGTACCTTCCCATTTATTTAAGGTTTCTTCAATTTTTCTCAGAAAAGTTTTATAGTTTTTGTCACACAAATCTTTCACATATTTTGTTAGACTTTCATGACTTTTGATGCTGTTGCTAGTATATAGAAAAAATCTGATTTTTATACTGACCTTTTATTCTTTAACATTGTTAATATCACTTATTAGTTCTAGTAGCTTTTCTGTAAATTCCTTATAATTTTCTACATAGACAATCATGTCATCTGCAAATCAAGTTTTACTTTTTCCTTTCCTCCCGGGAAGATTTCTGTCTTGTTTTTGAATCATTGCACTGTTTAAGAACTCAAGTACAACATTGAAAACAAGTAGTGAGAACAGATAATCTTGCCTTGTTCCCAATTTTAGTGGGAAAGTATTTAGTCTCCCACCATTATGTGTTAATATGTCGGATAAAGGTTTGTTGTAGATGCCTTTTGAGAAAGTTGACAAAGTTCTCTTCTCTTCTTAGCTTGCTGAAAGTTTTTAATAACAAGTTGGTAGTGGATTTTTTCCAATGCTTTTTATATATTTTTTAAAGTATTATATGATTTTCCTCTATATGACAAATTACATTAATTGATTCTTGAGTTTTATCCAATCTTATATTTCTGAGATAAACCTCACTGACTCACAACCTATAAATTATATATACATAATGGAATTAGATTTGCAATTATTTTATTAGAGATTTAAAGTCTATTCATGAGAGACAGTGGTCTCTAGTTTATAAAGTATTTGGTTTTTGCATCAGTGTAATGATGGCCTCATGAAATAACTTGGGAAATATTTCTTCTTTCTTCATTTTCTGAGAAGAGCTTGAGTACAATTGGTGTTCTTTGTTTTTTGTTCCCTAAGTGTTTGACAGAATTAATCAGTGAAATCATCAGGCATGAAGTTTCCGTGTGTGTGAATGCTTTAAATGGTTAATCAAATTTATGTTATAAGTATAAATCTACCCATATTTTCTGTATCTTCTTTATTCATTTTTTCATAATTTGTGTTTTTCAAGGAATTTATTCATTCCATTTAAGTTGTCAAATTTATGAGCATAAAGATGTTAATAATATTTCTTTATTATCCATTTAATATCTGTAGGGTCTGTAATGATGACTTTTATTTCATTCCTGATTTTGGTTATTTGGGCATTGTCTCTTTATGTCTTGATCAGTCTAGCTAGATGTTTATTAATTTTATTTACCTTTACAAATAACTAGCTTTTGGATTCTTTGATTTTTCTCAACTTTATTTTCTATTTCATTGATTTCCATTCCTCTCATTATTATTTCCTTCCTTTTTTTTTTTTTTTTTTTTTGAGACAGAGTCTCGCTTTGTTGTCTGGGCTAGAGTGAGTGCCGTGGCGTCAGCCTAGCTCACAGCAACCTCAAACTCCTGGGCTCAAGCGATCCTACTGCCTCAGCCTCCCGAGTAGCTGGGACTACAGGCATGCGCCACCATGCCCAGCTAATTTTTTCTATATATATATTTTAGTTGGCCAGATAATTTCTTTCTATTTTTAGTAGAGACGGGGTCTCGCTCTTGCTCAGGCTGATCTCAAACTCCTGATCTCGAGCGATCCACCCGCCTTGGCCTCCCAGAGTGCTAGGATTACAGGCGTGAGCCACCGCGCCCAGCCCAGGGTTTGTTTTTGAAGTTGCCATTTTGTCCACTGTACAGTCAGTCTGGAGAAGCTATATCTCTTGTGCTTTGAAATTACTATTCCATAGTATTTCCTAAGACTTTATAAGCCTTGGGAAAGTCTCTGAGTTGGCCATGGTGTACTCATGAAATCCAAAGCCCTTCTGTGGAGCCTGATTCTGGGGTCACATGTGAGATGGCCCAGTTGCTGCCATTCACATTCTAACAGCATAACCTTTCTCGTTTTCTCATAACATTGACACATTTGACACAGACACACCTGCCAAATCTCTAAGAGCTCTCCGCTTGGAAAGGTTTCCTTCACGTTCTACTCCAAAACTAAATAGTTTCTTCTTTAGTTCATCTCTCTCTGTTGATACCTTTTCACATACAGCCAAAGAAACTCATTGGCACTTTTTGTTTTGCCTGAAAATCCCTTTAACTAAATTGTGTTAAAACTGACTCTGCAACTTACTGGGCAAAGATACTTAACTTCCTTTAGTCTGAATTTCCTCCCCTCACTCATAGGAATACTGATACCATTCTCAACAGGTTGTTGAAAAGACTATAGTAAATATATGCAAAGAGCTAAAACCACAAGTTCGTGAGCGTATTTTCTATTTTCCATGTTACCAACTTCCTGCCAAGCTTTATATCTTAGGTAACATAGGTCACCTCTTCTCTGACCTCTAATGACAATTTCCTCCCTGTCCTTACAGGTGTCACTAACAATCTCCTGGAGTCCCTTCCGGTTTTCACCCATCCCAAAGCTAAACCCACATGTTATATTAATAGTTTTTTGTTACAGTGGCATCGCACTTCCAAGAAAAGATTTCTGTTTTGGTTTCTAGTGCTATGTAACAAACCACAACAAAACTCAAGAGACTTAGGAAAACATTTCATTATTTCTCACACTTCTGTAGGTGTCTCATTGGTTGTAGTCAGGAGGGGATGAGACTGAAGTCCTTTAGAGGCTTTCTTTGGACTCTAGGATGAATCAGTATTTCTCTCTGGGTAGCATCATGTAATTTCTCCAGCAGAGTGACCAGATTTTTATATGGCCACTCAGGGCTCCCAAAACTGCAAAAGTAAAAGCTGCCAGACTTCTTAAGGCTCGAGCCACTTAGGCAAGTGTCACTTCCACGACGTTCTGTTGGTTAAAGAACGGGCAGGCTCAATTCCAGGGGAAAATAAGCTCTACCTCTCAATGGGGGGCATGGAAAAAAAAAAGACCTCTAGCCATTTTTTATCCACCCCAGATAGGCTTATTGGAGATGTACCTTAGAAAGTACTTGCTACCAGGTATATAACTTGGCACAGTGACTTGATTGGCAAAGGCTTTGATCGTGGTAATCCAGGAGAATCATCTGACCTCTTGTATTCTAGCAAACACATTTTCACTGGCTCATTTCCTGGGATAACTATCTTAGACATTAAGAAAAATACACCCATGCAGATGATGTGCACTAAACAAAGACTAAAAAAAAAAAAAAAAAAAAAAAAAAAAAAAGAAAAATACACCTTGAATTTGTTCTTAGAGAGGAAAAAGGGGGTAAGGTGTAAAGCAGAGATTTAAAACACAACATAAAACAACACATCTCCTTTGCTGATAAAAAGCAAAGTGTCAAAAGAAACAGAAAAGCTAAAACCAAGCATACCTGTTGCGGAAAGGAACTAAAGGAGACAGCACTGAATTTTTATAGGATCTACTTCAGAAGTATACATGGATGCATCACCTTATCACATTCTTGCAGTACCAGGTGCCAGAAGCATCTTCCAGACAGAGAACTCTGCCAGTAGTGTTTATATTAATATCTTTGTGGATCAAGTTGATCAGAGATACTTACCATTTAAATGCTTCTCAAGAAGTAGAAGAAACAGTTTGATGATATCCTCATTAAATAAATAACATACAATTAGATGCTTGGAAGTATTATCAGACTTGGGCCAAAGTCATGGATTGACCGATTCATTCATTCATTCATTCAAAAATTTGTATTGACAAGGCTGGTATAGGACAACGGCTACTTATAATTTCAAAATAAAAGCATAATAAAAGCCATTATGGGAGAAGTGCCTTCAACAAGAGGTAATTCATAAGAGGGGGTGATACTGTTAAAACTGTAAGACCAAACACTCTCTCTGATGCAGGCAGGCGATACTGTCAGTAGCGGCACCAATCTGCTCTAGTCTGCTTCACACTGGACAGATAAAACTCACACCATGGGTAGATAACACAACTAGAAATTACCTATATAGTTGGCTTGAAAATGCCAAATCTTCACTCTGAATTTTCTATAACTGTGCTCTTCCTAATAGGTGCCTGGATGCTACCATTAGATTCACCTTTTAAGTAAGCCCTTAGGAGGTTCTTGGAAACAAGTCAGCAGGGTTTAGTATTAAGCCATAATCAGGATTGTTCATCCAAACAACTAGCTGAGAGCTGGCCTGGAGTGAATAAGACATAGTACAAGTACAATTTGATACAGAAGTCTAGAGCATGATATCATACCATGAGAAAAACTTAGTGTAAAAAGCATTGCTGCATTTATTCAATAAAGCATTATAAGAATGCTCATTATTCTCCATAAGAGTGGAGAAAACAATCTCCTTTCTCAATAACAATACCTGTTACCTCTTATTGAACACCTACATCTGCCTGCTATCATACAATGACACTCTGCGTACATTCACTCTGCCCCTCCCAACAATTTTTCGAGAGCATCAGGGTTCCCACTCTCAAGGGAAAGAAACTGAGGCTGAAAGAGGTTAAATTTCCTGCCTCGTATCACATGGCAGGTAAAGCCTGAGTCATACTTTAACCCAGTTTTGCCAGACAGCAAAGTCCCTACTGTTTCTGCTACATTAAGCACCTCCAGTAGAAAAGAGGATTAAAAGTCAGTGACCACAAGGAACACCATCTAAATCAATCAACGGAATCCTGAAAAGGCTTCAGGGAGACAATGATGCTGGAACCAAATCTTGGAGAACAGATTTAACCATTTAAATTTAAATTTGTTTATAAAATTATAAGCTCTTGGAAGATAGTTCAAACTAAAGAAAGATATAAGGCAAAAAGCAAAATCTCTTCTCTGTCCTCCCCCACAGGGCAAACCTAGCAACGTACTTCAGAGGTAACCATTGTTATGAAGGTCTTGTTCATCTTTCGAGACATTTTCTCTACCTATAAAATCCTTCTAAAATTTAAGGTTATATTACGTATTAAAATTAAATATAAATCTTATATTTCAATTGTGTATTAAATTTTAAAACTCATGGTACAGATCAATATGTGAGTTTTTGTTTGTTTGTTTTCAAGACAGGGTCTCACTCTGTTGCCCAGGCTAGAGTGCAGTGTTGTCGTCATAGCTCACAGCAACCTCAAACTCCTAGGCACGAGCGATCCTCCTGCCTCAGCCTCCTGAGTAGCTGAGACTACAGGCATGTGCCACCACAACTAGCTAATCTTCTATTTTTTTAGAGACTGGGTCTTGCTATGTTGCTCAGGCTGATCTCAAACTCCTCGCCTCAAGCAATCCTCCTGGCCTCCCAAGGTGCTAGGATTACAGGTGTGAACCACTGGACCCAGCCAATGTGAGTTTTTTAATTTAAGAAAATACATTTTGATTCCAATCATTGTATCACTAAAAATAACTAAATAAAAAAAATAAAAAAATAAAATAAAATACATTAACATCTTCCCACATCAGCATTAATGGCTATGAAATATTTCATTGTATGGAAGTTCCACAATTTATTTTTTGAATGAACAGATTAGCTCCCAGTTTCAATTTGCTATAAAAAAATAATTTTTTGCAATCCCCAAAATCCTTATACATTTCACAATATGGCAAAACTTTTCCTGCATATTGATGAGTGAGATAAGAAAGCCTAAATCAAAACATTATAGTTTTAAAGAAAAACAAAAGCAAAAGCCCAACCAACACAACAGAAAATGTAATCAAATCTCAATAGCTCCCTCTGCTGTCCTTTTGTGTAATTGTTTTGTTTATGCTTCAGTAACGAGGAAACATCTCTAAAATGTAGACTAATTTTTTAAAATAAAACATTTAAATTTCCACTTGTCTGGACAATTTCATTTATGTGAAATTTGAAAAGTCAACGGCTTTCAGAAGGACCTGTAGGGGCTGCAGATGAATGCAGAAAAAGAAACAGCACTCACTAAACGAGGAGAAAAACAAGTTCTGCATGAGGATAGCTAGGACTGCTAGAGAGAGAAGAGGGGCAGGAGCAAAAGCTGACACACTTTGAAGGCTTCAAGCTGCCATGCAGTGTGCATTTTCATTTAATTCTCTGAACAATTCTGAGCAAGGATGTTTCCCATTTTACAAATAAGAAAACGGGCATTTAATTGTTGGGTCTGTACAACTAAGTACAGGTTGAGCATTCCTTATTCAAAACACTTGGGACCAGAAGTGTTTCGAATTTCCGATTTCACAGTTTTTGCATTATATTTACTGGTTGAAGCATCCCTAATCCAACAATTTCCAACCTGGAACGTTCCAATGAGCATTCCCTTTAGGTGTCATGTGGGTGGTCAAAAAGTTTCCGATTTTGGAGCATTTCAGATTTTAGATTTAGGATTTAGGGTTAGGGATGCTCAACCGGTAATAGGTTGGGGGCACAGATTTAGATATGTTTGGCTTTGAAACGGAAACTAAAAAATCTGGGTTTAAAATCCTGGATCTCTCACTAACTGGAACCTTGGGAAAGTCATAGCCTCCCAGCCTGTTTCTTCATCTGAAAACTGGAGGATGAGATTAAATGACCTCTAAAGGTCCTTTTCAGCACTCTAAGGTCTTAGGGTAAATCACACTGTATTCCCTCACCTTATCTGACCCTGATAAAATCCAATTTAAATGAGAATCAAAGGTAATTTTGGAAAAAAGGAAGTGAGGGAAGAAGGGAGAAAGGCTTCAAAAGAGCAGCCAAATAGAATACTGAAGGGGAAATGGGGACATTATCGAGCAGTTAGCTTTCCCCTTGATAAGGAAAATGAAAGTCATATGGCTTTTGTTCAAGCAGTAACTAGCAGCAACTGTTTCCTACTCTATGCATCACCAGTCCACAGACTGACTTCTGACTCCCAAGCAATGAAGGTCATCATTGCAGCATCAACAGTCATGACTCCACCACAGCTTAAGAATGTGCTTGGAGGATAGTCAATGACTTATTCAACCAGAAGCTATTGAGTTCTCCATGTGCCAGGCCGTGTTTACGATAATAAAGAAACCACTGGCACAGAAGTTTGTTGATTCTACTGAGCTCATTTTCAAGAGCTGTGGGCTCAGTCGTTTCCCTGGATAATAAGGAAAGCTGAGTAATGTCTGTCGGTAGTCAGCATTCTGGACCTTGGGGTACAAAACAGAAATTCTGTCCATATCAGAACAGACAAGCAATATGGACACACGGTGGAGGATTCTGACCAGGTGAGAACTTGTCCCTCAGCCTCCTCTGCAAGACAGAATGCAGGAATTGTGTCAGAACTTACTGTTTAACCTTTGTAGTTCTCTGAAAGTAAGGACGAGTTGTGAATCTTATTATACAATGTATTCTGAGTGTTATCTGATTAAGTAAATTTCTGGTTTCCAGGGTAAGGAAACTAAGGAAGGCGCCCCTAAGATGGAATGCTGTCTTAACATGGCTTTTACTACTCCTTTTTAAAAAATGTGAACTGGTAAACTTTGATTCAATGGTCTTTTCTCAATTCTGCTTTAAGTAAAGGGATTCAGTCTGTTTCTTGAAGTAGAATTGATATGCATGAAATGAACAGATTTTAAATGATGAGTTTTGATGAACGTATTCACTCATTTACCCACCACCGAATAGTATCACTTTTCCAAACTCCCCCCAATTTTTTTTGTGCCCCTCCCCAGGAAAACTCCTTCTTCCATAGGCAATCACTGTTTTGATAGCTATGATCATATACTAGTTTTGCCAATTCTTGAACTTTACATCAGTAAAATCATATAGTATATAGAAAAAAAAAGGAAAGAGAAAGAAAGAAAAGAAAAGAAAAGAAAAGAAGAAAGAAAGAATAAGTCCCTTCCCTCATGAATCTCACAGTTCATAGAATAAAGACAAGGCCACATGCAAATACATTTTAGATAATTTCTATGAAGAAAATAGAGGATAAGGGAGTAGAGGGCAGAGTAACTACTTCAAACAGAGTGATCAGGCTCTCTGATGAACAGCCCTGTAGAAAGGAGGAAATAGCTGACACAGGCAGCGGCCACAAAAAAACCCTGAGGTGGAAACGCAGCTGGAAGCTTGTGGAAAGACAAGCAAGCCAGTGTGGCTGCAGCAGAGTGACAAGGCCGAAGGTGGTGTGAGCTGAGCCCTGAGAGCCGCTGCGGGTTAACAATGGGAATGAAGAGTGCCGTGTTGGACAGAAGAAAGGCAGCAGAGGAGAGTGGAGAAGAGGAATCAGTGATTACTGGACAATTTCCCCCTGATTTTGTTACCTCTGCCTTTGCTTGGAGCTTGATCAGTGAATCAGTGGTACTGAAAGTAGAACAGAGAAAAAAGGAAGCAAGAGAATACTGGTTGGGAAAGTCGAGGTTAGGATAGACCAGGAACACCCAGGTTAAAAATGAACATTTCCCTTCAAAGTATCCTCACAAAAATTCCTTTAAAAATCCAAATCCAAACTAATTTTGTGGCACAAATCAAACACAAATCAAAACTACTTTTTACTGTTAAACTACTTACATGGTTATTTTTATAGGCAATGAAGCACGAGATACGGTGAGATAATAGGACGAAGTTAAAGAAAATGATATGAAGTTAATGGGAAAAAAGCTCAGTGATAATTAGAAGCTATGATGCAATAGATCTCTTGTAATGGGTATGTTCATTGAGGTGTGAATTTGGCTTTGTGTTAATAAGATCGAGAAGGAAGGAGATTGGTGTGCATGTGTAGGAGGGTGAGTGGGCCTGTGTATGGTAGAGTTGCTGCAGGACAGGGCTGCTCAGAAACTGACCCAACAGAACTTCTAGACTATCCATTTACACAGAGGAGCAAGGACACCAAATAGTCCATGGCCAAAGTGTACCACAGAGGAGTGGTTCTCAAAGAAAGTCCGCAATGCCAAATTTATACCCGTAATAGTACTGGGACTTTTTCACTTGCATTCTCTTACAGGTGTTTTCCAGAGGCTTCTGTGATAAGGGATAGTGCAACGACTGAATGCAGAAGCAGAAATGAAAATCCACCTGTTTTCTATTAAATGAAACAAAAAATGCGTTAATTTTTTTCAGTTTTAATTTCTAATATGATAAATATATCAATAGCTATAACCCACATAAACAGAAGGCTGTTTGGGTTCCTCAATAATTTGTGTGTAAAGGGATCCTGAAACTAAAAAGTTTAACGTTGCCCAACCTGCTAATAAAGATTATCATATATCATGGAAATATTACAAAGTTGACATGACTGATAATTTTACTTTTAATAAATTATCATGGGAGTCTATTAAGACCAGATATCTGGGAAGTAGATGCAAGTATCAAAGCTCAAGAACCACTCTAAGGCAGTAGATACTGTAACCCGTCTACAGTGGGCCTGTGCAACACTCCTGAATTGTGTAAAAAAAATCCACAATGATGAAACATTTGAGGTTTCCCTTGAAAACAGTGAAAGTTGTGACTTCTTTGTGAACAGTGTCTTCACCAAACTGTAAGCATGAACTAAAAGGGAAGGACTCACTGTGTCTTCGCATGAATAAAACTTGATGTTAACGTGAATGTCTGTTTCAAATGCGAACCTTCATTGGAAAGCTATTCAAAATGTCCTCTGTGAAATCTTTCTTTTTAAAATTGGTTACCTACGAAAATCAACACTGATCCAAATAACTGGTTTATTTCTACATATATGTGCTATTGATATGCATTCCATTCTTTTCTTTTTTTCATGTTTGACCTTCAAAATACTGCCTGGAAAGCAACAGGAAATTAAAACAAAACAAGCCTAGCTGGAAGACCTAGGCTACATAATTCCAAGATAGGTATTTAATGACTAACTTCCTCTTCCTTGCACATTTCTTTTCCATTTAAAAGGGAGTACTGGAGGTGGGGGGTGGAACAGTTAAACAAGATCTGAGAACCAAAACATGTGCTCTTCTGAAAGAGGAATGATTCACTCAAGGCAATTCCCAAGACTTGACATGATTTCAGTGGCTTTAAATTTAGATACTAGTTGTTGCTGCGTACCTTTCTTTTCTCCAGCATTTCATACAGGAAACATCTATTACAATTTAGATATGTAAGTGCTGGCACATTATATTTTCTAAGTGGGAAGGATACTGCTTTCTCTTTATTGCATTTATTTGCAAAGATATAATCATAGTATATCATTACACATGTTCACATGTGGCCACAGGCAGAAAATGGTCAACCTTTTAAATGCAGAGGCAGTAAGCGCTTTTGGACTTTAAAAAGCATAATTTAGGTTAAAATCATAAAAACGAACAGTGTTAAATAATGAGACATGTTAGTTAAGAAACAGATTACAAAAAGTGATACAATCTACCTTAAACATTTTTATTTAAAACAGATATATATACTTTAATTGAATTATTTGATAGAGGTCCAAGACTTTTTCTTTGAATAAGAAATCCATTGATTTGAACCCCCTGTTTTTCTTCTATGAACTACACCCATAATGTATTATATTATCTAAGATTTCCCAGCGGAGGAAAACCTGAAAAACCACTTGCAAACTAAATACAAACTTCTACATTTTTATGATTTTCCCATAAGCTTTTAACAGTTTTCAAATCAGACAACCTGTATCAGGTATCTACAAAGCTGTCAATTTAGCTTTCTTAGAAACAACTCTTCTTGGGTCATTTTATCAACTTACATATTTAAGTCTCATAATAAAATAAAGTACAACTGGAATAAACAAGTTCAGAAAGAAGCACAAACAACTCTTGGTAAGCATGCAAAATGGGTGAACTAGAAAACAGCTATGAGATACAAGTACTAATTGTGGTCTCAGCACTGGGTGCCTTCCACAGGACACAAGTCAGTTAATCTAGCAAGTCCAAGTAGAAACAATAAACTTGATACATTTGTTGAGGACAATAGCTTTAATATTAGCATGCCAACAGTATTATGTTGAAGCTTACTTTTATATTTCATTTGTGAACTTTTTATCTCAAGATATACTCTTCCTTTTGAATATTTACTAGAATAGTTAGAACTGCCACCAAATACCTCTTCCTTTTAAAGTTGCATAATTTCACTGATGAAATATGGAGGTAACACATTGGCATTAGTGTTTCCATTCTGAAATGTTACTAACTAATCCCTAATGAGGTGCTCACAATATATTAATACACACTAAAGTGACTCTCAATATGCATTTGTAACAAGCAAATCAAAAAATTTCTTATCTAATTTTCACCTTTGGCTTCTTTAGTTTTCTATTGTTTAAAGGTTTTATCATTAATCCCTCGTGTTAGCTTTCCTCTTAGTCTCATTCACCTTTGGTCCCATCTGTTCTAGCAGAATAAACTCTGTATTGTTACATTTTGTTTACTTAGAAAAGGGATGGCTGACAGTCACTGGAAACACTGGAAACCAAAAGCAGCAAAAGCAAAGATGAATTACAATTTAACAAAGCTTTATTCACACAGTGGCTGTACTCAGGATCTCAATGCTCTAACTATATCAGTTGAAAGTAATTAACTTCATCTACAACCTCTAAGCTGTATCTAAGCAGCAAACATTACCCATAAGAAATCTTCAACAGCAATCAATAAACTACATTCCCCATAATAAACAAAAGAGGATAGTTAACTTTTGAGGGTCTGCCATGGGCCCAGGGATTGTGCTACACACTTGATAAATATTATCTTATTTAATTCTTCTGAAATGGGTTCTATTATCATTTTTATAATCTTTTTTTTTAATTAACCAGAAAATCAAGACTTAGACTAGTTACATAGGGGATTCAGGATTCTAGGACAGATCAACCTCCAAATTCCATGACCTTGACTATTATATTACACAGCAGCCTCAAGTGTTTCAAAACAATTCTATTAAAAACAGATGCCAAGCTGTTTAGAATGTTTTTTTAAAGGAAGGCACCATTTAACCATAATATATTGTATGTACACCTTCTACTCAGGTTCTTTTCCCCCAGCCAAATCAGAATGACTATCAATTCCTACCTATACAGTAAGATCAAGTTTTTTTGCCATCATCTAAATGTTACTAGATCTTCAATCCTTTTACTAGAGTCATTGCTCCTCTATACACACAATTAGAATTAATTTAAGTAGGTAGGTATGAGTCTCCATTAGAATTCCTCCAATATCCAATGGTCCTGCCGAGAAATGACAGGGAAAAGAGGAGAGGGGGTTCTAAAAAGATACAAGCAAAAAGGAAACGTATTGGCCTGCAAGCCTGTTGGGATAAGGATAAATAGTAACCCCTTTGAAAATATTAATACTTCAGAAACAGCTAGGTGCAAAAAGAATAAAAGGAAAATAAAAAATAAAAATAAAAAAATAAATGAAAATAATAATACGAGGATGAGAGCATAATTTCCCACTCAAGTGTGGGCTGTGACTTCTTTCCAAAGAGTACAGTAGAGAAACGGGCAAAAAAAATAGTAACAAAGTGCAGAAACCTTACACACACTACTTCAGCCAGGTGGTCAACATCATGAGACATAAAATCTTGGTATGCATCCTTGATATTATGTGATGGAAATGGCACTTTACTGACGTACGCTTCCTCTTGAAAACCAATACCCCAGTCTAAGCATAAAAACACCAGCCAATTTTCAGAGGGGCTTTCTATAATGCAAAATATCTGACCAGTACTCTTTAATACTATTGAAGTCATCAAAAACAAGTCCAAAAAATCATCACAGCCAAGAGGAACCCGAGGAAACACGACAACTAGAAGTAATGTATCTTTGATGAGATCCTGAACTAAAAAAAGGATACCAGGTAAAAACTAAGGAAATCTGAAAAAAAGTATGTATTTTAGTTAGTGATAATTATCAATTTAGTTCATTTATTTGTAAGACATTAATAACAGAGGAAGGTGGATACGGGGTTTATGGGAACTCTCTGTACAGTCTTTCCAAGTTTTTTGTAAAACTTCTAAAAGTCTCTTTAAAAAAAAATACAAGGATAATATGAAATGGCAGTAGTACGGGGAAAAAATCTTGCATTTCTTTGGGACACACATCCTTTTGCTTCTCTTTACTAATACTGTGAAAAAATGGGGATTTTGAACCATTAGACTTCAAAATTGAAACTAGTGGTCATATTTGAACAGATTCAACCAATGTTATTTGGGCTACTCATTACATACACTCTGAATAAAATAGCACAGGCAACACAGGGAGACCCCATCTCTACAAAAACTACAGACTACCCCCATAGTCCCAGCTACTTAGAGAGGCTGAGGCAGGAGGATCATCTGAGCCCCCTAGTGCAAGGCTGCAGTGAGCTGTAATCACACAATTGCACTCCAGCCTGGGTGACAGAGTGAGACTTTATCTCTGTAAAAAAAAAAAAATCACATTGGTTTCCAAACTCACTTCCAAAAAAACAAACATTCACCATTGCTAGAATAAGGCCTTGCCTACAAAACTAGCTATTTAAATCACAAATTATAAAATCTCAGAACTGCAAAGAACCTTAGATGCATTCTACTCCAACCTTGTGATTTTATTAATACTGATTCTAACAACAAAAGAAATGATTTGTTCGGTGTCAATCTACCAGTTAGAAGTAACTGTAATTCTGATCTTTCAACTCCCAATTCTAAAATCTTCCCCTAGACAATAATTCCATTCTGGCTGTAGTAGTGTCTCTTGGAAATATTCAATAATGTTCCTAAGTGACATTCTAGTATCTAAATCTTTAAGTGTGTTCTTTGAAGGGGCACATTGGGTAGCAGGAAGTCTTATTAACCTAGTCTTATTAACCCTATACCTTCATTGCACACTAAGCTTTACAAAAACAATTTTTCATTTACATTTAGACCCAATGTTGTCCACATAACTAAAATTATACAGGTGATAAATTCTGAATTTAGTGCACTATTTATATAAATAAACTGCATTTAAACTGCCACTACTACGTGTGCTATATAGAAGCTCTGTTTCTAACCATTGCACCAAAAGAAATAAAGAATACATTAAGAACACAAAGTGGCAAGTACTGTAATTAGAAAGTAAAGATAACCTTAAATTGTTCAGTTAACTTCTGACGGCAAGAATATTTTGCTTCGTAGACTAGAACTACTAAACCTAGTATCACTAAACAAGATAAAGCTGAGGTAAATTAGGTCCCAACTACAAATGACTGGCCTCAACTATAAGTACACTGATGAAACATAAACCCTCCCTTTAGATGACCAATAGAAAGGACTCTGATGATGCCACAGTGTGGGCACGTGGGGTGATTCTTCAAGCCCTGGTCACAGGCCAGCAGTGTTGTGTGCATCCTGCTGGTCTTAACAGTACAGTACGTTAGACAGACAGCCCAGCAAGAATCAGTGCACCATCCAGAGTTACCATGATCTTACCCACATGAACTCTATCAATCCCAAGAGGCAGATGTACAATGTTAGAAGAGCATTCCTCAGTACCAAAAGTGGGGTATTAACGTTATTAGCAGCTGCTGCAACTACTTCTTCCTACTACAAAAAAAGAATAAACAGGTTCTCTTTCTCTTTTGCTCTAAGTTTAGTATTAAGAGCATGTAATTCAATTAGGTCACTGGAATGGATAAAGATGAGAATAAATTATTATCCTCCCTCTCTTTAATTCCCCTACTTCAATGGCCAACTAGAAAGAGTGATATCTATTTATATTTGGAAGATACGTCCATCAGGAAATTCGTAAAAGAGCAGGCAAAAATGTCAATGTTTTCAGGCAGGCAATACATATTTATAAAGATAAAATAGAAAGAACACAGGTATGAGTGAACAATTTTTATTGAAACCCTCAAAGATTAAAGAGGACCAAATGGTGAGTTTGGGTACCATAACAGAAAATCTCACCTAACTGTACCATCATTCACAGGAATGAACAAACCCAAACACGACAAAATTCAAATTCTCATGTAATTGCTACAAGTGAATGTAAATGAACTAATCATTTTATCATAACCTTCCTTT